>CM032233.1:16677500-16960000 GCA_019009955.1 Riptortus pedestris
GAGATGTTTGCATTTTTCAGTTTTCAGCCTTCAGCAAACCCCCACTTCTATTCATGTCATATTAAGAATAAACTGTTATTTCATGAACGACTTCATTACAATGTTAAATAACAAATATTGTTTTCATTGAATTTTAACTTTGTGAGATATATACAAATACTTTCTGTTGACAACAAAAGAAGGGGGGGGGTCTTTTGTTCTTGAATTACTAAAATTTGAGTGATTAGGATAAAACTGATTATGATTCTTTAAACATTATTGCACTAGCTTTAGCAAATTGTTTTCAATAAAATTAATATTCAGATATATTTCATTAATTGTTTCTCTTTCTGGTCTATCTATCTATTCAACGCTACGACGTTGGCTGGCCTGTTTGTTTACAATACAATTCAGCCACTTTCCGTTGTAGAGATTATTAACTTGCATTGTAAATCGACTGAAAGATTTCTCATTACCGTTTGTATTTATTCACTTAACATTCACGGTAGTGTTACCTGTATGTATATTTATTTATTGTAAACCTGACGGACTTTATTATTTTATAGTAGATATACAATAAATAAAATTTTCTAAAGGGGCATGTATATTTCTTTGGGATTTTGATGTCCTTGAAAGGAATAATAAATACTACAAGTTAGTCAAAATGTAATCAAGAATGTGAAATGACAAATGAGACACACTTTAAGGCAATAGTGTTCCTTGTCAAGTTAACGGATTACGAAAATGAGGTCCGTTCAAAACTGTATATATATATATATATATATATATATATGTCTGTTACCGCTCTAGCGGTCGCAATTTTTGTTTGATCGTTACCAAACTCGATATTTAGTCGTTTTATGTAAAAGGAAAGATCAAGTTCGTTAACGGCTGAAATCGGACCAGTGGGAAGGGGAGTTTAGAGGGGAGGATTTTCGAAAATTCGGAATATCTCCGTTACTATACGTCGGATCGAAACATTGTACAGAATCAATCTTATTGCAAATTAAATTTACTATAAATATTGTTATATACATTTATTCTCTATCTTGAATATTAACCGAGATATTTGCATTTTTATTAAATCTGGGCGGCTAACGGACGAGTGACTTTCCCGCCATAAGCTAGTTCGGCCGTTTCCTTAACTGCTCGGCCCTCGTGAAATTTCTCTATTGTAAAACTTCACGTAGGAAATCTGCTTAGTTTACGCAGCCCCTGCGTGACAGACTTTTATAAAAATATGTTGAATCAAAAGAGGAAATACTGAACGTTTGAAAGCATAGGCATCTTATTACTGGAGAAATAGATAATCAAATTTGAGATGACATCACACCGTGTCGTACCGAGTGGTGAAAAATCTCCTTAGTTTTCGCAGCACCTGCTAGATGGACTTCATTTAGAAGAATAAGCCTACTATGTATTCCCATAATCTGCGAAGTCCTTACGGTAACCAGGTACGCATTCAGGAAAAATATTTCGTGGGTGTAGAGTGGCCTCCGTACTGCTTGGAAAACCAACAACGACATGGGAATGAGGTAATCTCAATGGAATCGAGAATTCCACTCAAGGGCTTATGTCATTAGCTTGTAGCTCTACACAAACTGGCACTTCATTGTAGTTCTCAGTTTGCCCTATTGGTTTTTGGTCTATCGGGTACTTATTGTCATTAGCGGTAGGTGGTTCTATATTTCTTGGAACAAACAAGTTGCAGTTAAAAATGCAAAAAGCCTCTTTATGTCTTCTTCATAGCTTCTAAGGAGTTCTTTTAGGTTCGGTTTAAGGTTCAAAGATCTTCTTGGAAGATCGTACTTCTTACAACTGAGGAGAAGATGTGACATTACAACAATCGCAGGTTGGGGGGAATACGCCCTTCAATAAATAACTTTGTCTATCCAATTTGGACACGGGCAAGAACGACCTCCTCTTTTCGGATTTCTACTTGCAGTCTTCCAACGCTCGGTAATTTCTTTGATTTGTCGCAGTTTATTGTCGTGTTTTTTCGACCAGTCTGACTTCCACCTTGAAACTCTCATTTCCAATCGTCTGGGGAGATGAAGGTTACTGTAGTTCCATCTTCTCGAGCATTACTAGCTTCCAAATCCGCCATTTCATTACCCTCCAGACCAAAATGTGAGGGAACCCAAACAAGTGATATATTTTTTTCTGAGTTATTGTATTTGACCTTTTACTAGGTCTGTGAGGTAACATCGTGACTTCGGGTTGGCAATACTTTGGAATGGTACTTACGGACCGAATAGTCTCCGTATCTAAGTTGAAATAAAGGCAAGCTATAAAGAAGTAAAGAAAATATTATAATTTGTCTCAGACAAAAAGAGTAACGGCCAAATACCTGGTGACATAAGTAACTCTTTCGTATTATTTTTATGTTTATCATATTTATAATGGTGATGGGAATAAGAACAATTCTTTAATATATGTATATATATATTGTCATGCACGTGTGCACAAGAGCGTGAAACATTACCTAAGAAATGAGAAACCTTAATATAAAATCCATAAACCTAAAAATCCCCTTTCTAATGTTTCGAAAGAATCAGTTTTAATCTAGGCAAAATATCAATATCAATATCGACTGCGAGATACGTAAAAATAGATACTTCTAAAAGGATCCTTATTAATATGCTGGCTCTCTTCCAGAACTGAATTTACGGCCTGTACACCCGCTTGCGGCTCGTCTGCTCATAGATCTTTAGACATCTCTTCATAGTCATCCAGCTTTAGTTTGGCAACAATTCTCTGCTAATACAATAATTTTGAAATTTAAAGATGATGATCAGGGGGGACAGAGTATTTCAGCATATACTAGACTAAAGAATTCCACTGGATAGACAACTAAAATTAAAACTAAAGTTAATGAAAGGATTCTGATGTTTTGTCTGAATATGGTATATTCATTCTATTAGATTGCCATTTAAATTATAATGTGCAAGCAAACTAAGATAAAATAGGCAGCAATGTAAAGTAAGTGAATTTCTCACATCTATGTTTCATAGATCATGCCTTCATTAATCATTGTATATATTACACTATATAATTTCAGCAACCCAATGGATATATAATTAACCCTTTTTTATTTTAAGCAGGTAAGAAGAGCTCAAGAAATTTAAAAGGAAATTACCCATCTCATAAGTAAGTAATTTTGGGATAAAGCAGCCGTATCGTTATATTCCAACAAAACCCTTAAGACTGACATCTGCTCCCAATAATGTGTCAAATAGTGTGATTTCTCTATCATTGAATGTTGAAACATTCAACCGGTGAACCGTTCCTATAAAAAAGAATAGGCCTTATTCAAATTTTATACCAATTTCATTTTTACCTAACGCCACATTTAAAGACTTAGTGTAAATCTATAAGCAAAATTGGCAATTTCTCAAGTTGAACAAAGAAGATTTGGCTTTGAAAAGAAAGGGAAAATGGGAAATTGTAATAGTGTTTGTCGTGCACACATGGCGTGGTTCTAATTTTAATCAAAATATTATTCCAAGCAGTTAATGTTAATGTTCACATGTTTAGAGCTCAAGTATAACCGGGGTTCATCAAAGTTACACAAATAAGCTAAGAATACATAAATGTCTTTCGTCCAGCTTAAACACCAATTATTATTTACATTGGGTTTTACTGAAGGTAAAGGTGAGTTTAATCAAATGTAAAACATTCCTATAATTCTTTGAAACGCAAAAACAAATTACACTCGCCGAATTCGAATAGAAGATCAGATAAACATTAGAGTTTTATTTATATAGATGAATAAAATAAGGATTAACGGAATTGTCTAATAACTGTCATGAAACATATTATTAACTAGATCTGATTGATCTAACGATCACGGTTCCAATTCTGGTGAAGCCGTAGAGTTTGCCCTCTTTGGGGTAAGCTGGGTCGTCACCTGAAAGCGTTTAGCTGATTAAGTCTATTAAAAAAAAGTCCGTCACGCAGGGGCTGCGTACACTAAGCAGATTCCCCACGTGCTGGTATGACACTAGTGATATATAACCACATATTCTGACTGAAATCCAGAAAGTACGAATTACTCGCTTAATATTTGAGTTACGAAAAAATATATAGAACAGTAATTGTAGAGCATTAATAATTTAACAAGATTGATTCTATACAATTTTTCGATTCGACTCATAATAACGGAAATATTTTGAATTGTCGAATTCCCCCCCTCTCTAACCCCCCCCTTAATCCTGGTACGATTTTTGCCAATAACAGATTTGATTTTTAGAGTTGACTAAAAAAGTTAAATGTCTAATATACACTCAACCGCAAAAAAAAAAACCGGACACTTAGATTTAGTCTTATAATTTTGTTAAATACTTAATATATATGTATATTAACCTTTTTAATTAAAATAATTGGTTAATCTATAGGTTATTTAAACAAAATCTGCCAAAAGGGAATAATTTTTATTGATTATTTACACAAAAATACAAAATAAAAAAAAAGAAAAAGATAAATTAACACATTTAAAAAAAAAATTATTCTTCATTTTTATTACAGTGAATGGTAGACTTCGCTACCCCAAGCGTTTCGGCAATGTAACGTAAGCTCCGGCCTTCCATCTAAGTTTGAAAGACCCATTATTCTGGACCGAAATAAAAATAAAACATTAATTAAAGAAAATGCTTGGTTAATAATTTTTTTACACAATTTATTTATTAATGGACACCACATCGAAGGTGATTTGCCCTTTCAAATGTAATAACAGGTAACAATAACAAAAAACATACCTTAACAGCAAGTAACAATAATAAATACCTTAACAACAAATAATAACAAAAAATACCTTAACAGCAAGTAACAATAATAAATACCTTAGCAACAAGTAATAATAACAAATTCCTTAGCAAAAAGTAATAATAACAAATACATTAACAACAAGGGACAATAATAAATACCTAAACAACAAGTAATAGTAACATATACCTTAACAACAAGTAATAGTAACATATACCTAAACAACAAGTAATAGTAACATATACCTTAGCAACAAGTAATAGTAGCACATAACTTAATAATTAAAGATGTTTAAATAAGTATTATATAATTAAAGATGGTTAATAATAATTATTATATAATTAAAGATGGTTAATAATTAAAGATGTTTAAATGTGCGAAAAACTACTTACAGTTTAGAATAGATCAACTTCACGACAAATAAATCTAATCTGAGTTTTATCTAATTGTTTACTAATCCTGAAGGGATTAGTTCAATGGACTTAGACTCTAAATTCTCTGTAATAACTAGAATACCCACATAAAGAAAATTGCTGAAAATTAGCTTTTAATACGACAAAAATGAAGTGTCCGGTTTTTTTTTTTTGCGGTTGAGTGTAGTATAGATCAAATAAGCATTTTTGAGAAGAGAAGGTAAAATCTTAATTGATGAAGTCATCATACAACGATTTCGTATGTATCATCCATAATAAAGGGCTCATTATAACAATATTTGGTATTTAAGCTTAGAATAAAGGGGTTCATGTTATAACAGCTTATTTTTAAGCTCTGTACTGTCTTACTGAGGGCTGAAAACTACAAATCCTAAATATCTTGGTTAATACTTATATTAGAGAATATATGTAAATAGTAACATTTATAGGCAATTAAATTTACAATAAAATTGGTTCTACTCTAGTTTCCGATACGACGTATAATAACAGAGATATTATGAATTTTTAAAACTCTCCCCGTCTAAACTCTCCCCCCTCCCACTTGTCCGAATTCAATCGTTAACGAACCTGATCTTTCTTTTTACATAAAACTATTATATATCGAGTTTGGTAACAATAACTAAAAATTGACCCGGCAAACGTTGTTTTGCCATATAAATTATTTCTAGTTTCTTGATAAATTCTAGTGTAGACAAAAAGTAACTTACGAGTACTTATTATAAGTGTATATGTGGTATATGCATGAGATAGGCATGGAGCGCTATGAACGATAAGGGAATATAAAAATAACAAACGCCAAACAATATTATTTTTAAGTTATTATAGTTTATTTCTTAAAATTACATATCACATATTAATTACGACAGTAACACTAACAAACAACATCAATCTTTTAATGCTATAGCGTGAACAATATTTTTTGTTAGCCCATCTTTAGCGAGCACAAACAAACTGGATGGTTTACCCACTCGAGAGCATACAATTGCCCGTGTGAAAAACATGGTGTACTCAAATCTAAGCCACAAATAGACATCGCTTGGGATTTGTTGATTGTCATTGCAAATTGAAATTTTAATCGAAATACAGTTAAAAACACTATAATTGATCAGTTATCGAGCGGGATGATAATGATTAAATTACTAAAATGGCTATAAAAAATAGGGGTTGGTGATAAAAAAGTAAAAATTTAGGGTTGTGTGTATTTTTGAATGCCACATTATAAAAAAATAAAAACAAAAAATTTCATCCAAAAATTTAAAAAAACAATGTTAAGGGTCAACAACCCTTATCAATTAGGGGTATGAAAATTAGTAGCCGATTCTCAGACCTACTGAATACGCATATAAAATTTGGTAAAAATCGGTAAAGCCGTTTCGGAGGAGTACGCTAACTAACATTGTGACATGGAATTTTTATATATATTATATATATATATATATATATATATATATATATATATATATAAAATTTTAACGAACCTCATTTTCGTCATCTACTAGTCAACCTAGTTCAGAGTCACTCAAAAGAAGTTTATATGGTTTTGGTTGTAGTTGGGTCATTACATTTCAAATCATCCAGCAAAATTTAAAAATGTCACCCATGGTTTCAGATTTCAATGAAAAATTTTTACCAACACTTTTTACCTTCCTTATGAAGAATATTAAATTTTACTTTGATATCTCCAGTAGTTTTTGTGAAAAAAAAATGCTGAAATATTGAGAAAGTTTGTGTATCTGACATTTCAAAGGTTGCTTATTTGACACACATTGTATTAGAAAAAAAATCATAACTTTAGTAATTTTCAACATATCAAGATACAATTTTCACTAAAGTGTTCACAAAAGCAAGGAGATACAGGAAAAAATAATTTGATGAACATATTAAAATATAAGCCCCCCCCCCACAATTTCACGAACTGTGTCCGTATTAAAATTTTTATTATAAAAACCCCAAATTTTCAAATATGCCTTTTCACATGAGGCAGAGTAATTAAGCAAGCAAACTTTTTTTTTTTAAAATTATGCGTTAATGTGCAAACTAAAAGACTATGAAAGAAAAACAATGGCTTTTTGAGTGCTTATGCATTTTTTGGAGATAAACCAAAATATTTTGGAATTTTCTCAAAAAATAAATTGAAGTCTGAAACCATGGGTGACATGGCCTGGATGATGTGAGATGGAATGATCCAGTTTTAATAATTTTAGTTTGGAAGTTTCTTATTATTTTCGCTGATATTGCCATTTTACCACATTAGTTCCAGTTATTTCCAAATGTGACCCAATCTCAAAAATCGTATTTAAATTTTCTATAATTGATTGCCCATTATGATGAAACGAATGGACCTCGAAATCATTATAGCTGCTTAAACAAACAAGAGAAGGAGAAGTCAATAATTTTATCAGTCTTCAGCATTGCTCGCTTGCAAAGTCCGTCAAGCAGGGGCTGCGGAAACTAAGCGGATTTCCCACGTGGAGTTATAAATTAGAGAAATCTCCATACGAGAGCAAAACAGTTAAGGAAACGGCCGAACTAGCTTTCGGCGGAAACTAATAGAACCGACCTTAGTCGATCTCATCTCGTCCGTTATCCGTACACACTTAATAAAAAAATGCAAATATCTCCGTTAATATTCTAGATAGAGTATAAATGTATCTAACAATATTTATAGTAAATTTAATTTGCAATAAGATTGGCTCTATACAATGTTTCGACCCGACGTATAGTAACGGAAATATTCGATTTTTCAAAATCCCCCCCTCGAAACTCCTTTTTCGAAAATCGCGTCATGAGTACGACCTCAATAGCTGATTTCTCTTAAGGGAAATCGGCTAAAAAATAGATGTATTCCTGGCAAATTTCCCTTCAACTTGGTGGCTCAAACTTTCTCCGAAATATCTATTGTGTCCCTTTTACTATAGAGAATCAATTCTGTTTTAAAATATACTCATCTTTTTTTTTTTGTATTCGCAGACTTTTACGTTAAGTAGGCATCTGGCTGGGTATTATCCTATCATCTGGATAAAGCACCTATTTGCTTACCTAACATGATTTCATATATGTATTCTTTGTACCCAGAGTTATTCAGCTCAATTCAATTTTCATAAAATAATTTATTAAGGAAGGACCGTTTTTAAGCATTGCTAGACTCTGTGCAATAAGCAGATTCAAGATAAACTTTGTGGTGCTGTAATATAACCCAACGACACCTAGGGTTTATTTCTACATAACAATTTGCCTATGTGATATTTTGTTTATTGAACTTTTAAAATGTTTAAAATATTCCAGAATTAAACTATGAAATTTGTAGTGATACAAATCTCTTTTTGTAATGTATATTTGTGTACTTCACAACTTATTTTTATTTAATGTAGCTTAAAGACTATTATTCTGTATCTCAATTCTTTTATGTTACTAAAACTTTCACGTATCATTAAAAGGGAATTTTGGCACAATAATCAAATGCTCCTATTTGTAGATACAATAGGCTCCTTGTGATGAAGTAAAAAGAGTTTTCAGTCGGCACTCAGCCCTATCTATAGATAAATCAAATGGAATCTAATTCGAATCTCTCCCAGACCAAATCTTCAATAATCCATCTAATTTTTATGTAGAATTTTTCCTCTTGGAAAATTTAATCCCTGAGTTATGAGTATTATATAATACTTAATTTTTCTTTAATGAGTTGATGTGAAGATAAAGCCAAAACAATATTAATACTGGTCTAACATCAATGGGTGAGTATTAAAAAAAACGGCTAAGAATTGAATGGAAATTGAGATGAAGATCACATTGTTCTTACATTCCATAAAAGTAATTAATTATATATATATATGTGTGTGTGTGTGTGTGTGTGTGTGCGCGCGCGCGCGTGTAATACTGGGGAATAGATTTCAACAGAATTATCCGTTTTCATCTTCCCCGAACACATTTTTCTAGTTTCGGCTAAACGAATATTAGTACTAATGTCGCATAAGTCAAAAACATCTACCTCTAGAATGTTGTGATTTCATATTTAGGTTTGCTATAAGCCTCTCCTTTTGATCGACAAGAACTTACCCACCAACCTATCTGAACTACTACACGACGACAGCCCCATACATTACAAAAGTCATGAAACACCTCAAAGACACACACATTTACAACCAGATATAACATTAAATGATATAATAATAATAAATAGACTGCAATAATATCCACTGGAGAAAAAATAAATTACCGTATTTTTACCTACCTCTGTAGATTTTTTAACCTTTTTTATTGGTTTTTATAAGGTGGCTTTACCTCTACTATTTTAGAATCATAACAAGAAAATGTGTGAATCGTTTAAATTGCGACACACCTAAATAAACTAAATAAATAAATAAAATCCTTTTGATCGAAATCGGCGAAGAGGATTAAGTGTTTAGAGGCTGACAAAAATAAAGACTTGCAAATTTCTTTGTATTTTACATTTTTCGACACGATGCATTGAAACGGAAATATTTCAATTCCAAATGAAATAGTTCTAAATTAAGTGCAACCAGCACGTTTTGTTTATTTAATTTAATTGGAGTTCAATGAAGTCATATGGGGCACATCGGAGTTTTTTGATTTTTTGTATGCTGTAGGATGGCAAACAATGAACTATGAATTTAATCGTTTTACAAAGTGGTGCGATTGAGCAAGTTTTTCTTTTTGCATCAGTGAATTTATTACAATATTATTAATGAAACTATTATTCAATAATAAAAGGGAAAAATGTGAAAAAACGATTACTAAAAATTGCTGTTGACTTTCTTCATAGCTAATTTTATTACTAACACGTTATAAATAGTTTAAAACCTAATAAGTTAAGAATAATTTAAAAACTAATAAGTTATAAATAATTTTTTAACTACGCTTAATGTGATATAATAGGCATAAGAGGTCCTTGAAGACGTTGAGCTTTGACTGGCTAGATTCCAACTGGAAGGTGCTCCTCCAAAAGAACTCGTATATAGAATAAACCCTTTGAGAACAATGAATAACGTTATTCGGGGTGGAAAACATATAATTTAGACACATGAAATACATTATACAGGGTGTCCCGTGCCACCCCCCCTTAAAATTTCTTATTATTTTTATATTTATATTATTTTAATACAACAACACTGAAACTTGGTGTGCGATTATTGGGACCCCCGAAGAATCTTTTCAGTCCATATTCAACCTCTTTTTATGAAGGATTATTGTAGAAAATAAATTCTAAAACAAGTTTATATCGGTGAATATTTCGATTTGAAGTATCCTTTAGCCGTAAAATGCATAAATCTTTTAATTCAGAAACTGCACATTTTATTAAAGAAGGCTGCGACTTAAAAGTTGCAGCCAACAAAATTATCTTTGAAACAAGTCTACGGGGAAAGGAATAGATTCTGAAATAAAAAAGAAAGAAAAGAAAAGTATTTATAACGAAATAACCCAAAACGTATTCTTGAATGTATTCAAAAAAACATCAACATAACAAAAAACTTCCTTAGAATTAATTTGTTTTAAACAACATTTATCTGCATAGTTTCATGTAAAAAAAACAGGAACCAGTTTTTTCTTCGCACTGCAATACTTACAGCTAGTATTTAAAAATGTTCTTAATTTCGTCATTCCTCATGTATGCACTTTAAAAGTAGGTATCTGAAATCCCTTTTGGCACTGCATATTTCTGCTACTGAAACTGAATTTATCGCCAATCTGATTTTATTTTTCATGTCTTCAATATTCTGCGACCTGCTCTGGTAGAGGCGTCTTTGACTATCCCTCATAGAAAATAGCCCATTGCCGTCAGATCTGGTGACCTGGGTGGCCATTCAATGTGCAAGCTGCGACTGATACAGCGTTGGGGAAAGATTTCTCTTATAGTTGACCGAACAGTGATTGAGAAGTGGGAGGGATATCCGCCAAAATGCAGCAAAATTTCATTTTTTGTATCACATGTAGGTCTTCTATTTAATTATAAATTCCTCCTTTAGGAAGCGGTTGTAGACTGTACCATTTTATGTTTTATCAAAAAAATGGTGGCCGATGATTCTTCCCTGGGAGATACCGCACTGTTTTTTTACATGAAACTATGCAGGTAGAAAAATGTATTCCTTTTAAACATAATTACTACGTAATTAGTTTTAAATAAATTAATTCTAAGAACGTTTATTTTTGTCTATGTTTTTGAAGTAAACATTTTTTGGATTCAAGAATACTTTTGCGTTATTTCGTTTTAAATAATTTTTTTAAAATTTTATTTCAGAATCCATTCCTTTCCTCGTAGACTTTTTTCAAACATAGTTTTGTTTTTTTAACTTTTAATATGAACTTGGGACACCCTGTTTATTCATGAATTCAAGATGAAATGCATAAGAAGGGTTTAACCTAACCTCAAATCACAAAAGTTGCCACAAATCGTATTCACAACCTCTGGCAAAGGGCCAAATAAATAACATTTTAATACGAAAACTTCATTTAATATCGAAATACTTCACTTCCCATACTTATTTAATCTGAGCTGAATGTCTTCAGTATTGAGAAAGCAAGTGAATGTTTGATACCTAGAGCTATGGGCGCTTAATACTCTAATGGGACCCATTACTTCTATTCCCATGGACTTCTGGTGTTGCCGCATTCTTCACTATTCCATCCTTGCCTACCTTTTGTACCACCCTGATTTCCCTGTTGCCACTTTTGTTTCCCGCACTACAGACATCTGTTCTCCTCATGTGAATATCTACCTTGGCTCCAAACTTATCTAGAAGATCCATCCCCATTATCGCATCATAAGGGAGGTCTACTTCCGCCACAACGAATATATGATGGTTGGCCCTTCCTCCATAGCTCAATTGTACCCGCTGCTGTCCCAAGACCTTGAGCGGGCTTCCGCTAACCCGATTAGCCCTTATCCACGTGGTTTCCGTCCTTACTCCAGGTACTGGCCTCTTCAAGAGTGAAATTCCCGCTCCTATATCCACCGAAAGATCACTGTTGCGTGTTCCGAGCTGAACCCTTACAACTACCTTTGCACCATGATTAGAGCTAACGTTGGTGACCAAGTGAGAAACCCCTAGATCCTTGAGGGACCCAACCCCATGGCTGTGGCCAGGTCGCTGTCCTTTGGGGATCCCGAACGTCCCTCAATAGCATCTCTATTCGGAAATGGCCCCTTCTCCCTTGCTTTCATAGCGCAATCCACTGCCCGGCGACCGAGTTGTCCGCAGACGAAACAAGCTCCACCGAAGCTCCGAGGCTTATTGTGTAACAATTAACATATAGTGTAAACTTAAAGATAGATTTCGATCCCTAAATTTTTTATTACTCTAATCTTGTAATTTTACTCATCCAAAGTATTTATCGCCCCTTCCTTGAATATATTAATATTTAAAACAAAATCTGAACGATATTGGCCTTCATTTAACTTAATGTTGGAGCTTGCTTTTATATAATAAATTGTCTCAATATCTAAATCTTAAGAGAAAGATATAAAAACATAAATGAAGCTTTCTCCAAGAGTATCAGGTATTTTTTAAAATTATTTCCTGGAAGTTATACATTTCTATAAAATGCATATTTAGAAGTAAAATATATAAAACATTCTCAAATCTTTCCAGAAATTGAAAAATTCCAGTGAGCCAGAATTCGTCCACACATTAGCAGGCAAAAATAAGTAATCTTGAATTTGATTTAATATGCATTTCATGGAAATAAATTGGTCATACGACCAGTTATGTATGCCTGTAAAATATGGGCCGTTTCTAAGGACATTATGGGGTATAGCAGTAGAACTACCTTGCTAAAGAAGCAAACCCATAGCAGTAGATTTTCTTGGTATGACACGTACTGGCATTTTATCGCTTTTGATATAATTCAATTTAAATTATTCAAAACTTTATTTATGTTTTCTACTCAAGTTGAGAAAATTTGTAATGTTTCTTGAAAGGTGGTATAATAGTTTTCCTCTTTTTTTGTTCTGCTACACTTACGATTTCTTCTCAAGCAGTACTTCTTCTCAGCCAGCTAGAAGTATGAATTCCACTAAAAATCGTCATTAAATTAAAATAAATTTGAATCAAACTGGACTTTAACACAGGCTTATGCTTCTTTGTTATTTGAAATTCCCTGTTGTCACACACACACACACACACACACACACACATATATATATATATAATATATATATATTATATATATATATATAATATATATATATATATATAATATGTATATAATATATATATATATATATATATATATATATATACATATTTACAGAAAAGCTGATATCATGAAAGATTCTCATCTCATATTTGAATATGTTTTTTGTTGTATCTGATAAAGCCTGCAGCACTTTATGAAAATCCAATTTTCTTAAAGGAATGGGTAGCGGATGCCTGCGTTCTATGTATTTCTACCAACTTTAAACACGATACTTAAGATACGGTTTGCCAAAAAGACTCTTTTGCCATGAACAAACAATAAAAGTAAATAAATTGATCAAAGCATTAATCGATAGCTTCTTTATAAAGCCTGTAGACCTGAGTTACGATAACTCGTTGAGTTTATGATGTGGTCTTCTGACTTTTGAACACAGTGAATAAAGTTAATTATTTTAAAAATAAAGTAAAATCATACCACAAAAAGCAAAATAGCAATAATTAAAAGAGTGTCACGCAGGGGCTGCGTAAACTAAGCAGATTTCCCTCGTAAAGTTATACAATAGAGAAATCTCCATACGAGTGCCGAAAGGTTTCGGAAACGGCCGAACCAGCTTTGGCGGGAAACTCACTTCGTCCGTTATGCACACACATTTAATAAAAATGCAAATATCTCGGTTAATAATTAAGATAGAGATATTTCGAATTTTCTAAAATCTCTTCTCTATACCTCCCCTCCCACTGGTCCGATTTCAGCCATTAACGAACTTGGTCTGTCTTTTTACATAAAACGTTTAAATATCGAGTTTGGTTACGATCAAACAATAATTGCGATCGCTAGAGCGTTAACAAACAAATATATATATATATATATATATATATATATATATATATATATATATATATATATATATATATATTTGTCTGTTAACGCTCTACACACATAATTTTGAACGGACCTCATTTTCGTCTTCTCCTAGGTAGGATCGATGGACATTTGAAGAAATTTTTTCGAAAATCGCGTCATGAGTACGACCTCGATAGCTGATTTCCCTTAAGGGAAATCTGCTAAAAACAAGTAATTAAGTTATTTTGTCAGAGATAATTCAGTACATAAATAGTTTCAATAGGATATGGAAGGATTCCGGGTAAAACATGTAATGAATGATGGCCGAATTCTGAGGGTGGGCGAGCCAATAATTCATAAATTTTGAGATTTTCTTTTAAAAATTTAGATATTAGCATTCTCTCTTTCTTGTTATTAGCAGATTTCCCTTAAGGAAAATCAGCTATTGAGGTTGTTCTCATGACGGAATTTTCGAAATTTTTCTTCAAATGACCATCGATCCTACCTAGTAGATGACGAAAATGAGGTCCGTTCAAAACTGTATATATATATATATATATATATTTGTCTGTTACCACTCTAGCGGTCGGAATTTTTGTTTGATCGTTACCAAACTCGATATTTAGTCGTTTTATGTAAACAGAAAGATCAAGTTCGTTAATGGCTGAAATCGGACGAGTGGGAGGGGGAGTTTAGAGGGGAGGATTTTCGAAAATTCAAAATATTTCCGTTACTATACGTCGTATCGAAAAATTGTATAAAATCAATCTTATTGCAAATTAAATGTACTATAAATATTGTTATATACGTTTATTCTCTATCATGAATATTAACCGAGATCTTTGCATTTTTACGAAATAGGGGCGGATAACGGATGAGACTAAAACTTCACGTGGGAAATCTGCTTAGTTTACGCAGCCCCTGCGTGACGGACTTTTGTTATTTATTTCGTAGTACTGTAATATTAAACTGTAGCCTTGCATATGTAGAGAATTTAATATTAATGCATATTCCTGTCTAAATGTACAATAGAGCTTTATTGCATTTTGACGGACGTTCTGTGAATAAAAAAAAAACACAGAATATTTGGAGGATTTTATCTTTAAAATAAGCTAAAATATTACTATTCTAATCTAAGAAGATCCAAAGTGACAAAGTAATAAAAGCTTCATGATAAATTGCCGAAATAATTGACCTAAAAGTAGAATTCAATGCTTTCATAATACTTAAATCGAGGTAAATATTTCAGGCTCTTCTTTCCTTTTAATTGTGACACGCGATGAGAAGAAACTTGGCACCTAAATATTCTTATTCAAAAATAAGCTAAATATAACAAGTGGCTTCTTTATTGCGAATATTTTAGTCCTCCCATTAGACTTTTGTAGTTATTAAAAACCATTGGATCTGAAATTCTGGTTCTCTCCAGACTAACTCACAAATTTGCTTCGATCTAGGGACAAAAATAAAAAGAAATTTTGATTTAAATAAAATATGTATTGGAAAGTAGTTGGAAAAGGAGATAGTATTAAATAACTCATTATTTATTATTGAATTTTGAGTAATCGACCACATAAACATACGTCTTTAGCAATGTATATTGGAGTTTCAGGTTATTTACGTATAATGTCCTGTTCATGTGTTTAGTCTAATTTTCTTCTTTTTATTCCCTTTTCATTAAAATGAAAGTAATAATGTTTAACATTTTGTTGTTTTTAACCATTTTTTTTATTAACTGAGTTCAAGATTCATTTTTTATATCTTTATCTATGTACTTAGTTGTTCAGGACATGACAGGGCTGCCTTACTTTTAGCAGATTCCCCTTAAGGTAAATCAGCTATTGAGGTTGTACTCATGACACAATTTTCGAAATTATTCTTCAAATGTCCATCGGTCCTACCAAGTAGATGACGAAAATGAGGTTCGTTCAAAACTATATATAGATCTATGTATCTATATATTTGTCTGTTACCGCTGTAGCGGTCGCAATCGATTTTCTTTGATCGTTACCAAGCTCGATATTTAGACTTTTATGTAAAACGGAAGATCAAGTTCGTTAACGGCTGAAATCGGACCAGGGTACTGGGGGCGTTCAGAGGGTGAGAATTTAGTAAAATCTAAATATCTCCGTTACTATAAGTTGTATCGAAAAAGTGTATAGAATAAATCTTATTGCAAACTAAATGTACTATAAATATTATTACTTACATTTATTTTCTATCTTGAATATTAACCGAGATATTTGCATTTTTCAGTTTTCAGCCTTCAGTAAACTTCCACTTCTACTCGTGTTACATAAACAACACTCTGTTATATAATAAACCACATTATTCGTAGCTTAAATACCGTGTATTGTTTTCCAGAGGCCTTTATTATATGAGATAGATGCAATTATGTTCTTGTGACCCCCCCCCCATTTTAAATTCTTTGACTACTAAAATTTGATTGATTGAGATAAAATTATTCTGATTCATTATAAATTAAAGTACAAGATATAGCACATAGTTTTCAATAAAATTAATAAGTTATATTCTGATAAATTTCAGTAATTGTTTTTTTTTCCGGTTTTCTGTCGGGTTGGCAGACCTGTTTGTGTACAATTCAGAAGCTTCCCGCCTGGAGGGGAAGATTTCTTATTACCGTTTGTATTTATTCACTTAATATTCAAGGTGGTGTTGTGTTACCGGTATGTAGATTTATCTATTGCAAACTTCACGAGGGAAATCTGCTTAGTTTACGCAGCCCCTGCGTGACGGACTATTTCGATTCGGTTCCCTACATCCATAATTCATTAATCAGAATCAGATAGCAATAAATGATACGGTGGAAACGATTGTGATGGATGGTATTAAAACCTTTTGGAGAACACTCAAATAGCCACATGGCCATGGTTCAGAATTATTTAGATATCTCAACGTTATCTTTTCAAACTAATACACTTATTTCATGATAATTAATGATAGTCTATTCGCATCATTTAACAAGGTTCAATCTGTAATTTACTAAATATAAATAAAAAGTACAAAACAATTAGAACTATTGGTTTATTCGTCCAATAATTATATCCACTGGAAAATGCAGTGTTATATTATTCCTATTATCCTCCAAATTTGGTAAAATGAGTTCCTTCACTCGGGAGTGAAATTGAAAAAAACGATTGTATAAGGCTGCTAACTGCTTACTCCTCTCATTCCATTCAGCACGTGATTAGGAAACTAAAATAAATTAAATTCGATCATTTATGTAGTGCCAAAAACGAATAGCTTTCTAGGTAGGTCAGTTTTAGAGAAGTGGTATTTATAGAAACGCCACAGCCCCTCCCATGAACCAATTAACGAATTCCATCTTTCCTATTTGCACAAAAGCTTAAAGAAGTTTAATTAAAGTTTCAATATCAACACACACACACACACACACACACAAATAACAAATAATGGGTTGGGGTTGTGCCATATTAATGCAATACAATTACTTAAACTATATTTATATTTGTTTAAATATATTTTATTTTAAAATACCAACATGAGTAGTATATTTAGCTCCAAAATAATATGAAGTAACAAATGTGAGGTTTGTAGACTTGTAAGAAAATAAACGTGAGATGTGGGGATCTAATATTTAAGTATTTAGAGTTTGTATTTTTTAATATTTAGTACTTGATAATTTTTATCCCCTTACGAATGCTCAAGTAAGGTATTTATTGTGATTGATAAGCAAGTGAAACAGCCCTTTTAAGACTTGGTTTCCTTCCACTATTTTAGATCATTTGAGGCCAAATAATGAATTTTATAAGGTTGCTAATTTCGCAGATATGAAAGTTGTCGTTAAGGAACCCATAGAAAAAGGGGGCAGGCTTGTTACCTTTATGGAGGTCAGGAGATTTCCCTTGATCCCAGAGTTTCATTATCCCAGGGTCTTCATTATTCTGGAATAATAATTTTAGTTGTTGACTATAGAACTCAAATAAAAAGTCTATAGGGAATCTTGTAAAGTGCCCATGAATCTGGCTAGTTTATAAGAGACTAACACTATATTATCATCATCGAGTTTAATGGCTGATTCTGTAAATATATGTCTCATTTTACAAACCGTGATGTTTTTCTCGTAAAATCTTGAAAATCTGTTAGTCTCCTGAGAAAATTAGCTTTGGGTGTGGAGCAATCTCCCCTTGGTTTTGTCTGAAGATCCATAAGGAAGGTTGTAAAT
This sequence comes from Riptortus pedestris, assembly GCA_019009955.1. Lineage (NCBI taxonomy): Eukaryota > Metazoa > Arthropoda > Insecta > Hemiptera > Alydidae > Riptortus > Riptortus pedestris. The sequence continues at coordinate 16,695,879 of CM032233.1, forward strand.
GAAAGAAATTCCTTGAAGCACCAACCTCCCTTTCCATGGCAGGTTCGCCCCTGGGGTAAGAAAAAATAACCGGAAGGTCCCTTCTCAGCCTCTTTGCACGAGCCTTGTCGTAAATCTTACTTTACAATAGGGTCCCCTGACCATTCCAAGGGGAAAATCATCTTTTGTTTCTCAGAGGGTAGCCGGACTAATGACCTCCAGATGGGATTCGTGGAAAGAACAAAAGGGGGAGAGAGCGCTGGTCCCCCAGCCTCTCAACATTAGCAGGAACAGACAAACAACAATCGGAGAGATTTCTCCAATCTTACGTCACCTTAGACAGTTGTTTTCATCTGAAATACTATGGATATATAAGCAGTTATCTTTAATGAGAAATGAGTTATTACTATAATAAATATAAATCCATTTTCGATTCCCGCCTGGGCAAAGGAAATTATTTAGTGACGGAATTCATTAAATAACATCCTTAGTCCCACCCTGGCTAGAAAAGTGTGGTAACCTGTTAATAACCCGTCCCAATTAGCCATCATGCAAAAAGTAAAGGTTAATAAATAATAATCCATTTTTATGTCGGATTGAAACATAACCAATTCTATTCATGACTTAATTTCCCATAGTTGGTCTATACTTTGTATTTCCTTTTAAAAAGTAAACTAGCTATTGTTGTTTGGTTTTCAGATATAAATTAAATTATCCCTTTTCACCTTCCATATTTGACTAGTTTCTTCTGTACGTATCTCTCATAACTCCAAAACCACTAGTCTTAGAATGTTGAAATTTCATATTTAGAACAGCTGCTCAGACTAGTTGTGGGCCTTCTCTTTTTTATTAAAATGGACTAAAGGAGAGGCGAGGATTAGAACAGATCGGAAATAAAACATAGCAAATTTCTTCGTACCTGGTAAGAGGTACAAAATATTAATAAAGAACCGGGGGCTCAGATTAGCCATGTGAGTTAAAGCGTTGGTTTTAATCATGGTAAACCTAGAGTGGCGAGTTCGATTGCTGCCTGGGCGAATAGGAATTTATTTAGTGACGAACTCATTAAATAAAATCCTTAGTCCCACCCTGGCTAGAAAAGGGTAGTAATCTGTAGATAACCCGTCCCATTTAGCCTTAGCTGTAAAAAGTGGATGTTAATATAGTTATTTATTATACAAGTGACGAAAGTAGATCATTTTACAACTCGAGTGAAACGTTTACCCACACGAGCGAAGCGAGTGTGGTAATTTCACGAGAGTTGTAAATTCTACTTTCGTCACGAGTGTAATATTAAATTTTTTCTGTAATCGTGTAATACATGATCAGATCTAACCAGAATATGAACAAAATTAGGATGTTGTTGGTAGGTTATAAGCATGGTTGTGAAAGGTTATAACCATAGTTATAAAACAACTAGTGATGATTGTGAAGTAGTGCAGTTATAAACAAGTGCAGGTTATAAACAAGGAAGGTAATTATAATTATATTTAAATTTTAAAATATATTGATTATTTCCACCAATAATTCATTCACATTTCAATTTATTTTGTTAAAATAAATTCTTACAATGTTAAGAAACATTTAAAAGCGTTTAATTTCCAACTTCAAATTATTTTTTAATTTATACTTATTACTAATTAAGAAGCCAATTCACTTTCTTCACTCTATTGCAAAATGTTTCACTTTCTTCACTCATTTCAGTTTAGTAATGTTACCATTATTCAACGATTACAGAAAAAATAATTTAAATTTAATAAAGAACCGTTTTTGTTTATCATAAAGAGATAAACAAATTATGTTCTATGACATTTTTCTCTGTTTCTTTGGAGCGGAGCTGTAGTACATAACTTCAACCAACAAATTCAATATTAAATGAAGCGTATCAAAACATTTTGTTTATTTAATGCAATAGGAGTACAAGGAAGTGATGTGGTGTCCTCAGATTGGTTTTTCCGTCAAGGCCTCCCTAATGGAGTAAGAGTCTAAATCTCTATTGTAACCAAACATATTGGGGATTGTAGTTGTTGGCTTCCCATATTCCCGGTCACGAGCAGTCTTTATCCAAGCTGGTCCAGCTAGCTCCTTCAAACTGTCTGCCCATCACTCCCTCTTCCTGTCATACAGGGTCCACTCGGTGACTAATTTAGCCCATCTGCTGTCATCAAACCTAGCTATATGACCCACCCATTTCCATTATACGGCTCTTGAGAAGCAAAGGACATCCTCATTCCAGCCTGCTTCCTCAGTCTCCCTAATGCGATCACTTTTCCAGACATTGGTTACTCACCTCTTTGCTACTAACTATATACCTTTTCTAAATAATAAAAGTCCGTCACGCTGGGGCTGCGTTAACTAAGCAGATTTCCCACATGCATTAAGTATTTGTATTTATTTAAAAAAGTAAAAGTTCAACGAGAACAATATTTGGTATATAGGCATTAAATAATGTGCTTCATAATATAACAGCTTATTAGCAGATTTCCCTTAAGGGAAATCAGCTATTGAGGTCGTACTCATGATGCGAGTTTCGAAAAATTTCTTCAAATGTCCATCGATCCTACCCAGGAGATGACGAAAATGAGGTCCGTTCAAAATTATATATATATATCTATATCTATATATATTTATATATATATATATATAGATATATATATATATATATATATTTGTCTGTTAACGCTCTAGTGGTCGCAATTCTTGTTTGATCGTTACCAAACTCGGAATTTAATCGTTTTATGTAAAAAGAAAGATCAAGTTCGTTAATGGCTGAAATCGAACCAGCGGGAGGGGGAGTTCAGAGGGGAGGATTTTTGAAAATTCGAAATATCTCCGTTGTTATGCGTCGGATCGAAAAATTTTATATAATAAATCTTATTGCACATTAAATCTACTATAAATATTGTTTTATTCATTTATTCTGTATCTTGAATATTAACCGAGATATTTCCATTTGTATTCTGCGTGATACTGGTCACCAGTAGGCTATGTTCGAACTTTCCGGCGAGAGCTCTGGCGGCCGTTTCTATAACTTCGCCCCTCGTGAATAGGTTTAGAGGTTAGGTCAACTGTTTTTTGGGGCTAGAAACTACTGGGTTGTTACGCCCTAAATAATGTTTTAGGTTTAGAGGTTTCTTACTACTACAGTTGTTATTAGGCAGATTTCCCTATTGTAAAACTTCACGTGGGAAATCTGCTTAGTTTACGCAGCCCCTGCGTGACGGACTTTTTTTCCTATGACATTAGTAACATTGGGGGTTTACTCAAGGCCGAAAACTAAAAAATGCAAATATCTCGATTATTAATCAAGATGATGAAATAATGTACACAAGATTTATAGAACATTACATTTTCAATAAGATAAATTCTATACAATTTCTTGATCCAACACATAACAGCGAATATAACACAATCCGACAGAATTTTCGAAATTCTCCCCTACTAAACCCCCCTTCCCAAGTCAGATTTTAGCCGTTAACGAACTTTCTCTTTCTTTTAACATGAATAGCTTATATATGGAGTTTGGTAACAGTTAAACAAAAATTGCGACTGCTAGAGTGGTAACAGACAATGGACATTCGAGGAGATTTTTCGAAAATCGCGTCATGAGTACGACTTCAATACCTGATTTTCCTGTCCAGGGAAATCTGCTAAAACCCTGACACCCAAGAGTTCTCCACAACAAAAAGAAATCATGGAGTCCTTTGGAATTTTAACTAAAATTAAAGGAATTTTCTTTTGTAAAGTTTCTTAATTGTCTTCAAACACTATTGCCATCTTTTCAGAATATTAATTTTTTCTTTAAAATGAAAAATGTCTCCAATTCTTCTGACTGGGTCTTAAAGCCTGTCAAAAACAAAAATATCTAGTTTTGAGGCTTAAAATAATAATCATTACTAAAATAGCTACTTTAGTTTATGCCATTGAATAGAGTCACTGAAAAACGAAAACTTAAGTCAATATCGTTAAAAGACGTATACTGAAAATAGTTTCCCTTATCTATAGTGGGCTAAAAAAGTATGATAAATAAAATACGGTCAGTTTATATACCAACTGTGTGTGCGTGTGCGCGTGTGTGTGTGTGTTTATATATATATATATTTATACATATATATTTCAACGCACCTCATTTTCCTCTTTTTTCAGGTAAGTTCGCTTGATATTTTGATTCGAAAAATCGTCATAAGCACAACCTCAGTAGTTGATTTCCCTGATTGGAAATCTACTAAAAATGTCCCACTATTATAAAAGACGCATTTATAATGTATGCAGTAAATAGCTTTGACTCACATCGTTTTTTTAACTCAGTAAAGCAGTGGGTGGAATGTATTTCTGTAGTCTTTCAATATCTCCCTGAACGGGCACTGCTCTTAAAGAAGTTACTTTCTAATAATAATCTGTTTTGAACTAAAAGCTTTGAGTTGACGCAGCATGCATCGAAATAAATAAACATATTTTCTTTAGTCGAATTAAATAACTCAACAATTTGCCTAATAGTCCGTCACCATTTATGACGTCTTTAATGTTTTTGAAAATTCATATAACATGGAAATTTGATGGACAATTCGTATATATTTGGGATGAAGTAGTAAGGTCAATTACCACTGTGTTAGGAATAACATTTAGGCCAATAACTAAGAAAAAAAAATAAAGGGAACAAATTATGTCTACTCTAGAGGCAGTTCTTACATGCAGATAGAGTTTTTCTAACCTTTATTAGAAGAAGGGAGAAATATGGAAATTTCTTGACAATTCGTTATAAGGCTCATTGTTTCAAAGGAAAAAAGAAATAGTGTTAAAAAAAAAGTTAAACAATAACAAATCTTTACGACAATTTCACATTTCCAAAGAAGGAGCTCGTTATTTAACTTCTTCAGCCCCGTCAAGGATGGAAGGCCAAATGAGACATATTCCTACCAACACATGTTGATAAACATTGTCTTTTTGTATTAAAAATAAATAAATCAAAATTATAATATCCGGATGTTTTCGGTCGTACATAAAAGACAAAAAATGTATAACAAACGGGACCACTTGATTCCTACATAGGTGTGCAAAATAGAAATTCTATTGACAGCAAGTCGTAAATACTGAAAAATAATAATCCTGACACATAAGTTCATTTCTATAACCTACTGATTAGTGGGCAAGCTCAGCCTCAACGTTACATTTTAGCAGATTTCCCTCAAGGGAAATCAGCTATTGAGGTCGTACTCATGATGTGAATTTCGAAATTTTTCATCAAATATCCATCGTCCCTACCTAGGGGATGACGAAAATGAGGTCCGTTCAAAACTGCATATATATATATATATATATATATATATATATATATATATATATATATATATATAAAAACACTCTAGCGCTCGCTATTCTGGTGTAATCGTTACAAAACTCCATAGTTAGTAGTTGGAAGTAAAAAGAGAGAACAAGTTCGTTAAAGGCTGGTTTCGGACCAGGTGGAGGGGGGGGGGGTTAGAGGGGGGGAATTTCGAAACTTCTTAGTATGTATATCTTTTACTATACGTCGGATCGAAAAATTAACCAATCTTATTGCAAATTAAATTTACTATAAACATTGTTATATACGATTATTCTCTATTGGTAATAATAGCCGAGATTTTTGCATTTTTCAGTTTTTAGCCTTCAGCAAACCCACACTTCTACTGATGTCATATTAACAATAAGCTGTTATTTCATGAACCACTTCATTACAAGGTTAAATACAAAATATTGTTTTTATTGTACTTTCACTTTGTGAAATATATACAAATACGTTCTGATGCCCCCCCCCCCTTCCTTGGGTCTTGGATTACTATAATTTTAGTGATTGAGATACAACTGATTCTGATTCTTTATTAATTACAGTACTAGCTTTAGTAAATTGTTTTCAGTAAAATTAATATGTTATATTCAGATATATTTCATTAATTGTTTGTCTTCCCGGTCTATCTATCTATTCAGCGCTGCGATTGGCTGTCTGTTTACAATTCAGCCGCTTTCCGTTGTAGAAATTATTAACTTGCATTGTAAATTGACTGAAAGATTTCTCATCACCGATTGTATTTATTCACTTAACATTCGCAGTAGTGTTACCTGTATGTATATTTATATACTGTAAACCTTCGCGTGGGAAATCTGCTTATTTTACGCAGCCACTGCGTGACGGACTATTACTCTTTGGAGACAATGCTAATTTCTTTTAGCCCCTGAATGTCTTGTAATGAAACTAGCAAACCATGTTTTGGCGAAGCTAGGCTCCCCGTTTAATTTTTATAAATGAGAACGGATATTTTTTTTATTAGAAATGTAGGTCTTAAATTAGTGTTTTCCATGGTTTATATATATGTTAATTAATCCACCCCGCCTGTTTTACAAACAATGGATTGTAATAGACATAGTATAGCATTAGCTTGGTACACGTCATCAAAATAATTGTTAGTATCTGTAAAGAATACCAGAGTTGATTTGACTAATGCGAGATTCAATTTAAATATGACATTTAGCGGCAATCAACAATAACGAAAGATCGACCGAGTACACCAGGCACATTGTTATATAAATATTTTAAGAACATGTTATATAAATATGCCCTACTTTTCATAGCGAATTATTGTAGAACATGAAATTCTAAAACGATTTTATATTAGTGAATTTTTCGATTTGACGCATCCTTTAGCCGTAAAATGGGCAAATCTTTAGTGCAGAAACGACACATTTTACGTAAAATGGTGCGATATAAAAGTTATAGTAAACAAAATTATCTTTGTAACTAGTTTACGAAGAAAGGAATGGACTCTGAAATTTAAACAATAAATGTTTACCTCTAAACACATATACAACAAAAAATGTTCTTAGAATTAATTCAAAAATACTTTTGGGTTATTTCGTTTATTTTTTTTTTTTAATTTCAGAATCCATTCCTTACATTTTATGTTGCAGCATTTTTCAATAAAATGTACCGTTTCTCAACTAAAGATTTGTGCATTTTACGGCTAAATGATGCGTCAAATCGAATAATTCACCCATATAAATTCGTTTTACAATTTGATGTTCTACGGGAATCAGCTGTAAAAAGTAGGGCATTGCATTTGAAATTCCAAAGTTATGGTCACTGGAGAAAGTTAGGAGGTTGAATATGGACTGAAAGGATTCTTTAGGGGTCCCAAGTCTCAGCCTTGTATCAAAATAATAATTATTTTAGATTTTAGACAATTATTGTAGATTTAGACACCCTGTGTTTGTGTGTAAATACATAAACACACACATATTATTTTATCATTATCATCATCATGATTTAAAGACTACTCTAGGTCGTGGATGCTCCCAAATAAATAAGACTAAGGTTTGCTGTTGCAACCTATTGTTATATAAATATGTTAAGAACGGACCTTAGAGCCACCATTAACCACCCCTCTACACATTATTGTGTTCCTTGCTTTTTTTTTTGCTTTTTTTATCAAAAATTAGTTTGCTTTAGTACATAGTAAATTTAATAATAATACGTTTCTTAATTTGAGCCACTTTTGCCTTTAGTAGATTTTTTTAAGATTATTAACATATTAAATATATATCATATTTAACATAATCTGCAGTTCTTCGAAAAACTAAATATGTTAAGGAGACCGTATGAAGCCTATGAGTATTAAAAGCAGGAAAGTATAAGAATAGCTGAGTACTGATTCTAAATGTACTTAACTGTGATAAGTGGATTTGAGGGAAGATATTCTTAGGCTCGGGCGGGCAGGAATAGACCACAATGGTGTCAATAGTGTTGGGATTAGTCAGTTCTTCAGATAAATACGCCCTCTTTAAATTTTACAATGGTCTTTACAGGGATGGGACCAAAAAGTTTGATGAGCCCACTAGAATTAATGTTCCATTATTTGGCTCTATTTGAGGAAAGCGTTCTCAAAATTAGCGACAGTATATTACAGATAATGGGGTGAATAGCCACACGGCACTCAGAACAGCACATAATGTGGAGAAAAAATTAAGAAAGGCCATCAGCTCATTGGAAGCGTATATTTTCAAAATTCTAATAATTTACTGTCCTAGTTAAGAAAAAAAAAACAAATGTATTATATATATATATATATATATATACATATATATATATATATATAGAACGCCGAGAGCTGTTTTCAGAAATTTATACAATTTTTTGGGGAGCTCAGGTTGGCGGTGTGAGCTAAGGCGTTGTCCTTGATCTCATATGGTAAACCTATAGTGGCGAGTTCGATTCCCGCCTGGGCAAATAGGAATTTATTGAGTGAAAAACATGTGTCATTAAATAAAATCCTTCGTCCCACTAAGGCTCGAAAAGGGAGGTAACCTGTAGTTAACCCGTCCCAATTAGCAATAGTAGCTAAAAGTGGGCGTCAATAAATAATAATATTAATATTTATTATTCAGATTATACGTTAGAAGTTTTTATATATGTATGACGTGTGTGTGTGTGTGTGTGTGTGTGTGTGTGTGTGAGAGAAGGGGAGAAAGAGAGAGAGAGAGAGAGAGAGAGAGAGAGAGAGAGAGAGAGAGAGAGAGAGAGAGTGAGAGAGAGAGAGAGAGAGAGAGAGAGAGAGAGAGAGAGAGAGAGAGAGAGAGAGATTTGATTTGATTTGATTTATTTAATAACCTGATACATTTAGGACTTAAAAGTCCTCTCTTACAATGCTCAGGAAAAAAAAAATTTACAATTCGACTTTACAACCTCAGTGTCAAGGCAACATAAAATAGTTTACTCAAAACAAAAGCAAATATACAATACAAAAATAAAATATATAAAATAACAAAAAACAAAAAGGATGTCTCTCTTTAAATGAATACATAACTTTGAAATAAATACATTCATAATCTTGAAATACATTTAAGTTCGTATCTTCTCTATGGCACTTTTAATTGTTGTCACAGTCTTGCTTAAATCGATATGTGATCCATACTTATTGAATATCCTAGTGGCTACTATTCTATAGGACCTATTATATACCGTGGTTCGGTGTTTCGGGATACATAGTAAGCTCTTTGAGTGGCTTGTTGCTCTGTTGTGAAAGTTACTTAGGAATTTTAGTTCTTTGTAGATGTATGAGGGCTGCTGACTCTTCAGAATCTTGCATGTCAGGAGTAACAAAGCCTTATCTCGTCTTTCTCTAATTCTGTCCCAACCCAACCTATTATAAAAGTCAGATATATGCTCGTGCCTTTGGACATTAAAAATGAACCGTACCGCTGCATTCTGTGCTCGCTGCAATCGGTCCATCAGAGTACTTGCCATATCGGTCATTGCCAGGGACGAGAGAGAGAGAGAGAGAGAGAGAGAGAGAGAGAGAGAGAGAGAGAGAGAGAGAGAGAGAGAGTGTTTGTACACATTTACATTTAAATTATTGTGCTAATCCTATTTCATTATTGAAATATGAAATTGTTATGTAAAAGGTATATTACGAATGAGTGTGTAATGCAAAAGTCTTGTACGTTTGTATTACAATATATATATATATATATATATATATATATATATCTATATATATATATATATATATATTAAAGAAAAAAAAGAGGGGGCTGTTTACATATATTTTGTTATACTTAGTGGTAGGTAGTAACCTCATGTAAGCACTTGTCAAACAGACAACGAGATCTATTAAAAATTACAATATAACACACAGAGAATTCTCATTGAGCAGATCCAAAATAAACAACTATTTCACGTTGTTAAAAAAGAAACAGTGTAATTAACTAGTAGCTAATTGTCCAAATAAATATAATAACCCTGATCGTATTGTCCTACTAACACTGACTGTGGCACAGTTTTATTTTCTGAAGGGGTACGAATGTCCCTTGGAGCTTGAGTGCCAATTGTTACGCCTTAATAGTGGGTCATTATCCACAAGCCTTGATCCAATAAATGCACAGGTTAAACTTGAAATCATTACGACACGCAGCGGCGGCCCAACCGAGGCAAATATCCCGCCAACGGGGTAGATAAACAGATGACGTTACTTTGAAGGCTTTTGCCATGAGAAATGAAAATATAAAACATTGAATAAATTCAGGTGGCAAAAAGATAGATTATAAAACTGATCTATGCAAATAACGGAGATATTTATAATTTTGAATTTCATTCTCCCCCCCCCAGGTTCAATTTTCACTATTAACCAACATCATTTTGCATGAAGTGTTTAAATATAAATAAAGATTATATACACATCTCTAATACATCGAAGCACACACGCATATACAGTGTGCTAACTTCCCGTGCCCCCCCCTTAAAATCTCCAACTATTTTAATACAAGGCTGAGATTTGGTGTGACATAATTGGGACCCCTGAAGAATCCTTTCAGTCCATATTCAACCTCTTAACCCTCTCCAGTGATCATAACTTTGGAATTTCCAATGGAATGCCCTACTTTTTATAGCGAATTATTGTAGAACATAAAATTCTAAAACTAGTTTATATTAGTGAGTTTTTCGATTTGAAGCATCCTTGAGCCGTAAAATAGACAAATCTTTAGTGCAGAAACGCCACATTTTACGTAAAATGGTGCGATATAAAAGTTGTAGTAAACAAAATTATCTTTGAAACAAGTTTAAGGAGAAAGGAATGGACTCTGAAATTTAAAAAAAAAATGTTTACCACAAAAAATGTTCTTAGAATTAATTCAAAAATACTTTTGTGTTATTTCGTTTATTTTTTTTTTTAAATTTCAGAATTCATTCCTTACGCCGTAGACGTGATTAAAAGATAATTTTCTTGATTACAGCTTTTATGTCGCAGCATTTTTCAATAAAATGTGCCGTTTCTGAACTAAAGATTTGTGCATTTTACGGCTAAATGATGCGTCAATTCGAATAGTTCATCCATATAAACTCGTTTTACAATTTGATGTTCTACGAGAATCAGCTGGAAAAAGTAGGGCATTCCATTGGAAATTTCAAAGTTATGGTCACTGGAGAAGGTTAGGAGGTTGAATATGGACTGAAAGGATTCTTCAGGGGTCTAATTATGGCATACCAAATCTCAGCCTTGTATTAAAATAATTGGAGATTTTAAGAGGGTTGGCACGGGAAGTTGGGACACCCTGTGTGTGTGTGTGTGTGTATATATATATATATATATATATATATATACACATTCACACCCACACATATTATTTTATCATTATCATCATCATCATCATTTAAAGACTACGCCAGTCGTGGGTGCTCCTAAATAAATAAGACTATGCTTTGCTGTTGCAACCATTGTGATATTTCGAAAACTAATTTTTTCATATTACTATACTCACTGAAGTCCATGAAATGTCTGATGTATTTTAAAAAGGTTTTCTAGTCCACTCTCTTTTCCTATTACTAATGACTTTACCTTCAAATATATTTGAGCATTGTCTTCAATGATGATATTTCCTAGGTAACAAAACTCTTTCACTAATCAAATATAATATCGCCAATTCTGATATTTATATATATATATATCCTTGACTTTGTTTCTTTTCTACTACCAAACATTTTGTTTTATGTGCATTTATCGTGATGATAAAATGATGCAACTGGTGGATTTACCACAAATCTGTATTACTTCGGTTCTTTCTTTCATTTTTATTATTGCCACCTAGAGTGGCGAGTTCGATTCTCGCCTGGGCAATAGGAATTTATGGGCTAGAAGTGGGTCGTAACCTATATATAAGCCGTCCTAATTAGCTTTAGTTGCAAAAAGTGGACGTTATAAATAATTTTATTATTGCCTCTTCAAGGAACATATTGAACAGATGGCGTGAAAGAGAGCACACTTGTCTTACACCTTCCTTAATTCAAACTTTCTTTCGCATTCATTAATAATGAATAGTGTACTCTAATTTTTGTAAATATTCCTAATTAGCCTTCCGTTTTTTCAAATCTATTCCCATTTTACGCATGCAGTCAAACATCAGTTTCCAGTTAACGGTACCAATTTTATGTATGTGTATACTCGTATATATATAAGTAAGTAAATAAGTAATTTATTAAAAATAGTTATTACATATTCCATGTGTTCTGGTATATCTCCTCTGCGAATATCTGATTTGCCTCATTGCTCAACAGAATTATATTCTCTAAGTGGCAATTAATCATTAAGATTTATCCTGTCATTCTCCGAATTTAATATTGTTAATTTAAAGCCTTTTTGTATTTTTTTAATATATGCTGTAAATATAATGGATCATAAAGTATTGGTTGGTTTATGACAAACATTTAATAATATGTTTAAATGATATACGTAAATAAATTATGGTTTTCTTCAACAGAAGGGAATTACGATATATTGTCAAAAACGTCTATCTCAAACTAGAAAAGTTAAAACTTTTTTTTTTATTTTAACTAGCACAAACAACAAAATTCTGAAATAAATTGCATCTAACTCAAACTACAAGATACTAAAAAAAAAAAAAATAATAATTTTATATAAAACAAACTATAAACATTAAACCAAAATTTTAGTATTTAACGTGACGAATCGCTGAAATAAAATTATTAATGTTTAAAATTAGGAATGAGAAAGATTAGAATACGAAATAACACAAATATAACCCTTTAAGTCGCAACAAGAAAGGGAGTGGAAAAATGTAAAGAGTGCAGTGACTCCATTACTATAATGATATATATATCAGGGGTCTCCAAACTACGGCCCGAGGGCCACATCCGGCCCGCGGACAGATTTTGTCCGGCCCGCGGAGAGCTAGCATACTTGAAAACTCCTTTTAGAGAACATATTTTTTATAGCAAATTAAATTTAGTTTACTGAAGTATTCTAATTTTATGTTGAATAATTATTAATATGACATCTACATTGATATGGTCATGGGCTAACTACTCATAACATTGTTGTAGGCTTATTGTTATTGTTTTTGTGATAAGTTGGATAAAGAAACACAGTTATACATGTCTTTACTCATTACAATTATGAGTAAAGACATGTATAATATGCAGAAAATTTAACTTCAGTATATAATAACTAACAAATTATTGAAATGAATCCAACTAACATTTTATACATTTTAAATAAAAACATAACTTATAACAAGCATAATGACATATGAAATACTAATGAGATTTATGTAATTGAGATTTTCCACTGACAATAGTTTGTAGTTGTGGACTAATTTTACTTGTACCAATTATTAAAAGAGATTTAAGATGTATTTCACTTTTTACCACCGGCAACAATGATAATATGGTTTTGGCCCTCGGAACTTACTGGAGTAATCAGTATGGCCCTAAGGCTGGAAAGTTTGGAGACCCCTGATATATATGAAGGGTGATGTAATAGGCGCTATGTTAAATATTCCTGTCCAAGTGAATTGGAGGAGTCTGTTAACTGGGCGAGGGTCCTTCAAGGACTGTGTATGAAGTATATAAATATAAACTGCTGAGTAAAAAAGTTGCATCACCCCTAATATTGTTTGATATACCCACAGAAGTTTGGGGGGGGACCAATATTTTTTAACTCAATTACTCTTAAAGTGCCCGAGTCATGGCGGATTGACGACTGATGCCCTCCGAAACTACTGGCAAATATTGAATGTGATCCAAGTAGGGTGTTATTAGAAATCTTTCCATAGAATTATTTTCATAATATGTTACTCTACATCATATGTGGGCAACCACCGGCCCGCGGTAAGGTTTGATCTGGCCCGCGAGACATTTTGAAAAGCCCAATTAAACAAAAATATTACACGGCTTAATCCAAATGAGGAAGCTGACGAGGTATTTGTGCGTTTGGCAGTACTTATAAATGCGAACACATCTATCCAATGATGAAAGTTAATAAATCAAAACATCGTACAAGGCTGACTGACGATAATTTGGAAAATTCTTTTCGTCTTTGTATCAGTGGAATTAATCCAAACATCGATGGATTAGTTTTCCAAATTCAAGCTCAAGTGTCTCATTGATTTCGGTGTCGCTATTTCACTTTCGTTGTTTGTAATAATTCCAAATTTTACGATTTAATTATAATGTTGTACCTATTTTTTTTTCATTTCATTTTGTTATTTTAATAAATTGTATTATAATTTCATGTCTGATATCTATCGTTAAAAATTATGAACACTACTTTAAAATGCACTACTTTTAAAAGCGGCCCGCGAACGTATTTGCACACTAAAGTTTGGCCCGCAACATGTCAAAGGTTGCCCATACCTGATCTACGTAATAGAGTCGTCCAAAATAACAGGATGTATATTTAATTTTATTAAATCATATTACACATTGAGCAATTAGTTATGAACTAATTTTCAAAATAACCACATATTTTGAATTCATTCCGCCCCTGTTAGAGATCATCTAATGAAGGTTTTGACGTTAGAGTACACTTAGTGTTTGTGGCATTTTCATATCGCATATACTCTGGCGTACTAGTCGATTTTTTACTACCCAAAAAACTATATACGTGTCCTACTCATTTTTTTAAGTTGTTCTATTTTAATAAGGTAAACCGATTAACCAGGAACCAGTCTTTAAAATCTCGAAACATGTATGGCCATGAGAGTTCATCATTTTTAGTTTTCATAATATTACTTTTTTACAAATTAGCATTCGTTTGAAGGAGTCTTCTAAATTTGAAATACCTTTAAAAGTTTTAATTATTGTATCATTGATAGATTCCATCTATATTATTTATTGGCTCTACCTTCTTCAAACCTCCGCACAGAGCTAGATAAATTAATTGCGTTATGCTGTGCATTCATTGGCTCGTTTTTTTCATTATTCGACGTACTCAGTGGTATAATAAAATCCTTCACGCAGGGGTGGCGTAAACTAAGTAGATTTGCCAAGTGGAGTTTTACAATAGATAAATCTACATTCTGGTAATACTTAACAACACCATCAATATTAATTGAATAAATACAAATGGTTATGAGAAATCTTTCAGTCAATTTTAATAACCTCCCAACGGAATGCGTTTCAATTATAAACAAACAGGTGAGCCAGCCACTCAGCGCTGAACAGATAGATAAAAATATTCTTCACCGGAAAGAAAAACAATTACTGAAATATATCAGAGTATAACATATTCATTTTTTTGAAAACTATTTACTGAATCTAGTACTGTAATTTATAATGAATTAGACTAAGTCAACGCAACTATCTCGTTTAATACTCAAGATAGAGAATACACTACAATATTTATAGTAAATTTAATTTGCAATAAGATTTTGTACATTTTTTCGATCCGACGTATAGTAATGGAGATATTTTGAATTATCCAAAAATCCTCCCACTAACCCCCTCCCCTTCTACTTGTCCGATTTGAGAAATTAACGAGCTTGATCTTCCTTTTTACACAAAACGATTAAATACCGAGTTTGGTCACGATAAAAAAAAAATTGCGACCGCTAGAGCGTTAACAGAGAAATATATATATAATTTTGAGCGGACCTCATTTTCGTCCTCTCCTGGGTAGGATCGATGGACATATGAAGAAACGTTTTGAAAATCGCGCCATGAGTACGACCCGAATAGCTGATTTCCCTTAAGGGAAGTCTGCTAAAATGAACATTAATATGTGTTTATAACGTTCTAGCAGAGGTCAATAAAAATTAAAAACTAAATTTATTGATGAAAAAAAAATCAATTATTATTATTATTAATTATTAATACTAATTAATTATTATTAATATATTAAGACAATCCATTAGCAAAGTTGAATTTCAGAAAGGCCATTTTCTGCAATAAAAATGGTTTAATAAAATCCTGTGTACAATTGTATTTTATTATAAACTGAACTATTATTATTACATTCAAAATTATTTTTATTAATATTATGTTCAAAGGAAAAATATTATTCTTGCATGCAGACTGAAAAATAAGAGTCCCGTTTATTTTTCAACCTGGATCCTTTCATGGCTGAAATATTTCAGTGTAAAACAAAATAAGTGCACCTGTTTCATAAGATAAAATCACTTTCTTGGCCATTATCAATGTTGGATCGGTTGTCACTTTTAGGGAGGTTGAATGAAAGAGTCTATATAAGAAAGAGGGGAAAGATGAGAATATATATAATTAGACATAGAGTTAGGGTGGTTCTTGCCAAGGGGTGGGAGTTTAGAGAACACCAGTAGCCGACATCCGCCCATCACCTTACACATCCAACCTTCGTAAGTAAACTTTTTTTAAACATACCATTGCATATTCCACTCCCCTACTTCCTGTTTGTAAAAGATACAACATCCTAGTTATGTAAAAGATAAACGTATTGTCATGTACCCATGGAGTCATAGCTCGTAAAGAGGAACTCAAATAATCTATCTGAGCCATTTTGGGAAAAATAAAAATGAAATATAGGCCTCTGAATATATTTTAGAAAGTACTAGCGTTTGATATTAAAGTCCAATAGTGAGTGGAGTGGCTGGATGCCTGGACTAAGAATGCAGACAGTAGGGCTTGCTATATTTGGCCTGCTAAAAAAAGGGCTTCCTGTTAGTTCTCTGTCCCATAACTACCATCTATTACACACCAACATCCGACATGTCACCTAGCAAATTATAATATGATTTTTAAAAGAAATAATCTTTGTCATTTCTGTTTAACCCTATCCTATAAAACTGTCAAATTTTGAAAATTGTCTTAGCTTTTTTTGCATTGCTATTCCAACAGTAACCTAAAAAAGCTAAATCAAAGGGTATAACATGTAATGGGAAGCTTTTTCTGGCATGGAATAGAAGACTGCTCCCAGTACTAAAACTTTGACTCCAAAACTTCATAATCATTTTCAGTTTTATTCAGTATTTATACAGGACTTTTGGTTAATGGATTACTTTCTTTGGAGCTTAATGATTTCTATCACAAATTCTTATCATATAGTCCTATTAATTAATTTCTCTTGTATTATACTGTAAAATGTATTATACACACTTAACAAATATCCATAAATGGTGAATAATGCTTCTGATTGTATATTTATTATTTTTAAAAAAATATTTTATTTTGGCTAAATATTCCTAGTAAACATCTGCGGTGTGAACAGTAAAACTTCTTTTGATATTATTTTCATTATTTGTAATTTGTACATAAATTATACCCCACTAAGCATTAAAAAAGAGATATTAAACAATTATTTCATTGCGCATTCCTTTTAAATAAAGTTTTTTCCCGAAATCCATATCGTGTTGATACTCGACTTATTGAAAATGTGATCTGGCAGTCGACATTTTGTTGCAAGCCACATTAGGCGGGTGCATTTAAAAATAGAAATAACACATTTGTGTTTTTGTTCTTCTTCAAAAAGGTTAAAAGGAAAAGAACATCTCACGGTGATTCACAGGTAAGTTATTTGCCAGAGCGAATCGACGTCAAACACTGCCTTTTTTGCCGTGTGAAATTTAATCCGAGTATATCAATGCTGCCAACTTAACTCCTCTGATAAATTTGTATTGACTACAAATAGAAAACTATTGAACTTAATATAGACTAGTTGGTCAATACTATTTTCATTAAATACTAAAAAGTAATAAGATTATGCAGGTTCCTGACGTGCTATATTTATCCCAATAAGAACTAATTTATTTAGACATTTTAGGAGATTTCCCTAAGATAAATCACATATGTTGCTTTAGTATAGTATATGTGAATGCACGGCTATTTAATTCTTACTATTTATAAGGCATATATAACTTGTATTATATTTATATCAAACGAATGATTAATTTTGCAGCATTTATAAAATTATAAAGTACGATTAGTGATTTAATAGCAAAACGATTTACGATTAAAGCTAATAATATGTTTTCCTTTTAATACATCTACGGTTGGCGGAGCATAATTAGCATACTAGTTTTAAGGTTTACTACTGACCTCATGCCAGTAGTCTAGCACTAACAAAACACGTTTACAATACATTTCGTTAACAAAATACAGCGACGTTACCTAATTGTATAAAATAATGTCAGTAGAATCTAATTAAACATTTTTACTCCATTATAATACATCTTTTACTTATTCAAATGTCTTTGCGAACCATTGTTCTTAAACTCAATAGCATTAACAATTTTTCTATTCAAGTGAAAATTAAGCAGGTAGTATTCAAACGCTTAGAACTTACCTGTTTATTTTTTTTTATACTTTATTTATATTCCTATCATTAACTAAAATTCACCCAATTAGTTAAATTTGAATAACAATATCCCTGTGTAAAATTCGAAAAACAAAATAATTTTTATGACGATTTGCTTCTAAGTTTTACCAACTATAAATAATTGCTTGAAACGAGATTTATCACGTATATACGCCAATAAAATAGGAGCTCGGAAGAATGACATATAATCCAGAGGCTCAACTTCGGTTTCTCTACAACTATCCACAACCCGTCAACAATACTTTCATCAATTCCGTTAGCAAATTTAGCTCACAGGACGAATAAATACAAATGTACTTCATCGTCGATGCGAGGTGGGTGGTGGGGGGTGGGGGTAAAGAGTGAAGATTGTAAATTTCTAACACGACAATTAATGAAATTGTGATATCATTCCCAAATATATTCTTATTTTTATGCAATATAATATGTACATAAAGGGATAGATTTAATATTATTAACGTACCAGTAGATTCAAGTTTCTGGCTTACAGAAAAGTGAAAATAACGCCGTCGTATATTTTCATTTCTTCAGTATTTGGGATAAAAAAAACAGAACCAGAAGAATGTATTGTCTAAAATTTTAGTTGTATATGGATGAAACTTGGTAATTAAAATACGACCCTTCACGTCATGGCACCCCTAAATAGAGGATTGGAAGAAAAATTCAAAAATATCTATGTTCCTCTCACCATGTCAAAAAGCTGTCGCAGTTTTATGGTATACAAAATAAGCCATATATATATTTTCTACATCCATAAATTTTTAATTTTGTGTTTCTATGTGCCTCAATATATATATCGTAGGTTAACGAACTCCGATTTAAATGTTGAAAAACGTTCTGAACGCGTTGCCGTGTGGTTTGCTCCTTACGGAGCATTTTCTCTAAGGGAAAATTTGTTTAACCATATCAACTTTTTCTGACAGTTAACGGTAAAATTATCTTAGGGGATTAGACACTATTTAGTCCCCTGGTCCCTAACGGTACCTGTGCAAGCATTCTTTGAGGCTCCATACAAAGGTCAAAGACATTAGAGAAAATGGGATGTATACATCTTGGGACAGGTATAATAAACACCCCATGTCATCTCCTGTCAAATCATTTCAAAATGGAATTTCCACTTTAACAAAAACAATTAAACTGCTCTTGACATTACTTCCAGTTTAGTAATTCGCCAGGGCTATTAAACCACTTGTCCATAACACAATAATCCATTATTGAGAAAATATTATCTTATACTCTCTTCTTAAAAAATAAACTCCTTATTCAGAATGTTTAGTTGGAATTCTTTACCATCTACTGATTACGGTTTCTATTCCTGTAACAATATCAATATTGGTTGCTATTTATTTAATTAAGTTAAATGAGTTTAAGTTTAATAAAAGAACTTCTTCTTAAACGACAAATGCAAGTGTTTAGATTATTTGAAATATCGTTTTAATCCTTAGGAGGAAAGTATTTAAGCAAAGAAATATATTTCCAGCTATAACAAGTCCCATTTACAATGAAATGTCCTACTTCATTATTAATGCAAATGATCAATTACAAGTTGAGTATAGTTCTAGAGGAGCTAGCAAGAATGCGATTGAAGAATGTCACCAAATGCTTGACGACACACAACGACATACATCGTTGTTTAATATATATATATATATATATATATATATATATATATATATATATGGTGTTGTTGGTTTTTGGAGTTTTGGTGAAAAAATCTTAGTTCATTCCAATATTTCGAGAATATTTATTTTCTCTTCTTCAGGGCAAGACTAAATATAAATAAAAATTATCGTACATCATTGTAGTTCCTTTGTTTACATTAGGAGTACCCTAGTTGCCGAAAAACCAATATCACTATTTTTAATTTCAGGCCTCCCTTATAACCCCCACTCCTGTTCGTCTCAGAGAATACTAATATAGCCAGAAACCTAGCCTTAGTTAGTAGTAATATACATAACAAGTTTCATAAAATTCGGTTCAGCCGTTTACGAGTCTATAAAGGACATACAGACAAACATTAATTTATATATATATATATATTTCTGATAACGCTATAGCGGTCGCAATTTTTGTTTAATTGTTACCAACCTCGATATTTAAATGTTTTATACAAAAATAAAAGCATTTCGAAAAATCTACGCTTTTATGGATCGAATCGAACCATTGTATAGAATCAATCTTATTGCAAATGTATTATTCTATAAATGTTGTTATGTACATTATTTCTCTATATTAAATATTAACCAAGATATTTCTATATTTTAGTTTTCGGCCAACTGTAAATCCCCCACTTCAACTCATGTCATATTAACAATAAGCAGTTATGTCATGAAGCACTACATTTCAATGTTAAATACCAAATATGGTTATCATTGAACTTTTATTTTGTTAGATGCATGCAAATACGCTATGTGATGACGTCATCAATTAAGACTTTTCGTTCTTTAATATAAAATGCTTATTTGATCTATGCCCTACGCGATATTTAACCGCTTCACTCAACACTACTCGACTCTGTACTGGCAAGATAAAGAATTGGAGTACACTATAACCTACACATTCCTTGGAGTGCCTTTTTCCTCGTCAGGATGATTTTCCAAAGCTGCAGAACATTTCAGCCAGAGATCAAATGCGGCAAGTGCAAAGGTTAGGGAAATACTGGGAAGAGGAAAGACTGATTCCTGGGAAGCAAGAATAGCCCTATTTGATTCAATGGTGTCATCTGTTCTTCTTTATGGAGCAGAGATTTGAGCTCCAAATTACCTGGACCTTGTGGAATCGGTACAGCTGAGGTTCTGGAAGTATTTGTATTCTTGGCCAAGAAGTACCCCGAATTATATAGTCCGTTTGGAAACTGGGCGAGCCCACTTAAATGTTGTTATATTTAAGAAAATTATTAGTTTCTGTGTTAAACTGCTCTCAATGCCTGACCACCGACTTCCGAAAAAATGTTTTCTTAAGCTCCTTAGTTTGCACAATAGGAAAAGCGACATAAAATATAATTGGGTGTCACAAGTAAAATTTATAGCATGAAATAATTATGTTGAAGAATATTTTTTCGAATCTTTAGACTAACAAACTTTGCTAGCCAACAAGATCACAATCATTGAAACAATTGTAAACAATCTCCATTCCGTAGACGTGGATAGAGTTCTTAACTCAAGTTACAGCCGAATATATAGAAGTATTTGTAGTTTTAACCATTCTCTCCCTGAAAATTATTTAACGTTCCACACAAACATAAATAAAATCAAACTTATCAGTCAAATAAGGATGTCCTCTAGCGAGTATTTAAAATTATCCTATAGAAACATGACTCAAATTATAAAAACTGGAGAGGTATGTAAATGGTGCCAAAAATATATTTACCTACATTTGAATCATTTACTGCTGTATTGCCCCGCTTTTACATCACACAGAGTAAAATTCCTTGACAAATATATAGTGCCTCAAAGAGAATACCTATCATTGGTAAACATTCTGGATTACAACAATGAAAGTAAAGTTAATGATATTTTTTGTTTCTTATCAAAAGTTTGTGAAAGTTAACAATATAAAAGAAAGAATTGTATTATTTTTTATGGGGGTGCTTATTCAATAATAATCGGCACATTATTTATTATATGCAGTTATACTTATTATTAGAAGAGTTATACTTATCTTAGAGAATAGTCATGTTAATCTGATATGTTAGAAAACTGATCTTTATTTAGACATTAAAAAAGAATGAATTAATCTACATTTACATTAAATTATAACCTATTGAATTCAGTATTATAATTATTTAGATTAATATTAATATTGTATTACGTGCCAATGTATATGGTGTTCAGTTGTAATTCTAGGAATTATTATTATTTTATTTACACATACTTTAAGAAGTATAATATATTAATAACCATACTAACACTAATTGACCAGACTCTTGGCAACATGTTGTAAACAGAAGCCAATAAAATATCTATCTATCTATCTATCACTCAACACTATAGATCATAATTGGTAAAGGTAGAAATCGGACATGAAATAGTGGGTGTTTAGAGGGGGGGGGAGAGTTTCGAAAATATTAATAATGTCTGCGTCATTATGAGTCGGATCGTAGATTGTTATAGATCCAATCATGGTAAAGTCTGCAATTGCTCTATACATTATTTCGTAACTCAAGTCTTAAGCTAGTTATTCGTACTTTCTTGTATTCTACCTTCAGTAACCCCTCCCCTTCCCGCCCCTTCTACTCATCGGTTATAAACATATAAATAGAGAATATGTGGTGAGATAAGATCACAAGTGTATTATAACAGCAGGTGGGAAACCAGGGTGACTGACTGTTTTACTCGTTGCCTGTAGTTTTCTGTAAATATACAGAAATAGATAATCTGTAAACACCCTTCCGTCAGATTGCAGCATGGGGTTTCTTGAAACATATCATGTAAGATATTTTCTTAAAATAATGAATGGTTTCTACAATGTTTTATATAATCAATGATTGGCATGAAATCTTCTAACACTTCCTTCTGTATCATATGTCTGTCGGCCCCATTTCGTATACCGCTCTCCCAAAATATGTTTTTAATGTAAATTCAAAAAAATTTAATAGCAGATTTTACCTTCAGAAATCAGTTGTTGGGGTAGTACTCATGGCGTGATTTTATAAAACTTCCTTCAAATGATTATCGATCCTACATAGTAGATGTCGAAAATGAGGTCCGGTGTAAATTATATACACACACATACTTGTCTGTTTTAGATCTAGCAATTTGTGTTTGAAGTTACTCAACTCGAAAAATAAGCTTTTCTCGTAAAACAAAGAAAATTCGTTTACGGTTCGAATTAGGCCCAAGGGAGGGGGGGGGGAGTGGTACTCAGAGGGGAAGATAATCAAAAATTCAAAATATGAACGGAATTAAAAATTTTTAATCACCAATCTTGTTGGGCATTTGATTTTCCACAATTGTTATTTTTACACTTTTTTTCTCTATCTTTAATACTAACCGTGAATTTTGCATTTTTTTTTTAAAGTTTTCAGCCGTCGCGCTTTAACAATTGGCGAATAAATAGTATTATTCCAAGCTTTAATACAGCATAATATTTTCAACGCATCTTTATTTGGAGAGATACTTGCAAATACATTGGAAGTATTATTTTATTGACCGCGCACGTCTACTCTCAAGACTTCATGTGGGAATAGAGAATATGTAGTGAGATGAGATCAGTAGTTTGTTATGCCAGCAAGTGGGAAAGCTGCTTAGTTTACGGCACTGCGTGATGGAATTTTTATGAATTACTAGCTAATGTACCCGGCTTCGCCCGGGATATCATTTGAGGCTGAATGATGATATTTTTTTTTAGACTTTACATTGTACAATATTTTTACATTTTCCCTTCTCAATGCTTAGGTACCAGCGTGCTGGGGATATGTTAATAATAAAAGTATTTGTTATGTAATTAATTCTACAAAATACACAATATTTTTATATTACCCGTTTCCTGTGCATGTATCTTTTTTTATATATATAACATAATCATAGATTACCATATTATTATAGTCAAAAATATGGAGTTTCGTTGTTTTCGATGTAGTCTTTCGTGTCCCATAACATTGTTGACCTCTTCTATTGTTTCAGAAGGGATCAATTCTATAGTTTTTTGTATACATCATTTATGCTTCGTTATACAGAAAAAAGTGCGTATAACAAAAGTTACTTTAAATAACAAAATAAACAACTTTGTTATGTAAATAATTACAGAAAACCCAATAGGAAACGAAATATCGCGATTTTTAATTTATGACCTCTCTTATAACCCCCACTCCTATTCGTCTCAGAGAATATTAACCCTCGGTCGGGCGCGTCAAGAATCTTCCGTCTTCGGGCGCGTGTATCTCAGAGATACAACCTCAACCGTTTTTACGGAAATACGATTTTTTAATATATATTTTGCACTAAAATGTGCACTGTGTGATTCGAAACCATGACAGAGGAAGTATTTGTTTGAAAGAAATAAATAATTTTCAAAATTGATAAGTATTATAATAAAAAAAATCTTGGTTGATAAAATAATCAAGTTGGTTATAGATTCATTATTATTGAAACCGTGAAAGATGATTTTTAAAATATAATTAAAAAATACAAATATCAAACGAAATTGCTTGAATGCACATGTCTTAATCATACATAATTCATTTCAGTTTGTGAACAATATAAACAAATTATCTAAATATAACTTCATTCAAAAATAAGTAGCACGAAATCACTTTTAGATAATACTTATTAAAAATTATCTAAATTTTAATGCACCAATCCTTTTAAAAATAGCAGTTTAATTATTATTTATTTTGCAGAGCTGCATTACAATTAGGACAAAGCATGGAACTATGTTGTAAACAAATTTTGGTTTTGCAAATCTCACAAGAGTAATTAGTAAACCTACATCTCTTTTTAGTTTCGCATGGTTCACATCATTTTCTTTTGTTCATTGTAGCGGAATGACTTTTTTTTATGCTGTTTTGTACTTGAGTTCAATGTATGGTCCAATGAGTCTCTGTACTCGTCAAGTTTCGTCCTTAGTTCGGCTGGTAAACGTCTACAGTAGTCACTGCATCGTACAATATTTTCTTGTACAAGTTCTTTTGAAAGCTCATTTATGAGCAAAATAATAGAAAAATAGGTTTATATGATTCCGTTTAATAAAGAGAAACTTAATTGATCTATATATTTATGAAATACAGATTTCAAAAAAACTAACGAGATCGGGCGCGTGGTATCTAGGAGATACAACAGAATGACAGGTGAAACACACGACTCCATCCAACAATGTGACACAACTGACCTTGAGGGGGAGACCTATAAAGAACATAACTCGAAGCACTACACCACCACTCTATGCTAGGAGGTGTGACAAATATTTCTATAGAAACTGTGTATCTGAGAGATCACGCGCCCGACGGAGGGTTAATATAGCCAGAAACCTAACCTGTTTTAGCAATAATATACATACCAAGTTTCATAAAATTCGGTTTAGCCGTTTACGATTCTATAAAGGACATACAAACATTCATTTTTATATATAAAGATTGGGGAATTTCGATCATTGAAATTTATAAATTATTATATTATTGTACTCATCATCATCTCTCTCTCTCTCTCTCTCCCTCTCTCTCTCTCTCTCTCTCTCTCTATATATATATATATATATATATATATATATATATATACACACACACCTATACACATTTAAAGGAGGATTATTTTAAATAGTATAATTTTCGAGGTATTGAGCAATTATTTAATATAGAAACGTTATCTTGATTAATTCGGTTTTAGGCGAGTAATGGTACAGATTATTTAACTGGGGCGGGCAGGTTCCAGTATGAAATACGGCTTTTAATGAGAACTAATGAAGGTTTACTGAAGGCTGAAAACTGAAACATCCAATTACCTCGATTAATATTCAACGTAGATATAGTCTGTATATAACAACATTTCTAAGTAATTACATTTGCAGTAAGATTGGTTCTATACAATGGTTCGATCAGACTCACAGTAACGGAGATATTTTGAATTTTCAAAATATTAGCCTCTAACCACCCCCTCCCACTAGTCCGATTTCAGCCGTTAACGATCTTTCATATGACATAAAACGATTGACAGGAAATAATTTTCATTATAGATGATATTTAATTGTAATAAATGCTATCCATGATTATGGTTTGAAGTATTCAAAAAGTGGAGAGGGGTAGATTAGGAACACATTTTTATTTTATTCTTCAAAACTAAAATTTCTATTCCCCAAAAGATACCCTTTAGGATTGGCTATTTCGGTAAAACAATACGTCGAGGAGGGAAGTGTAATTGCACACTTTAAGTCTTGATATAAAATTACCAATATTAGTCAGTCAACAATGATTTCCCGGGCATCACCTGGTCCCATAGCTGGTATATATATATATATATATATATATATATATATATATATATATATATATATATATGTTCGTCATTGCCTGGATAAGATCGATAAATATTTGAGGTAGTTTTCCGAAGAGCTGATTTTCCTTAAGAGAAATCTGCTTAAAGCGTTTTTAGAAAACCAACAATTAGCAGTGATAACGACTATCATCAAATGAAAGGTGTGACTTGAGACTATGCGCCCACTAAGCATGCTGCCAATCACCATAGTGGACAATCTTAAATTATCATAGACATTTTGCAAAATAAAATAAGTTTTATCAATCAAACGGGTCTGGGTAGACTTTTCTAGTGATTCACTATACATTTTTGGAGGGCGACCAATTCGTGAACATACCATTCTTTACTGAGTCGCACGTAGTTCACGCTTCAATAAGAATTTTTTTTTTTTTTTTTAATAAATGTTAAAAATTGTTTCTCTCCATTTCCGCAAACAGAAGTATTAGCATGTTTTATAGCATACTTTATTTATTATTAACTCTATCATACAATGACTGAATTAAGATTTAATTAAGAAAAAGGGGCATTAATACTGGCCGAATCTCAATGTTAGAGAACTGTCTCGATTCAGTCCAACTGACATTGATAATTCGCAATCTTAAGACATCTATATTAATAGTAGATTTTTCGAAATTCTGCATAAAAGGGACACATATTTCAGTTTCTTGCCAAATGTGTGACTTGGCAACAGATTACTTTAAACGATAGTCAATATTTAGAAGGTTTATAATTATGGTTAAAAGTAAGCCAATTCTTCTTTGTGAGTCACATCCCCTTGAATATCCAATGTTTTTTTGAGACCTTTATAGGTAACTTATTGCAGCCAGAAGCAACACACGAGTCCTGAATCAATATCTATTACTTTGCATTCTATAATTAAACTCTTTGGTGTGTCACAATTATAGAATCTTGCCGTATTTACGAAACCCTCAAGGCATGGCACGAGGCAAAGGGGGGGTCTCAAAGAAGCCTGCCTAAATATTTCTTCATCAAAACAAATAGCGGAAAAAACAGCACATAACTCCTATACATAGAATTGCAGTTATAGATTTTTCCTTTAAGGGAAATCAGCTATTGAGGTGGTACTCATGACGCGATTTTTGAAATTTTTCTTCAAATGTCCATCGAACCTACCTTGTAGATGATGAAAATGAGGTCTGTTCAAAATTGTATTATCTATATATTTGTCTGTTGCCGCTCTAGCGGTCGCAATTTTTATCTTATAGTTTCCAAACTTGATATATAATCGTTTTATATAAAAATAAATATGAAGTTTATTAACGGCTGAAATCGGAAAAGGGGTTTAGAAGTGGAGAATTTCGAAAATTCTTAATATCTCCGTTGTTAAGCGTCCGATCGAAAAATTCCTACAGGACGGATCCTATGGCACATATAATGTTCTATAAATTTTATGTACATTTCTTGATTATTAACCGAGATATTTGCATTTTTTAGTTTTCTGTCTTCAGTAACAATATGTTATGAAGCACTTTATTTGTAGTCTAAATACCAAATATTGTTCTCATTCGACTTTTACATTCTGAGATAAATGCAATACCTAAGGCACGTGGGAAATTAGTTAACGCAGCCCCTGCGTGAAGGACTTTTATTGTTACCTGAAATCCTACTGCCAACTGGGCTGAGACCAATGTTGTATTAATGTTCCAGCCGAATATCCCACCAAATTTTATATTTAAAAAGCAATGTACTTATCATCTAATGTCATTTTTCCAGTGAAATACTGGCCACTCTGAGAACCAATAAGTGGGGCTTATGACACGACATTTTTAATTTACCCTCCAAGAAAGTTCTTTAGGCTGTGTGCGTGTTTGTGTGTGCATTACATTTGGATAATAAATGTGGTGTTTTAATTAAATCTACTTAATTAGTGTTTTTAAAATCTAATTCAAAAGAAATGTATTTAAAATTCACGTAGTCTCAATTAGCTCTAAAATCCTGAAGTGAACATTAATAAATAACACATTAACCATTAACAAAATATATAGAAATAAATGGATATATTTTAAACTATAATAATTTAAGCAACAGTAGTCATGATAGTAATCTTTCTATAACGAAAATTAGAAATTTTGTTTCGCCAATTCTTCTTAATAATTGTTGTGAAATAGTCTATATGTTTTTACGTAAAATTGTATTAAATCATGAATCAAATAAAAAAATATTCTTCCTAAGCTTATCAAGCTTTATATTGTACTGAACATAAGTTTGTAGGTAACATAGGAGGCGCGTGTAACACGGGGGGTCTAGGGACATAAGAAATTAACAAAACATTTTAAACTGTGACCTTAAAAAAGGAGCCACTTGATAAGGAGCTACAACTCGAAACGCGTTGGTGATTAGGACAAAATACATAAAACGTACAAAATGAGATGAACTTTTATATTTATGGCACACGATGGCCATATATTAACCCTCTACACACACACACGCACGCGTGTGTGTATATATATATATATATATATATATATATATATATATATATATATATTCTCTGATCATTAGTGGTGTATTGAAGGACTTTAAATTCACTGACGCTCCTAAATAAAAGGTCCAAAGTCTAGTAAGAAGAAAATTCTGGAAGCAATGTACAGTTCCAGAGACCTGGAGAATGTGGTCAATATTAAAACTGACACAAGGAATTTAAATACCTATTATGCTGAAGTGTTAGAAAAATTAAAATAATTTTGGAAAATAAAGGTAAAGATATTTTAGGGGGGGGGGGGGAATGTAGTTATTATTCTGAAGTGATTTAAATGTTTTTGGCTGTGATAATTTTAAATAACTATTAACCTTTTAATTTTTAAGTTTATGGATTTATAATTGCCTAATATAGTCTAGGATTTTAGGATTGTTATATATGTATGAGCAAAGTTAATAATGTCATAGCACATGACAAGCAAATGAGGGTTATAGAACCTACCTGTTAAGAGATTAGATATTATCAGATTATTAGATATTGACAAATTACCTCTTGGTAAGGCTAAATTAAATTAAGAAGATTTTTATTATGTGGACTCATTAGTGAGTATAAAGGTGAGTGAGAAGAATAATTTTATAAGGTTCGTTAGAACTCTATGTATCTAAGAGGATTATTATTTCCCTTAATGGTTGTGAGATAAAAAATGTTTACCCTGCATGTTATTAGCATTGTTAATGCCCAGGAGGATGATTCGTCGGTGATTCTAAAATAAGGAGAATAAATATAGCTGTTTGAAACCTAAAGATCCTTTCTTTTGTCCTGAAAATTTCCAACTTAACAATGCCTATTATGAGTGAACTAAGTAAATTCACACAGTCCTATCTGTTTCTTCATTTATTTCATTCGTCACTCAAGGGGCGATTTATCATATTTTAAGTATCTGATCTCCTTTGTTCGAGTATTTCAAGCATAACAGCTGAGTATGTAATACCTGTACGATGACGTCTTCATCCGTTGAAATGTTGTTGGTAATGAGTTAGGAAGTTATATAAATTTAAACGGACCTGATTTTCGTTATCTACGGGGAGGGATAGGTGGATATTGGACAGTTCAGGCTAGGGCTAATCTACCCCGAGAAGTGGACTCGACAATTCTCATTCAATTTAATCCTCGTCCACTACTATTTCCGAGCATCTTTTTCAAGCTCACAGATACGTTGATTACGTGTCATCTTTTTATTTTTATAGTTTTAAGCTTCCGGTGTGCCCAGGTATGCAATTGACAATCGCTTTGAAAAAACAACTTCATATGTATAACTTCAATTGAGTTTCATAGAAAATCAACTAAATTACATGGAATCATAAAAGCAAGTAGAATTCAATCACTGGTGATTTACCATTTAAACTGTCCTTATGAAACAATAAATTTTAATACTATAACTTTTTTATACACGAGGTGAATACTTTCAAAAATATTTAATTATTAAATAAAACTAATAATTTGTCATAAATATCGGTCTAAAATAATTTCCGATCATGTGCATTGTCCCTTTAAGGTGGGACAAGTTTCTCATCATTTATGAATCTTGTTATCCTTTAATAAATTTGCATGCCAACAAATAAAATAATGTATGTTTTAGAGTTGTAAAAAAATTGTTCATATTTAGAGTTGTATTAAGATTGTTAATGAAACTAATTTGTTGTATATAATTATTTAAATTGATGAATTTTATACTATGTATTCTCAGAATTTGAATTTGATTTTTTTAAGGAATGTATTATAGAAATATTAATGTAATTCCGATAATTTTTAAAGAATTTAATTGATAAAATATCAGAAAATTGTTTATAGAAAACCAAATGGCGTATCCTATTATGTTGTGGTAACATTTAATTGAAATAAACACATTTCAAAAGAAAAAAAATATAAGGACTCCATCCTTTGGACATGGGCTCCTGTATTAGGATCAAAAGAATATTGTGAATGGTTGACTGTTTAATGCCTGAAATGTATTCTCCAGAATTTGTCTGAAACGTTGGTATGATTTCCATAAGTCAGAAGATATCCTTGTTCCTGGGGGAAAAGAATATTTAATTCATTCAGTTTAATGTAGCCGCTGTTCTGTTTGGCACGGCATAGAAAAAAAAAGTCCTTGGTTTCACTACACACGCCTAGAAAAACCCCTTGCTTTGGGTACATTCTTCTAACCTAATGTGTTTACTTGATGTTTTACGCAATATTCCGAACATTTAAAATGTCTTAAATGCCACTTCTTCTGATTTAAGAACACGGCTCAGTTGTATCAGATTCATTATTAACAAAAAATACCTCAACGTTTCTTAAAATCTAGGAGGTAATAGATAGGCAACTTCCTTACATATGAGGCGTTTGGTTTCAAAACCACGTACAGCCATTTTCAAAAATTTTTCAGGACTGATCAAAAAAGATTTCATTTTTTAAAAAAGTCAGTTTAACACATTTTTTTCTTTATCTGCCGGTATTGATTTAGGAAGGATCTAGATGGTTTACAAACGCGTCCAATACATCATTTCCGGCATTAAAAACTTATGAAAAATTAAAAAAAAAAGTTTTTGTAAAAAACGGATGTACCTGGTTTTGAAACCAAACGCCTCATATAAGGAATTATACATGTATATTTTTTTTTCATTTAAAATGGACGTATATGACGTAATCACTAATAATATCATAAAGTAACTGGTTTGGCTAAATAATAAAAAAATATATATTTCAAGTCAGATACGTTACAATATAAAATCAATTATATACGACAAAAGTGTATTTGTAATATCATATGAATTGGAGAAGTGTTTGTGTAAAGTTAACTACCGTCAAGATATTGCTTACCTTGTGACATAAAATTCCAATGGCAGCACAAATCGTCATTTACCAGAACATAATCTGAAAATACAGCAGAATGCCAAAGGAGCCTTTGGAAAATCGGACATCAACAGAACATTGTCCCAAATTCGTGAAGCAACGGAAAGAAACCATCGTGAATCTATTGTATTTTTAGCTGAGTTGGGTCATGCTAAGGAGAAGAAGGGTGTCTCAATGCTCCTCGATATTTCCAGAGAACCAGCTATAAATAGCTCGGGTTTTTAACAGTTGTTGATCTTGTACTAGAGAAAAGGAGGAAAGATGTTTAAGTTTCCAGCACTAAACTTCATTTAGGCATTTCGTTTTTGCGATAACAAACGCCAGCATTACTCACTATAGTCAAGAGGGGTTATTTCTGTACTTAAATTACACAAAATATCATTTCGGCATGGGCCAATTATAATCAATCACCGACTATTCGTCTGCTATATCGGCATCCATAACAAATTATTGACCTATTGTTAATTCTTGATCCTATTTTTATCAGATTTCTTAAAGGAAATCAGCTATTGAGGTATATTTTCGAAAAATGTCTTCAACTGTCCATCGATCCTACCCAGGAGATGAAAAAAAATGATATATATATAATATTAGTCTGTCACTAAACTCGGTATTTAATCGTTATATGAAAAATATCATATATGAAATATCAAGTTCGTTAACGGCTGAAATCGAACCAGTGGCATGAGGGCTTTATAGGGGGGATTTCGAAAAATCGAAATATCTCCGTTACATTCCGTCAGAACGAAAAACTGTATGGAACACTCTTAATGCAAATTCAATTTACTATAAATATTGTTATATACATTTAATCTCTATCTCGAATATTAACCGAGATATTTGCATTTTTATTAAGTGTAAGGGACGAGCTATGGTCGGTTCTATTCGTTTCCGCCGAAAGCTAGTTCAGCCATTTCCGTAACTGTTCGGCTCTCGTATGGAGCGTGACGGATTTTTTTTAATTCACTTAAATAAAGAGTATTGTCCAATTGTGTCCCCAGAAGAATAGGGCCCAGGAATAATGATCTACGAACAATTTTTAGTATGTTTTTCAATTTTAATAAGCTAAATTCTCTCCATTATTGGTATTCCCCAGCCCTCTCCCCATTACTTATATGTTTTCTAATGGTTCTGTTAAAAAGGCTTATTTTTCTCGTTCTTTAATTAATAGTGTAATTTTTCATAGGAAACCTAATCACATAGGAATTATTTATAAGATAAGGGAAATTTAGGCGGATTATTCCGTATGATAAGATGCATTTGAATAACCTGATCTTTAACAATATTTCAGCTCATACCCATGTAACTAGATTACTACAGCAGACAGCGGCAGTTTTGTAGCCCCCCAGCAAAATTATTATTAATACCAAATATATTAAAAAAAAAATTATGTAGTAACAAATATATATCATAATACCCTTACAAGGGTGTTTTGAATAAAAATATTTTTAATTGAAATTAACAAAATAAGTAGCTGATGGCTTTGAGGTAATAAAATGCGCATATATAACTCATACACGTATTTATTGCAAGATTGTAGGCTATTGCAAAAATTAATAAATCTAGATTTACCTGTATTATTCATTCAGGACATTAGTTCCTTACAAAACATTCGCCATTTAAAAAAAAAAATAAAAAAAAAAATAAAAAATCAGTGATGTATTTACAAATATAAATAAATATGTTTTGGGGTGTTAATCTGTATATATAGAAATGAATGTTTGTATGTCCTTTATAGACTCGTAAACGGCTGAACCGAATTTTATGAAACTTGGTATGTGTATTACCACTAACTCAGACTAGGTTTCTGGCTATATTAGTATCTCTGAGACGAACAGGAGTGGGGGTTATAAGGGTGGCCTGAAATTAAAAATAGCGATATTTCGTTTCCTATTGGTTTTCGGTAATTATGCACATAACAAGAGTTGTTTATTTTGTTATTTAAAGTAACTTTTGATATATGAACTTTTCCCATATAACGAAGTATAAATGAGGTATACACGGAAAACTATAGAAGGGGTCAACAATGTTATGGGACTCGAAAGATTTAATCGAAATCAACGAAACTCCGTATTTTTGACAATGATAATATGATAATCTATGATTATGTTATATATAAAAAAAGATACATGCACAGGAAAGAAGTAATATAAAAAATATTACGTATATTGTAGAATTAAGCACATAACAAATACTTTTATTATTAACATATCCCCAGCACTCCGGACTCGGGTGTAAATCCTAAGCATTGAGACTGGAAAATGTAAAAATATTGTACAAAGTAAAGCCCCCCAAAAAATACCATCATCACTCAAATGATTACCCCAAATGAAGCCGGGTACCTTAGCTAGTTAATAATAAAATTAATGCCTAATAATTATAGGTATAATTGAGGCCCGTATGCCCTCAGCATTTGCCAACTTGGCCAGAGTAGGGTAAAGCTATAATCTTTATTGTGAACGGTTTTTTTTTCCTTCTCAATGAGTTCTAATTCTATATAGTATAACTACAAGTAATGCAGTAGAATTACAATGTAAGAAGATTGGCAGGTAGTGGTAAATGCAGCAGGGTTGAGCCAAATAGTTTTGCTCTTTTACAAAGCCTGATAATTAAAACATTTTAAATGCATTTAAACTGCGCTGATTTTACACATGATTGATAATGCTGAAATAGATTTGTCAGTAAATTTTTTTTATTTTTATCTAGTTTCACCCCCCTCAGATTAATCAGGGCGGTTTTTATCTAGTGGTCATCAAACTAGTCTAGCCAGGACTAGATATAATTAGGGTTTTATTTGTTGAATGCCCTTTCAAAATACTTTTCTATGCCAGCTTTGTTTCTCACCAAGAGCCTGAAATCATATGGCATACGCCAGGCCAAATCAAGGTTTCGGGCGTTATTCAGCCTGTTTGAGAGTATTAAGATGATTCAGAAATAGGTGGGTTGGTAAGGTCTGTTAATAAAATAGGGGATTAGGTGCTTTGGGATGGTAGCGTTATTATTTTTTTATTTTCTACTGCCTATCTAGTGTTTTCTGCATTCTTAATAAAGTCCGTCACGCAGGGGCTGCGTAAACTAAGCAGATTTCCCACGTGAAGTTTTACAATAGAGAAATCTCCATACCAGAGCCGAACAGTTACGGCAAAGGGCCGAACTAGCTTTTGGCGGGAAACTCACTCATCCGTTATCCGCCCACATTTAATAAAAATACAAATATCTCGGTTAATATTCAAGATAGAGAATAAATGTATAGAACAATATTTATAGAAAATTTAATTTGGTAACGGAGATATTTGGAATTCCACCCTCTAAACCCCCCCCCTCTCAAAAATTGCGACCGCTAGAGCGTTAACAGACAAATATATATATAATTTTGAACAGACCTCATTTTCGTCATCTTCTGGGTAGGATCGATGGACATTTGAAGATATTTTTCGAAAATCGCGTCATGAGTACTACCTCAATTGCTGATTTCCCTTAAGGGAAATCCGCTAAAATAACTCATAGCAGGAGACAATTTTAACAACCTCATAACATTGCTCTGAATACTGTACGCAGAATATGTCATTCCGAGTATTAAGTACGTTCATTGGATTAGTTAGAAACCAATGAATCTATATACCTTGAAGCTGTATAACAGTATAGTAATCTGTTGTTCCCAGAGAGCTATTAAGGCAAAACACATATGAACATACTTTAAAGGAAAACAGACTGTATAGTCAAGCCTGGCACTGATTGCATATACATGCTCATCATACTGTCTAAATATTACGCCAGCAATGATAACAGAAATATATGTATATCTTTGTGAGTTTGACCCTCAAAAGACCAAATGAACAAACACGGCAAATAAATTAACTAATTGAGTATTTATTCTAGCGTCTTGCGTTCATGCAACATTAACCTCCTTGTTTACAAAACAATACCATATTTTATTTCTTTTGGAGAATGAATTATAAGCTAAATTCCAACAACACTGTTTTAACACCTTGGAAAGATGCTGAATGTTGGGGCTCGGGTTGGCCGTGCGAGTTAGGGCGTTGGTCCTAATCTCTCATGGCATAATTAGAGTGGCGGGTTCGAATCCCGCCCTGGGCAGTGGAAATTTGTTTAATGACGGACTCATTGAATAAACTCCTTGTGCCCAACCTGGCCATGAAAGGATGGTAACCTGTAGATAACCCGTCCAGATTGGCCTAGTAGCATAAAGTGGACGTAAAATAAATAAATAAAAAAAAGTTGAAGAGCTTGAAACGCTTTCCCTTTGCGTTTCAAGCTCTTCAGCTTTGTTTATTTCTAAACTAAATAAATAGTAGGAGTTGGTGTAACTCGGTGTTTGATCATCTGAACGAAAGGGCTAACCGTTGGATTCATGTATATATTCACACAAATATGCTTTTGAAACAGCCTCAGTGATTTATCTGCAAGATACGAAATTTGGTTCAAAAATTAAAAAACAAAAAAAAAACGCCCTGAGTACAACCTGCAATCAGATAAAACTGCTTTAGTTACTTGATCAAAATAAGTGTAAATAAATCCTTAACAGACATGTATGTAACTGGTTGTGTTTAGATGTCATTTACCCTACGAGAATTTCCGTTCTACGAAAGAAAATGCCAATTCTAAATTGAGTGCCGGCGGCAGACTGAAAATAGTTGGCGTCCCAGATTCGGGTCAGGACCTAAACTCGACTATTCGTATCTCGTTCCAGGACCCAGTAAATTTTTCACCATCTTGCTGTCACAACTAGTAAATGTTAAAATGCGGTCGGCCCCCTTCTATTGTTAGAATGACAAATCACAAGCCTCTTGTCAAAATTAAAAAACAATGGAAAGTTTGAAGTGAGCTAACAATGTATTAGTATAAAGTCGGCTGTTCGTACAATTAAAGCAACACATTTCAGTAGAACCGTCTGTTTTTATTTATTTATTTTAAGAGAAAATAAATTCACATACTACTGTACAAATAACATAATTTTCTTTGTAATCTAATTCCCCTCTATCAAACTGTAGAAATTTACGACAAAATGTTTAAAATAGTTTTACAAACCTGCTGCGATAAAAATGATTTGTGGAATCGTAAGTTATGTTACTTTTTTTACCAATCAGCTCTTCTTCTTCACTCTTAAAAAGATCTGAACGTTAGACCGAAACATTAGCCAAATAAATACCTCTGGCAAAAGTATTTTTTTTTTTCAAATCACCAGCAAAAATCCAGTCATTAGCCCCAATCTGGCTCATTGTAAATGTATTTTCCCTCACCAACGTAGATTTGGAGCTCTTCGGTTGAAATTTAATTCTAACTGTTACTTACGGCGGAATGACGCTTAACTCATATATTTTATCGTTACAAAAGATTATAGATTGATACGTATTTTTCCGTTAAAAATATGCTTAAAAAATTAAAAACAACTTTTTTTTTTAAGCACGTAAGTCTCTTTCAATAACTACTTCAACTGCTTATTTACAATAAATATAAATTTACTATGTAGAACGAAAATAAATGAATTATTTATATACAAATAGTTAAACAGCTGTAAAAAATATAAATAGTTTACAGATTATTTTTCGGCGATGAATTTTAAATATAAGGGTATGTAGTCTGTGTCAACTTAAGACTTTTATTTATTCATAGCAAGGTGACGCAAATTAACGACATTTTTCAATATTTATACCTTATAATGAGCGACATCATTTCGCCCAGTATTTTTCACATTCTTTGGGAAGCTCATTTGTATTTCCCGAATTAGAATTTAAGAATGACAGATATATGAATGATCGTATGAATGTTCTTTCTTCGAACTTATGGTAAGACCTAAACCTCTGGAGTAAATTTCTATAGGTTGCCATACACGAATCAAAGATACATAAATGTTTTCAGTCAACTACTTACTGTTTATTTGACTAATGGGTCCACTTATTTGGAGACTACCGGTAAGAGTTGAAACTCCTGAGCGATTAGAAATATACTCATGAACGCAGCTCATCCCTATCATTTAGAATGCCGTTTGGGTTTTACTTATTGGTTTTATTAGCAGATTTCCCTTAAGGGAAATCAGCTATTGAGGTCGAACTCAGCGATTTTCGAAATATTTCTTCAAATGTCCATCGATCCTACCCAGGAGATGACGAAAATGAGGTCCGTTCAAAATTATATATATATTTGTCTGTTAACGGTCTAGCGGTTGCAATTTTTGTTTGATCGTTACGAAACTCGATATTTAACCGTTTTATGTAGAAAGACAGATCAATTTCGTTAATAGCTGATATCGGACTAGAGGGGGGGGGGTTTAGAGGGGAGGATTTTCGAAAATTCAAACTATTTCCGTAATTATGCATCGGATCGAAAATTTGTAAAGAACCAATCTTATTGACAATTAAATTTACTATAAATATTGGTATATACATTTATTCTCTATCGTGAATATTAACCGAGATATTTGCATTTTTATGAAGTCTGTGGTCGGGTATAGTTCGGATTAGGTCGGCCGTTTCCGTAACTGCTCGGCTCAGGTGCCAGCTTCTGCTATCCTCACCTTCGTTACTTTGTGAGATTTATGCAAATACGTTCTGTTCAGAAGCCGTTTCAGTTGGGAATTTATTTTAATTAACTGAAAGATTTCTCATTACCGTCTGTATTTAATCACGGTGGTGTTGTGTTACCAGTATGCAGATTTCTCTATTGTAAATACTTCACGTGGGAAATCTGCTTAGTTTACGCAGCCCCTGCGTGATGGACTTTTATAAATAATATTAGTCCATTAATTTAGGAAATGAAAAAATAATATCCTAATAAACTCTAATGCGATTTTTATTATACATTTAACCAGTAGTAAATTTGTTTTTACAAAGCATATATATATATATATATATATATATATATATATATATATATATATATATATATATATATTAATAATTGTTTCACCCCAATATTTCTTGCCAAAAAATAATGAAAAATATATACGTGATACAGTGAACTAATAATCGACCTCATACATGTTTATCAGGTTTGACAGTTTTCTTACAATCTACTTTTTGTTAGGATGTTTGATATCATCCGTTGATGTTTACGTTCTATTACTATTATTCCCCAAGACATTAAGGATAGTAATGCATACATAAGTAATTTAAACGCACTTCTGGTTGCAATAAACAACAGCAACTGGGTTTACACTGAACATGTTTCCCAAATTTCAGCTCAATCCGTACATAACTACGGTCGTAGCGTACTGGTCTTCAGGAGTGATATGTTCTGATTTTGGGATCGTCAACTATTATATCTAGGTGTCCGGTTACTGACGTTGATTTTGGATTTTCATCAGTACCTATATTGTTTATTCAGCATCGTGAAGCAATGCAGTAAATACAGGAATGAAGTAAAAAGTGTAATTTAGTTCCTAGTATTTCAAAAACCATATTTGTTTTCCACAAGTACCACATACCCCTGCCCCAGATCCTGCATGAACTGTCAAGTCATAAAGATTTTCATTTCCATTTATGTAGCCAAAAATGTCTGTTACAAAGTCATGATTTCTTTTATCTCTTTCTTTTGAAATAATCAAGATGGTTAATTCCATTTTTGATTATAGAAACAATTTTAATGATTATTGTTATAAAAATGTATAGTAAACGTTCCAGTTCCTCGTAGATAATAAGCTATCTATTTAAACATTCGCTTAATCGCTCATATTCATATTAGATAATATGGTATTCAATTTAATATTTAAATTCATTTACTCACTTGAAAATTATCAATTAACGTTTCAAATCAATTTATTAGAATAGTTAATTGACTTTAAGTGGTACACATTCTTTTTAAATTAGCAAGGAATGTCATTTGGGCTACGAAAGCACAAAAATGTTCAAGTAAATAGTTAGATATTTTCGCGCTTGACGTGTGAGGCAAATAAATCTCTCAGATAAAATATCACTGTAAAAAAACTGTAGGTATCTTAGAACGCTGTCTACGTAATTGTGGTTTAAACTTTGATAGTTCTAACCGGTTAGGATGAGTAATTGAAAACAGTAGGCGGCACTGCAATTTAACAAGCCCCACGTAAATAGCAGCCACCTCTAAATGGACTTGAAAATTAAAAAAAAAAAAAATTCTAATTTTACGGGAAGCTCGGTTGGCAAGGAAATTACTCTCATCTTGAAACGAAAGTGGATTTTAAAAATCATTACTCATTTCTGCCTTAAACTTCAATGTCTCGTCGGAACTACTTGTAACGACAAATTTCATGTAAAGTATGCTCTTTTGCTATATTCTTGAGATATTCTTAATTGTATCATTAATTAAGATAAGTTATTTAATATATCAATTACTGACATCGAATGGCCTATAAATGCTAATACAAATTATTATTATTTATTTATTAACGTCCACTTTATGCAACTATGGCTAATTGGGACGGGTTATCTACAGGTTATCACCCTTTTCTAGCCTAGGTAGGACTACGGATTTTATTTAATGAGTCCCCCACTAAATAAATTCCTTTGCCCAGGCGGGAATCGAACTCGCCACTCTAGGTTTACAACTTTACAACAAAGCCAAACTTTAACTCACATGCCTAGCCTGAGCCCCTAAAGCGAATTAACTAAGCTCATTAGAATGAGAAGACTTTATCTCTTAAACTACCACAAGGATAATTATATTGTTCGAGAAATCGCCGAAAATTCGTCGAAAGTTTTTAAAAATTGCGTCATGTGTAAAACCTGAACAACTGATTTTCTTTAATAGAACTCTGATAACAGAAGATGGGATATGTAAATTAATTGTTCTCTTTCATACAAATGAAAGGTGCTTCTGAATCTTAGTTAGTGAATACTTAATGCTACACTCTAGAAAGCTCACAATCTCTAATTTTAATGTAGATTATAGAATATAAGCTGTTTATTTCGTATTCGCTGAGAATGGACAGTGTTATTAGTACATATAACTCTATAGCCAATTCAAAGCAACACGTTCGCACTCTATTTTGGGAAATCATTTTAGAAGGGAAGAAGACTTTAGAACATTGACATTTCACTCGCACCGTCGACACACATAACCCGAAGTTTAAATAGATGTTGTGGTCGGAAGACTATACATGAAAGGTCACTAACTGGAACTTGTCAGAGTGAATGACCCTCTCCTCTTTGAAATCTTACTGGGGTAATACTTAGGGTTATATAATTGAATATTTTATTATAACATTGAGGCACATTACCTCAGTCAAGTTCTATTCTGGTGACCGTTCGTGGTTGACCTTCCAACAAATTGTTTTAGCAGATTTCCCTTAAGGGAAATCAGCTATTGAGGTTGTACTCATGACGGAATTTTCAAAATTTTTCTTCAAATGTCCATCGATCCTACCTAGTAGATGACGAAAATGAGGTCCGTTCAAAAATGTGTATATATATATACATATATACGACTCTAGTGGTCGCAATTTTTGTTTGATTTGATCGTTACCAAAGTCGATATTTAGTCATTTTATGTAAAAAGAAAGATCAAGTTCGTTAACGGCTGAAATCGGACCAGTGAGAGGGGGGAGGTTTAGATGGGAGGATTTTCGAAAATTCAAAATATCTCCGTTACTATTCGTCGGATCGAAAAATTGTACAGAATCAATCTTATTGCAAATTAAATTTACTATAAATATTGTTATATACATTTATTCTTTATCTTCAATATTAACCGAGATATTTGCATTTTTATTAAATCTGGGCGGCTAACGGACGGGTGACTTTCCCACCAAAAGCTAGTTCGGCCGTTTCCTTAACTGCTCGACTCTCGTGAAATTTCTCTATTGTAAAACTTCACGTTGGAAATCTATTTAGTTTACGCAGCCCCTGCGTGACGGACTTTATTAATTATATATTTATTTCATATTACAACAACACACAATACATATAGCAAATTGGTGGCAAGATATACAAATAGCATCAGCAAATATGAGGTGGGGAAACGTAGAACAAACTAAAACTCTTTTAAGATCATTCTTAGGATTATATAATTGCAAGCGGCTCAGATAAGCGGTGCGAGTTAGGGCATTGGTCTGAATACCCTTGGATTACTTGGAATTGTGTTGTTCGATTCAAATATGGAGCAAGGGAGTGTATTTTATGAGGGTCTCCTTACTTAAAATTCCTATACCCAGCCTGGCTAGAAAAAGTGGTGAATAGACGATAACCAGTCATAATTAGCCTTTTTAAACATAAAGTGGACACCAATTAACAATAAGAATATCATTGTAACTATATTATTGGAGTTTAATTAGAATGAATAAAATGGAAGTTGAACCTATATATACCTATGTATATTACTTGGGTATTGATAACTCCTTTATTCAAACATTATTAGTAAAATATCCTACTTTCCTCTTTTTCTTGATAATCTCTGAAAACTGATAACCTAATATCTCGAGTTAATAAGATATATATTTTAGAGATACTAGCAAATGTCAATACAAATTTCAAGGGCCACAATTTTGTCATCTACTAGCTAGGATCGGTGGATATTTAAGAAAGTTTATAAAACCCCATCGCGAGTAGGGTATCTACTGATTTCTCGTCGTCTCTAAAATCTCATATTTATTTTCAATATAAAACAGCTGCACTTAATAAAATGTAGTCCATTCTTCAACCTACTTCTATTAGACATCATGAATAATTGTGATCTCAATAATTTTTCCAAATTTTATTTAATCCTATTTTAATGTAAGCCTCAATTATTATTTAGATAATAAGTAAGATAATTTAGGGGCTTTTCCTGACTTTCTAAATACTGTATTTCACGTATCATTCATGAATGCACCATCCTTTTTAAACTTGCTTCACTATCACTCAACAACAATTTGATTCAACACAAGCCACTGTGATTTATTTTTAATGTATTTTTATAATTCAGTGCATTAATATTAAATGAAGCGAAGGCAAAACTTTATTTATAAGGGGCCACTAATTCCCAATGCATTTCCACTATATACTTGACAAATTTATTTATTTCAGCTGATTTTTATTGAAGATATCATATGAACAAATTGTTTATAATCCTTCATCATGTCTTTCCACATTAATTCTACTTTTCTATTGAGATATTTCTTATTTTCTGCTGAGAAGTATTGTAGATTTGAATGTAGAGGGCAATACTGAGACTCTTAGAAGCTTTTGAAGTTACTATGGTCCCTTGGAGTGAGAGGTTGACGTGTTTATAGTCCTAGAGCGACTTGCCTTCTATAGAATTCTACTGAAGGCAGTTTATGACAGTACCTGCTTTCTCCTTCCCCAACTCTACCACCCCTCCTATAATAGTTTGTGGGAGCACTGTAAACATATTACCAGTTCTGAAATAATTTAAAAATATAATATTTGTTATAGCTCAATCAATCTTTACACTAACTATAAATTGCAAAAAGAATTATTTAGTATATAAAATTATGTATGCATAGCTATAAAAACAAATTTTTAAAAAAAGGAAAAACTGATAATATTCTAAAATCTGTACCCATGGAGCACTGTTTAAACTTCAAGAAGCTAACGACAATCGATTGACATTTTTTTAAAAAGAAGAAGCATTTTTTTTATTCAATTAAAGTCTGAGCCCTGAGGACACTAGAAGTATGTCTACATACATGTACAAACGGTCAGTACCCGATAACTTTGATTATAATATTGAAAGGACCTTGGAAGTCTACATGTTCATTTAAGCATTTTTTTTTTCTTTTTAGTAGTCATTTCTGATTTCGCAGATTTACGGTTAGAACATCGCTTAAAAAGTCCATCATGCAGGTGCTGCTTAAACTAAGCAGATTTCTCATAAGTTGTAATACCACGGTGATGGAATTTTACTATTAATTCTCTATATCTCCCAGAAAAGGAAGCCCATGAAAAGATGATGTGACCTATAGAACAGGAAACCCCTTCTATATGTCAACATCTTTCTTCTAGCGAAGTAGACAGATGTATACAAATGAAGATCAAGGTCCTTTACAGCCAAAATTGAACCACGATGTTACTGAGTAATCATTGGATATAGTGTTTAGGGAAAATTAAAGTGGTAAATCTCTCCATTATTAAGTTTCTTCGGAAAACACGGTGTAATCGTTCTGACAATGTTTTCTTAGCATTATTTTTTAATATTGCATTTATTTATTCTGTTTTCAGTCTCCTGTTAATCCCCAATTCTACTAATGGCATTTTTAAGGTAATCTAAAATAAGTCAAAATGTGTTCAGTATAAATGCCACGTACTAATTAAATTGATCCTTCTTCTA
Source organism: Riptortus pedestris (assembly GCA_019009955.1). Taxonomy (NCBI): domain Eukaryota; kingdom Metazoa; phylum Arthropoda; class Insecta; order Hemiptera; family Alydidae; genus Riptortus; species Riptortus pedestris. The sequence continues at coordinate 16,739,534 of CM032233.1, forward strand.
ATGGAGAAATACATAATCGAATATGACTTATCTTTATTTCGACTATTTATTGAAAAATGTCGTCTTTTGCGGATCGTAAATAGTGAATGAAAAAATGAGATATTTTATTAAATTTTCGTATAATTCTCTTTGTCCTCATCAACACCCCTGTCCGTCTGGCAAGATTGAGAGTAGTTTGAGACGTAGAATATATACAAAGTAGCCGATAATTATCATTCAATGGTCAGTTGGGCTACAGGCGGTTGTCTCACTAATTTTCTTCATCTCACGAGTCTCCTTTTATACTCTAGTATTTTTTTTTATTATTAACACGATGTGTAGAAAACTGTAAGACCTCCATATTCCCTTATACCCAAGGAGAATACAACTGTCAAAAGTAAAGAGCATTTTACAGACTGAATAAATATTACCAGTCACTTTATAAATGAATTTAATATGTATTGTGTGATATAATTGTTATATTGGGGACAACATCTGCATGCTGCTGGAGATATGTTATATGTTCATATGGTACTTCGTTTTAACTTCAAAAACAAGTTCTCAATAATCTCATGGAAAGGCAAGAAATATTGAGATTGGGGTGGTTCTTAAGTTTGTTCAGCAAAGTCAAATTTAAAAAGTCCGTCACGTAGGGGCTACGAAACTTTGCAGATTTCCCACGTTCTAGTATGACACTCACAATATAGTGTTCTTGACTCACCATCTATTCTCTATTTCTAATATTTCCTAAAAATCCAATGGCTCGTAGTGGGGCTGAAAACAAAAAAAAAGATGGATAACTTGATTAAAATTTGAGTTACCAAAACATTATTGAACAGCAATTACAAATCTTCAATAGTTTAACCAGATTGGTTGGGTAACATTTTGTGAACGAACTCATAATAACGGAGATACTAGGAATTGTCTCCCCTCCCCATTCCTGGTCCGAAACGGTTAAATGTCGAATATGGTTTAGATCCAATGACATTTTCAAGTCAAGAACGTGAAACCATAATTGTAGCACGTGAACATTTTAAAGTTTTGTGTAATACATTTCAATCAGACTGATAATAACGAGTATATTTTGAGTTTAATAATTTACCCCTTTAACTCCTCCCCTATGCCTCGTCCGATTTCAGCCATTAAATAATATCATCTTTAGTGTTGTATGAAACAGTTAAATATCGAGCATGGTATAGAACAAATAAACGCTTTTGAGTCCTAATTGTCGATGTCATCGCACTACGTATTTGCATGTATCACATGCACATTATAATTAAAACATTATTTGGAATTTAATTCGAATAAAGTTGTACATCATATATCAGCTTTTTGTTAATTAGGACATGAGTAGGAGTGGGAATTTAGGAGTTTTAGGAGTGGGGTATATGGAGAGGAATTTTCTCCTTAAGGGAAATCTGCTAAAAGGTCCCTCACGCAAGCACTGCGTGCACTAAGAAGATTTACCGCGTGGTAGAATGACAGGTTAATGATGCCATCAATTTTCTAAATCTCAAGTAATAAGAAAAAAATTGAAGACCACGACAATTAAATTTATGTTAAGCATGAAATGAACAGTGATACAATTGCTTAATAGAAAAAATCCCATGAGTATAAGTAGTGGTAAAAAATACAAATAACGCGCTTAATATTCAAATTAAAAACACAATAAGTGGAAGAACAATTATAAGACATTAAATAATTAAAATGGTTTTTTGTCCGACGCAAATCCGACACTCCCATCTTCTGGCCTGATTCGAACATTAGCAAGTTTTGTCTTTAGCTTTATATAAATCTTTTAATTATTGATTATAGAATCGAGTAAATATTGAAGTCTCTAGAAAATATAATCTTTACTTATATCGTTAATATATTCTTTATTTATGTATTTCACATATCAAATGCTCGTTGAAAATAAAGTTTGGTATTTACCATAGAACAAGACATATCATGGTGAATCAGATTATTGTTTATATGAGTTGAGGAGGAGTGTGGATTCACCATAGGCTGAAAATCAAAAAATACAAATATTTGAGATAGAGAAAATATTTATAGAATTGAATTGATAAATAAATGAAGTTGGAAGAAGATTGGTTATAATCTGTAACATTTTAAATTTACATCCCTTGTGAACAGTTTTCCCTTCCGCTTGTCTGATTTCAGCCGTCAACGAACTTGATGTTCAATTTTAATTTGAACTCTTAATAATCGAGTTTGGTAGCGATAAAATAAAAATTACGAGCACTAGAGTGCTAACATCCTATTCTCTCTCTGTCACACAATGCAACCGGTTATACGACAAGAAGATTAGAAGTACCTTAGTAGTAGGAAATGGCCGAACTAATCCAGAAACTTACGACAATAGCCGATCTCATCTTGTCTGCTATCTACACACACTTAATAAAAATTTAAATATCTCGGTTAATAGTCAAGATAGAGAATAAATGTATATAACAATATTTATTGTAAATGTAATTTGCAATAGCATTGGTTCTATACAAGTTTTCGATCCGATATATAGTAAAGGAGATAATTCGAAAATCCCCTCTCCCACTGGTCCCATTTCAACCATTAACGAACTCGATCTTTCTTTTTACATAAAACGAATAAATGTTTGGTTTGGTAACGATCAAACGAAAATTGCGCCCGCTGGAGCGTCAACAGACATTTATATTTATAATTCTCATCTCCTGGGTAGGATCGATGCAGTGTTGTAGCTGTCTTGTGCAGAAATGTTTTAATATGCTGCAATAATATTATTTCGCTATCTGTTCAATTGAAATTTAGTGCTTTTACTAAAGGAATGTTTCCTAAATTCCAGTGTAGACAGGGATGGTCACAAAGACTACTTGCTACTCCAGCAGGTTCTCCCCCAGCCAGGGATTGACATTTATGACTACAAAATTTATTGTCTTCTTTAGAATTGGGCACCCAGGTACCAGGATTTACTACCGTGCCTGCCTTCTACGCCCCCTCAACTTGCAGTCGTTTATCCTAAGCTTACTATACATTCTCAACATAGATATGCTACTAGATCTGCTTATAATATCGACATACGAGTATAATATTTATACAAAATCTTTATATATATATATATATTCACACATACCCTCAAAAAGGCTGAGTGAAAAGAAACACGTTTAAATATCGAGTATTTTACTGATCAAATTGCGATCACTAGAGCAGTAACAGACACACGCGCACACGCACACACACACACACACACACACACACACACATATATATATATATAGAGAGAGAGAGAGAACATTTTGAGCGGGCGTCATTTTCGTCGTCTCCTGGGTAGGATTGATGGACATTTGTGGATTTTTTTTCGAAAATCTTGACATCGTGTAATGAGTACAACCTCAATAGCTGATTTCCACCATTAATAGAAATCTGCTAAGAAAAGGGGCTCACGTTAATCATGTGACTTAAGTATTTAACTATGTGAGTTGGTCTCAATCTCCCTTGTTATGCCTAGAGTTGTGTGTTCTTATCTCACTTGGCCGATAAGAATTTATTTCTTGACGAAATCCTTAATCACGCCACTGTGGGGCTGCGCAAACTAAGCAGATTTCCCAAATGTTCGAATGACTCACTACTGATTTCATTTCACCGTGTATTCTCTATTTCCAAAAATAAAAGCCGACGAGTAGAAGTGGGCGGCCACGAAAATCTTAATTGATGATGCCATTACATTACTATTTGCAAGTATCTTACGTAGTGAATGTTCGTTGTATGTAATATTTGGTATGTATGCTACGAATAAGACATTTTGTGGTATATTCGCCTGTATTTATAGACCAACGACTAAAAGTGGGAGTTTACTGTAGGCTGAAAACTAAGACATGGCAATATCTTGGTTAACATTGAATGGAGAAATATTGTACATAATATTTATAAGGAAATAAAATTTGGAATAAGATAGGTTTTATAAAATGTTTTTATACGACGGCATTTTTTTATAAGGGAGATATTTTGAATTTTCAAAATATTCTCCCCCTTTAAACTCCCCCTCTCTGACTGGTCCGATTTCAATCGTTAACAAACAAGATATATAGTTTTACATAAATGTTTAAATACGTTACGTCGAGTTTTTTACTGATCAAATTGCAACAGCGAGAGCAGCAACAGACACACACACACACACACACACATATATATATATATATATATATATATATATATATAACATTTTGAACGGACGTCATTTTCGTCATCTCCTGGGTAGGATTGATGGAGATTTTTGGATTTTTTCCACAATCAAAATCTTGGCATCGTGTGATGAATACAACCTCAATAGCTGATTTCCCCCATTAAAGGAATTTGCTGGAAGAGCAGTAACCTGTAGGAAGGCAGTCCCAATTAGCATTAGTAGCACAAAGTAGGTACTAATAAATATCAACATAACATTTGAAAGTCTTGTGCTTGTAGTCCCTGGGCCTTTTCCACCACCATTTTAACAAATTTCATTTAAGGGAAATCAGCTGTTGAGGTTGAAGTCATAATGCAATTTTCGAAAACATTCTTCAAACGCCCATCGATCCTAACTAGGAGATGACGAAAAGTTCTTTTTCAGGAGGATTCCATTCATTCTGCATGTCCCAACGACTATGGTCTACCGTTTTTGATAGAGCAGATGATATTTTTATGACCGGAAATTATGAACAAATGCTCTTAACGGAGTATTTAGTGAGTAAAATTTCTTAAATCGTCTAGCCATATGTGGGCAACCCCGGCCCGCGGTAAGGTTTGATCCGGCCCACGAGACATTTTGAAAAGCCAAACATCAAACAAAAATATTACACTACTAACTCTAAATGAGGAAGATGAGGAGAGATTTGTGCGTTTTGCAGTACTTATAGATGCGAAAAGTTCTTTTCACTGATGAAAGTTAATAAATCAAAAAATCGTACAAGGTTGACTAACGATAATTTGGAAAATTCTTTTTGTCGTTGTATCACTGGAATTAATCCTTCATCGATGGATTAGTTTCCCAAATTCATGCTTATTGATTGTGCCATGTTGTACCTATTTTTTTCATTTCATTTTGTTATTTTAATAAATTATATTATAATTTCATGTTTGATATCTTTCGTTAAAAAATATATACACTACTTTAAAATGCACTACATTTAAAAATGGTCCTCGAACGTATTTGCACTCTAAAGTTGGCCCGCAACATGTCAAAGGTTGCCCTCACCTGGTCTAGAGTAAGAAATGTGTAAAATGAAAAAAAGAAATGCTCCATAACTCATTAAAATGAAAAGCACTTAAATCACTTCCTGAAACGTATTATATTGAATTTCCGTCTAACTGGGCATTAAATACTTTGTAATTTTAATAAATATATGTATCGGCGCGGAGAAATTTTTATCATTTGCAACGTATCCCATCGTAGTGGAAGCAAGAGAAACAACTTAAAATTTGTTTTAAGCAACTAATGTGAACTAGTTTCAAATAACGGTATAACGAAATTGCAGTACCTCATTAATGACCGATTATTAAGATTTGTAAATATATATTTCGAGTAACGTATAAATGATCACTATTCTTATAAAATAAATAATATTAACGAAAATATTATAAGGTGATTTCAAATTATGTACTGAAATCCTTATGAGTTTTAGTTTACAGATGGATTTGGATGTTCAGAGTGAGAAAAATATCTGTTTTCGTTCGTCTATATTTAATATTGGAGAGCCCAAAACGTGACCCACTTTTTTCTCCTACTTTTCTAAATCCGTCACAGGTAATTTTGTGAACACAAATGCTCCACAATTTACATTGTAGTTCTTATTATGGGTGTCGGTATTTTTTTTTAAATTATATTCTTTCATGATGTCTGAAAATAAAAGTAGGGTAGGAAAGTTATGACTGTTAAACAATTCGGAATAGTACTTTTCTAGGTGTAGAATTCAAGATTTATTTAATTTAAATAATTTTTAAAAAATCTCAGTTTTAAACATTTCGAATTAGAGTTTTTATTACAATAGATTTTGATATATCCAAAAAAATGCACTTTTTCAGTGAAAAATAAGTTCGATAAATACCACAGTTATTTTTAAGGCCACTTGTTTTATACTATTATTTCTCTCCACTTTAATTGATCTAGAAAAGGTTATAAACCTAGATTATTTTAAATAAATGTATTATCAATCAGTTTCATTTTAATATATATATATATATATATAAGCTGCTCAAAAATGAATAGGAATATTGGTAGGTTGGTAGGTTTTTTGGTATTTATGGGCCCTAGCATTTTTTTTTTAATTATAAATATCATTATTATTTAATAGAAATTATTGTCTTTTCCCCCCATAAAAAAGTTATTTAATTAAGGTCGATTTAATTAAAATTAATAGGATAAGAAAAAAATAACCAATATCCCTATTCATTTTTGAGCAGTACATTTTAAAACTCTTAACGTTTTCCCCATAATTCTTCATTTAATAAAAAAAGAAAACATTCTTAGTTCATTTTACTCCTTACTCAAAACAATTATGGGATTCCTTTTAGCGGTGTATTATGTTGGCACGGACTTATTAGATCACAATATTGATATCCCTTCATTTATTTCATGGACGTTAGTTAGCTGCTGGTTTTAAATTACGTTGAAGATAGTTGGGTATCGGCTACAGGAGTATACAATCAATTAGAAATGAGCGTATTGGTAGATTGAATACTAACTATTGAAGTCATACTCATGATATGATTTTGAAAATGTCTTCAAATGTCAATCGATCCAACCCCGGAGATAACGGAAATGGTGACTGTTCAAAATTATAAATACGTTTGTTGTTAGCTTATTATTAACACTCTTATTTTGTTTTATCGTTATAAAACTCGATATTTAAACCATTTATGTAAAAATAAAGATTATGTTCGTTAACAGCTGAAATCGGACCAGTTTTTTTTGGGGGGAAATTTTCAAAAATCAAAATATCCCCGTTATTGTGAGTCGGATCGAAAAATTGTATAGAATCTTTATCTTGCCAATATGATTTTCTATAAATGTTGTTATTTCCACTTTTTCTCTTTCGTGAATATTAAACTAGATATTTGTATTTTTTAATTTTCAGCTTCCATTGAACCCCCACTTTTAGTCATCGCACGTTAACTATAAGCCAATAGTTCGTCTTATTTTAAAAAAAAACTTTAAATAAGATTGATTGAATAACATTTTATAATCCGACTCATAATATCTGACATATTTCGAAATGTTTATTTTGCTAATTATCTATATTCCATCTGGTCCATTAACGAGCTTGATCTTCAGTTTTTTAAATGAAACGCTTAAACATCGAGTTTGGTAACCTTCAAACGCATACTGAGGTCAGTTAACAGACACATCCATGCATACAAACACACATTTTATATATATATATATATATATATATATATATATATATATATATATATAATTTGTACCTAGGTTTATGTAGTAAAAAAGTACTTACTAGTAGTAGTGCTAGTGGTAGAACTTAAGTAGCAGGCTTTGCGTAAGAAAAAATATCTAAACACAATTCATCAAAATACGGCATCAGCACAATTATAAATATCTAAAGCAAAAAGAACAGTTAAAAATATTTATGCAATTATTAAATTAAAAAAATTCTTAATAAATAACCTATTTAATATAGTAAAATAAAACATGAATTTTCACCATTTCTGTTTACATTTTTAAAATAACACGTCTACAGATATACCAGGCATTATATTTACTTTCAATTCGAACTTTTTCAAAGCCGGATCAGATCTTGTTTTTAGCATTATAGTCTATACTATTTGACCGATTTTGTTTCTAATGTGTTTAATATGCATATCTCATATCTTACAGAAAAATGACTAGTAACAGGAGCAAATGCTGCATTAAACCTCTTGCTTCTAAGCCTTCTGGAATATTTCCATAGAACGAAACTAGAGTGTTTATTTTCAGTTCTGAAAGGTATTTAGAATTTTGCTTTTCGGTTACCCTCTCAGCCCTTCAAAGTATTCTCGCACTCAACCCCCCCCCTCCCACTTGTCTGATTTCAGCTGTTAACGAACATGATCTTCAGTTCGTACATGATTATCTACAGACAAAAAGTAGGTATAAAAAAATCAAAATATCTCGGTTAATATTCATGATAGTGGAAATATCAAATTTCCGCATTTCACTAACGTGATCTTTAGTTTTATAAGAAACACTTATATATGAAGTTTTTGTTTATTATTATTTACGTCCACTTTATGCTACTATCGCTAATCGGGACGGGGTGTCTACAGGTTACCACCTATTTCTAGCCGGCGTGGGCCTAAGGAGTTTATTTAATGAGTCCGTCACTAAATAAATTTCTACTGCCCAGGGCGGGGAATCGAACCCGCCACTCTAGGTATGCCACGCGAGATTAAGACCAACGCCTTAACTCGCACGGCCAACCTGAGCCCCATTTAAAAATTTTGGCAATGATTAAACAATAAATGCGACCGCTAGAGGCGTAAAAGACAAATATATATAATTTTGAATTGAACTCATTTTCGTCATCTACTAGGTAGTACGATGGACAATTGAGGAATGTCTTCGGAAATAGCGTCATGAGAACAACCCTTAAGCGAAATCTACTAAACAGGTGCGTTTGGGTGAATGGGCAAAATTAACAGTATTAAAGTTCGCTCATTTTATTATGGTACAGCAAATGCATAAAAGAAGTTTTCATTAATGCAGTACATGACTTTTTTACCCGAGCATAGAAAGATATCGATCATTTTTTTCGCTCGACAATACCTTCTTCCCCTCTCTCTTAGGTGAGCTCTGTGCCCCTTTTCCTGAATGCATATATTCATATATGCATATATTTTGAATCTCGAAAGTTCAAAGTTATAGGAATTTCATTAGAATTAGTTAACTTTCTTGTAAATACTAAGGTGTTGAAAGTTCTGAATTCCGTACAGTGGAATGTTATTTGTATGTCTTAAAAATGGGTTCACGATTTAAATTGGCCTCTAAATGTTGGCACGGGTAGTGTTTTGATAAATTCCCATTCATCTGGCTTTCACCAAAATAGTTTTCTCCATGTACTATAGTGATTACACCAAATTGGCACTTCTAGAATGACCAGGACAATCAAATTTGCAACTGAAGTCATTTTGCAGAAGAAACTATTTGCCAATGTCATTTACATTTTCAATTGATCACTAAATAAATAAACTAAATCATTAAATACAAAAATCACTAATATAATGGCTTTAAAGCATAAAATTATTCTCATTGCCTTTTAAACTAGAAACATAACACGATAAATCATTGTTTCTGAAATAGAATGAGCATCCACGTAATGATTCATACTTGGCACCTGTCAAGTTCAAATGTAGGCATCCCAGGCATAAAGATCTGAAATGGCGAATTTTTACGATTACATTAATGACAACAACTCTTGCCAAAAATATAGTTTTCAGCTCTATTAAAATAACGTTTCTCCTAAATAATTCGGAATTTATCCGTCGAGAAAAAATAAGAATATTAGAAGATATCGTGTTTCAAGTTCAAAACGGAGGCGTCGAGAAGGCGCATGCCCCGAGGGGCAGCACTTCAAGCTTGGATCCGACTCCCGCTCAGTTCCTGCCAAGAGCTTGAGGGACTAGGAGCTCTAAATACGCAGACCAACGGATACATTCGCTGGTAGGCTATTTCATATAGATTGTTCTTTTAGTAACAAATGTTACTTTATCGCTACATTCTAACTTAGTACATACCGAGATATACGGTATACTAAACTCTGTAATTTCATAGAAAATATCATTCCGTTGTTCAACTGTATTCCTCATCTTGTATTTGTACCACCATCTCGTCATTGGTATTTGTTTTATTTAATTAATTCACCCAATATTGTGATAGGAATTTTCATTTCTTGTGACTTTGTACAGATACAGATATTCCAGTGGTGGCCCATATTATCAATGTATTTTGGAGGGATCTTGTATTATAAAGAATTAGATTATTTCATACTACCTTTATCAAGTGATATTTATAATTCTAATGGCAAACAGTTCTGCAAATACAGTGATATGACAGAAGCATTTTGCGTAAATTAATACTTAACTGTAAAAATCTAACATACCAAATCTAACTTATATCAAATTTTAAAGATACATTAAGTAATGAACAACAAGAGTGCATAGAGAGTTATGTTAAACCTTGATTTAGATTGTCATGGAAATTGTAGAATGCTGCCGCTTCTGATGTTTAAAATAATTATTTTGTTCTATTGGGTGTTGCCTTACGAACGTTTTGGCCTGATAATTTTTGGGGCTCAAAGAACATAGGTGTAATTGAGTGAGTGTGAGTACATCGAGAACGGAATATAATTATAATAAGTAGGGAGCAGAATTATTTCTACAATAATTTTCTTAGATACTATTTTCTAATAAAATTTTTTACAAAATCCCTTTTTCGGGTTTATTGAATATTTAACCTTGACCATATACATTTTTTTTAACTTGTTCATTTTGTTTACAGATAGGCGTTTGTACGGATGTTGGGCACGAGCCGCTTACGAAGATAACGACTACGACCTAGGACAGGTTCTTAGCTGCCACGATGGGGGTAGCTGAGGACTTCGCCCCGAGCTTCACCCAGAAGCCGCAACTTCGCCAAGAAGATGAGGGAAACCGCCTCGTCTTCGAGTGCAAAGTACTCTCCAGCCCCAAACCTGAAGTCACATGGTTCCGTAGTGACACAAAACTTATTGAGGACAATAGAACTTCCATCAAAGTACAGACAATCGGTACAAATTTGTATTCAGTGGTTTTAGAACTAGACGATGTGATAGAAAGTGATGCGGGACTTTATAAAGTCAAAGCCAAGAACAAGTTAGGAGAAGTAGCCGCATCGATCAATCTCAACTTCAGTCGTAAGTATACTATTTTTTTATTTATATTTATTTATTATATATTACAAGTGGCGATTTCTTCTAGTTGACTAACTAAGGGTATAATATTGCCTGCTCCTTATATTTTCACTGATTGAAAGATGTCAAATAATAATATGACCTTCTAAATCTTCACTTTATCAATTCTGTTTTGCGATTATAATTAAATAAACATCTTATAAATAAATATACCTACACCTGTCTTTTGTGAATGAATTAAGAACAGTAATGCACATGAGGAGCATAATTATCTATTTATTTATGTACCAAATTATTCTTGATGATAATTAACTTTTTATAAAATTTAAGTCATTACATTAGATACGAACATTGGAATTTTGTCATGGCTGATATTTGTTCTATGCATCAAATAGTTTCGCTGAATTCCATAATTGACTTGAAAAAAATGTACTGATCTAAAATTTTAGAATAATATTACTTGCTAGTAATTTTTATTTTAGCTCTCAGATAGGTGCATATAGTCTGAAATGGAGCTATTTATTATTTGAAAGATAATTTTCACACGAATAATTTTTATATTGCATACTCTAGCATAGTTTTGCTCTTTTTCTTGTTTATTTTTTTCCTGTGATTTCTTTTTACTGAAATATTACACAAAATAAAGTTTATAATAGATAATATAAGAGTAAAGTTGTTATTTTTATAAAATATATGTAAATATTAATTTGAAAAATTGATTTATATAGTATATCAGGATGTTTGCATTGGTCACTCAAGCTTTGTTATAAATGCCAACTCCTGTAGACAAGTAGGTACAATCTAAATTATATCATCATGATAAAACTTGAAACTTATTTATTATAAAACTTAATGGATTCGTGGAGACACCTGTCAAGTTACTTAAACAAGCTAATGGGTTTTTTCCGTCTTGTCTGCAATTATTGACTATTTTAGCAATGTCATATCAGGGACTAATTATGTGATCTCCCATCATCAGAAGGAATTAGAGAGGTAACTTCCACTGTTCTCAGCTTAGAGATAAATAAATATTGTCCCTAAAAGTTAAAATTTACGTTGGAAATCGAATCCGAATATAATAAAAATTTTAAATAAATACTTGATCCACCATTTATTGACAAAATAGTTCCTTCATTGTACTCTGCATTTATAGGTACCCTGGATGAGATTTCCTCAAATGATGTCTATGAAAACATATTACTGTTAATTCGTCAATTAAAATTTAAGGAATTACTAATTTTAAGAGCTTACCTAAAATCGTATATATTTTTGGCACGAGAAATTCACTTCTAACTTGAGTTTATTAGGCAATATACAGGGTGCCCCAAGTTCCCGTGCCACCCCCCTTAAAATCTCCAATTATTTTATTACAATGCTGAGATTTGGTGTGCCATAATTGGGACCCCTGAAGAATCCTTTCAGTCCATATTCAACCCCATAACCTTCTCCAGTATTTCTCCAGCGACCATAAATTTGGAATTTGCATTGGAAGGCCCTACTTTATATATCGGATACTTGTAGAAAATCAAATTCTAAAACGAGTTTGCATCGGTGAATTTTTTGATTTGACGCATCCTTTAGCCGTAAAAAAGTTTCAGAAACGGAACATTTTATAGAATAATGCTGCGACATAAAAGTTTTAGTCAACAAAATTATATTTCAAACAAGTCTTCGGGGAAAGAAATGGATTCTGAAAAAAAGTATTTAAACTAAATAACCCAAAAGTATTCTTGAATAAATGCAAAATATACCATAACAAAAATGTTGTTAGAATTGATTTATTTCAATTTAATTACTTGGTAATTATTTGTAAAAGAAATACATGTTCCCACCTGCACAGTTTCATGTAAAAAACGGTGCGATATCTTCCAAGGAAAAATCATCGGCTCTCATTTTTTTGATAAAACATTGCATAGAAGCCTTCAACCGCTTCCTAAATAAAGAGTTTCTAAATTAAATAGAAGACAAAGCCCTGATGCAAAGAAATTAAATGTGGCTGCAGCTCGACGGATATCCTTCCCACTTCTCAATCACTACTCGGTCAACATTTAGAGAAATCTTTCCCCAACACAGTATCTGTCGCAGCTTGCACATTGAGTGGCCACCCAGGTCACCAGATCTGACAGTAATGAATTATTTTCTATGGGGGAGGGTCAAACATGAAAAATAAAATCAGATTGGCAATAAATTCAGTTTCAGTACCAGAAATACACAGCGCCAAAAGGGATTTCAGATGCCGTCTTTTGAAGTGCATAACTCAGGAAGGACGCATTTTCGAACAATGCGTGTTTGGTTTTTTTACATGGAACTATGCAGGTGGAAAAATGTATTCCTTTTACAAATAACTACTACGTAATAAGTTTAAAATACACTAATTCTAAGAAAGTAATTTTCAACATTTTTTTGGTATTCATTCACGAATACTTTTGCATTATTTCGTATTAAATACTTTTTTTTTTGAATTTCAGAATCCATTCCTTTCCCCTTAGACATGTTTCAACGATAATTTTGTTGAGTACAACTTTTATATCGCAGTGGATTCTTATAGCTTTCTGCATCTGACTATCTATGAATAGCGGCACCAGGAAGCTTGGAGAAAATTCCGCTTGATGCCATAATTTTTAGACTATTACTCTTGCATATACTGAGTAATGATGGTCATTATCCAGTAAGGAATACAACTTCAATATACCCTTCTTCTCTTAACACATTGGCATGTTGTTACATGGAATTTAGAGAAGGAGGTAAATGAATACTGTAGAACAGAAAAGAAAAACGGCTTGAACTGATCATTTTTATCTATTAGCAGATTTCCCTTAAGGAAAATCGGCTATTTAGGTCGTATTCATGACGCAAAAAATTTCTTCAAATGTCATTTCTATAATTCGTAATATCTCCGTTACTATATGTCGGATCGAAAACTTTTATAGAGTCTATCTCATTGCAAGTTGAATATTCTATAAATGTTATTCCATACATATTTTTTGTATCACGAATAATAATCGGGATATTTGGATTTTATAGGTTTCCGCACCCAGTAAACCCCCACTCCTACTCATGTCATATTAATAATAAGCTGTTATATCATGAACCAATTTCATTTCAAGGTTAAATACCAAATATTGTTTTCATTGAACTTTTACTTTGTGAGATATATGCAAATACGTTCTCTTGATCCCCTCTTCTTTGGTTCTTGGATTATTAAAATTTGAGTGATTGATATTTTGAAAATATGTGCGTTCCCTGCATAACATTTTATCGTTATTTATGAAATTATAAAAGTAAATGGAAATATTTCAAATTTTGAGGAAAATTCATTAATGAAGTTCATCTAATAATTTTCCACTATATATGGATTTTCTCATCACCTGCTTACACTGTCATCTAAAATGTATTTAGAAAAGGAGGTTTGATAGATTACAAGGACGTTACGAGGAAAACGGTAGTCACACCTTGTACGTTAAGTAATTTTGGCACAAAACCAACAGTACCTTGTATTTTATTTCAACTCCACCTTTCTAGAGCTGAAGGACTCATTTCGGAATGGGAATAATCCAAAGAGGATACAAGGCCTCGACTGTAATATCTCACTCCAATGTCACTCACTGGTTTTACTAATGCACCTTTTTTAAACGATGACTAAACATTGCCAAACCAAATTGTCTATACGTTTTGAGTTTGAGTAGTAGTGATGATTTCGTAGGTCTAATTAATATTTATAAGGACTTCAAAGCATACTTGGTCCATCTGTCGAGTCCAAGTTAACACCACGTTTTTCCTAATTAAACTTCAAGTAATATGCGGAATTAAAGATTCACTTCTTGAATTAAAATAAAGATTACTCACATTGACTCTTCCAGATTCACTACAATAATTAGTTGTACTCCAAGTCTCTAACATAACATGACAATGATAACTTGTGTCGCTTATGCTTCTTTATTTTGGGAAATATAATTATAACTATGTTATAAATGCAGTATATATTACATTAACAAGTCTCCATTTAGGAAAATCAGCTTTTGAGGTTGATTTGTGATATGATCTTTTAAAAATGAGTTCAATGTATGCGTCTGTGTGTGTGTGTTTATGTTCGTTTGCTAGCATTCAACTAGCCGCCTTTTTATGTTTGATCGTCATCAGACTCAATATTTAAACGCTTCGCGTAAAACTAGAGATGAAGGTTTATTAATAGCTAAAATTGGACGAGGAGCGAAACGTGCTACCCAACCTTTAGCACTTCTACTCACGAGAATATAACTTTAAATTCTTTCGCCATTCCCTTAACTTTAAACTTAAGCCCTGCTTTTTAAATTTCAAATCTCCTTTCCATATGTTTCTTTCTAAAGGAGGAACAAAGAATGCAACTTGAGATAACATCAGGTATTCCAGCATATGGGGAATATGTTTCAAAATGTGGGAATGAAATTTCAAGTGTTTTAAATTATATATATATATATATATATATATATATATATATATATATATATATATATATAATTTCGCCGTCTGTAGTTATACTAATGAAAATGCCAACGCATTCAATCTATTGTTATACATTTTTTAGTATTCCTCAATTCGCTTTGAAAAAGATTCCTCCAAATCGTGGGTTTCCTTTTTTCTGTAAAAATATAAAATAAAAATAATATATTTCTCATTACGTTTAACACCACACATATATCTATATTTAAATCAATGCACAGTAATTACTAATAATCACTAACTGATCTTAATTGGTAGATTTCCATTATTTTTTTTAAATAACATCGTTTATCTCCAACTTATTAAAATAAAGATGCATTACAAATTAGTAATACACATTTAAAATAAGTTTCCCATTAATATTATTAATTGTTTATAAGCTGAGTTCAAGTTGGAATTGAGCCATCGACGTATTTAAGAGCATTTGAAATAATAGTTTAGTTTTCCAAATCCCTGTATCCTTTTTTGTGTATGTATTACTTAATGATTTTCATGCAGATACTTTCCAGAATACGGAGTAAATAAAGATAAAAAAAATGGGAAATCATTTGTTTTTAAATATCCAAAAATACCTTTTATTTGTACGGTGAGACATTCATTGTCTCCATTAAACAAAATTTAAAACCATGCTAATTATTCAGGCTGAATGTAGACTAATGAGAGGCCACATTTAAAAACTCTTTCCATATCACTCTGTTTTTTTCTCTCACCAACTCTCTCTTTCTCTCTCTCTCTCTCTCTCTCTCTATATATATATATATATATATATATATATATATATATATATATATATATATATATACAGTTGGAATTTTTGGACAAATACTACAACAATTTATGGTCCTGAAATCTGTTCACTTTTATTTCCAACGCCAATAAATCGGAAAAAGTCTGTTATCAATGGTTTGAGAAAACTAAAAGGATTATCATCGCGCCAGAACGAGATATATTTGAGGTTATCTCAAATTTCAAACTCAATTTAACCCTTAGCTAGAAACTTGTATAAACAGAACTTGGAGTTTAAGCTAGACATGGATTTTTATGAACAAAACGAAAGAGTTGGAGGGGGGGGGGTGACTGAAAACGGAGATTTTCATAAACATCCCTTTATATTCGAGATTGAGGAACAAGTGAAAAAAAGAACAAATATTCCCAATAAAGCGTCTAACTGAATTAATTGTGTTTTTTTTAAATTTTATTTCATTCATTATAACAAACATAGTTATGATATTACCCCACCCTTTAAAATGCGCTCCACTGGTGTTGACACCCAACCTGATTTAAGTGGTAAAGGCTTTCATATCTGTATAACCGGGTGTTAGGTGAGTACCTGTAAATTCATGGATTACTTTTCTAAGTTGGTCCTTGAATTTGGGAAACTAATCCATCGATGTTTGGATTAATTCCACTGATACAAAAACGAAAAGAATTTTCCAAATCCTTGTACGATGTTTTGATTTATTATCTTTCATCATTGAAAAGAACTGTTCGCATTTATAGTACTGCCAAACGTACAAATCTCTCATCTTCCTCATTTGGAGTAAGTAGTGTAATATTTTTGTTTAATTGAGTTATTCAAAATTTCTCGCGGGCCGGTGGTTGCCCACGTATGCTTTAAATAGATGCTAAAAAATTATCAGTAACGAATGGTTTTTCAAAACTCAGAAAAAATTTTGTAGGTATTTTAGATCAATAAAATCTTAAAGTACGTAATTTTGATTAAATTTACTTTTTTAATAAGGTTAAATTTACTCAAAATATTTTTTAATAGAGCAATAATTGTCTAAAGGGATCTATGGGTTGTATGATAGTATCGTTTTCTTTTCATTCGATGGTGGTGGGTTCCATTTGAAATAGATGCTTTTATATTTAGCAAAAAGGGGTTTTATCAGATATCTCTTCTTCTCATAACTCAATTTCCAAAACATTTTGAAAATATTGTAGCAAATCCAATTTTCTATAAATGTTTGGTTCAAAGATTATTTTTATTTTATTTATTTATATTAACGTCCACTTTTGGCAACTAAGGTTAATTGGGAAGGTTTATCTATAGGTTATCACCTTTTTCTAGCCAGGGTGGGGCTAAGGATTTTATTTAATGAATTCCGTCACTAAATAAATTCCTGTTGCCCAGGCGGGAATCGAACTCGCCACTCTAGGCTTCCCATGTGAGATTAAGGCCAACGCTTTAACTCACACAAAGATTATAATTGATGTATTTTCATTTTTTATTTTTCAGCCTTCTGTTACATTGACTTGTTTTCAGAATATATTTTGATTTTACCTTGATTGATGCTTGTTTTGAAGGATTTTACGATGAACAGACATCACAAACTTTCTTTATATACGTTTTTCAACACAAAATATAGCTTAAAGGGGGGAGGGGGGATCTCGGTAGACAAAACCAGCTGAATTGATTAAAGTTTACTCATTAGCATTAACTATTCTTACGGTTAAGCATTAATACAGGTGAATAATTGCCTCAGCCCCCCCCCCATCTCCATAATCAAAACACTAATCATCTAGTGATTATATTGATTTTAAACTAATTGCTTACCGCTTTCTGGTTAATTATAAAACCCCCAAAAAATGAAACTACAAAAATGCCTTCTCCATATTTAGTCACAGAATATTTTATTTTTTATATTAAATTTTAAAACAATGCCTTCTGCATTAAATCTCCAGATGTAGTAACAAAATCTTGAAATTAAACTGTATCTTAAAATTGATATGCCTTATAGGCTAAATATAGACATGGCCTTAAACCAAACTCTTAAAATATGACAATTTAACAAAATTTAAATATTATACATAATAAATGACCTATTTATAGACTTGGTTTAAAACGTAAACAAATAGCTTCAACAAGGGTTCTGCCAATGAAATGAAAACTCTCTGAGGAGCTACAAATTAGTCTAAGTTTAAAAAACTATAATTGATTACATTAGGTGTGTTTGAGGTTATTTTCATTGAATTCGAGTCATTTTGACAAAGGAATACGCTGATGTGTGGTGAGTTAAGAATACTGTTGTGTTTCGGTATTCAAAGCTGGCAAGTTTGAAAAACCTGAAGAAAAAAAAATCGTTACACTTCTTTTATTTTAACAGAAGTACTTGGACCAAAATATTTCTAAATTCATTTTCACCCATAATATCCTAACTATTAATTACAGCCAGACCTATAACTATTTTTAAATCTATTCATGTGTTTTCTACTAGTTATTAGATTTGTATGTAATTGAAAAAAAGTGTTCTCTGCTTTCAGACTGACGGTTTATGAGTTGTCATTTGTGTGTCAGACTTTTACATCAAGGGTAGTAGGTGGTTTCTATTTAAAATGACGAAACTTGGCTAGAGCTCCTGATAGCTCGCGAGCAAGCAGATTGGAGGTTATATCGAAATATAATATTTTACTCCTTGCCCCTCTTTAATTTCTACCAACCATTTCAAAATCTCAAATTACAGTCAATAATGACACGTTTATATTCTACATTGTTTTCAATTTTTGGATACTTTTATGTTGTAATATCGGAATATTTTATGAATTTTATTCCCCTCCCCATTACCTTATTTGATCAAGTGGGAAATAAAAAAAAAAAAATCTCTTTGGACTTTCTGTACAAGCGAATAGCCTAGCAGGTTAAGGGCAGGATGATAATTAACCATACGAGCCCACTCAGAGCTTATCAAATGCCTAGTCTTAATCTGCTCCAAAATAGTGATGCAAAAATTATTATGATATAAAATCATATTATATAAATTATTATACTGGTTATATAACCTCCTATAGGTTGACATATGCAAAGGGTTGATGAAGAGGCCTAATAGAATACTGAAAAGTCCGTCACAGGGGCTGAATAAACTAAGCAGATTTCCCACGTGAAGTTATACAATAGAGAAATCTCCATACGAGAGCCGAACAGTTACGGCCGAACTAGCTTTTGGAGGGAAACTCACTAGTCCGTTATCGGCCCACATTTAATAAAAATGCAAATATTTCGGTTAATATTCAAGATAGAGAATAAACGTATAGAACAATATTTATAGTTAATGTAATTTGCAATAAGATTGGTTCTATACAATATTTTGATCCGACGTATGGTAACGGAGATATTTCGAATTTTCGGAACCCCCCCCCATCCCACTTGACGACCCAACGAACTTGATCTGTCTTTTTGGATAAAACGTTTAAATATCGAGTTTGGTAACGATCAAACAAAAATTGCGATCGCTAGAACGTTAACAGACAAATATATATATACAATTTTGAACGGACCTCATTTTCGTCATCTCCTGGGTAGGATCGATGGACATTTAAAGAAATTTTTCGTAAATCGCGTCATGAGTACGACCTCAATAGCTGATTTCCCACAAGGGAAATTTGCTAAAACATTCGGGTAACATGATCAATGACGATTATATTTACTAGTCCATCAGGAAAAATAGCAGATATTTTATAAAATTTTAATGTGACACCAAGGATTTTCTTAGTCAAATCCTGTAAGTATTGTGATCCACCATTAATTTAACCAGATACCAGTCTTATTTTCAAGGGAAAGAAGGTTCAGATATTAGTTAAATCCAAATGTGTTCCTTTCAGGGGAAACAATATGTTTCTGAAGAGAAATCACTCTCAACCTAAACGACCTCTCTGAACAAGGCTTGGGCTCGCCAATATAACAAATACATGTGCCGCTCTCGGGGCTTAAGCTCTTAAGGAAACTTGATTTGTAAAGTCTTGAGCCCCAGGATGCCAAATCTGCCATTCTCAATACAGTAAAAGACAATAATAAGACTGTCAAAGAAGAAACTGAAAAAAATAATTTGTAATCGTTAAGTGATAGCTATGAAATAGTTAATCCTTGTGGTGATTAATCATGTATCTAAAAGTCATAATTTACTAAATATAAACGAGCCTTGGTGGCATTAAGATCACAGTTTACACTTGGAGTAAAGTGATAAATTTTTGAAAGGTCACGTCATCGGCTGATGCGATGAAAACCCTACATATAAAGGACAAATCCTTGGGCTCCAAACAAAATATAAATAGGTAAACCAAACTAAAACATGTAAACTCGAAGGAAGCCCGGGGCTCCGTCGTTTCTGGGAATGTGGGAGAAATAATAATGGTTTAATCCAAGGAGTATTTAAGTTAAATATTAGCAAGGACCAAATGCTGTATATTTGTTTGCTAGCTCACAGAGTAAAAATCTTCTACGAAAACAATACTTGGAATTAAAAAAAAAAGTAATACATTTGTAATTTATCGTGGCTAAATGTTGACTCCTGCCAAAAGAAAAAAAAATGATCTCTTGCTACTAGTCTAGAGGAAAAAGTGTCCTAAGAAAGATGTAGTGAAATACCAGTAGAGATAGAATATCAGAAGTTAAAACATACCGATGAATTTGAAAAAAAAAAAAAATTATAAAAACATTTACTCAGGACCTCAAGAAGGAGGATTAAAAGAAGTGGGTCCAAGCAGGGATTAAATGATCAAACCATAACAAATCGTTGTTTGTAGCCCTTTCATCAGGTTATCCTTTCGTTTCTTCTAGACAGGTTTACAGTACATTCTTTCAAGAACAAAAAACGAAATGAAGGTGCAATAGAAATGCTCTGATTTGGATCTTTCTAATACAAATATCTGATTAGTTCGGATGGCGTTTATGAAAAAATAGTTGAACATTTATGGCCCAAGAGAACCTGAATATTTTGGGACATGCGACACAGCTTTGCGGGGAAGCCGTATGCTTTGCTTGACACATTCGCCGTTATACTGTGTTGGCTATCACTGCAATCACCTCACAATACTTTGAGGGCAACAAATAGAAGCTCGGGAACCACAAAATTTAATCAACTAAATTATCAAATCCCCGGATTCGAACCTATTATTTCTAGTAAAGTAATGAAGTGCTTTCGTTCCAAATTGCCGGAGCCGAACATTTATAAGGTCGCCATGTATTAAGCGCGCTTCGCGAACATTTTAAAATCCGTCACGCAGGGGGTGCGTATACTAAGCAAATTTCCCACGTGAAGTTTTACAATAGAGAAATTTCACGAGAGCCAAACAGTCAACGAAACGGCCGAACTAGCTTTTGGCGGGAAAGTCACTCTCGTCCGTTAGCCGCCCAGATTTAATAAAAATGCAAATATCTTGGTTAATATTCAAGATAGGGAATAAATGTATATAACAATATTTATACTAAATATAATTTTCAATAAGATTGATTTTGTACAATTTTTCGATCCGACGTATGTTGAGATATTTCGAATTTTCGAAAATCCTCCCCTCTAAGACCCCCCTCCCACTGATGCGATTTCAGCCGTTAACAAACTTGAACTTTCTTTTTACATTAAAGGACTAAATATCGAGTTTGGTAACGATCAAACAAAAATTGCGACCGCTAGAGCGCTAACAGAAATATATATATATATATATATATATATATATATATATATATATATATATATATATATATATATATATATACAGTTTTGAACGGACCTCATTTTCGTCATCTACTAGGTAGGATCGATGGACATTTGAAAAAAAATTTCGAAAATTCCGTCATGAGTACAACCTCAATAGCTGATTTCCCTTAAGGGAAAATCTGCTAATAGAAAAAGAAATGAAAATGAAAAGCTTTGCTTTAAGAGCCCCAGACTGGCCAAATTTTATGATGATGAGATGTCACCAGGAGAAGGTTAACTTCTTACCCTGGTAACCGCACAGCTAAACAAACTTTTTTCCTCAGACTTGAACTCGGTACCTTTAGTATGACGGTATTGGGCATTTCCCCACAAGACTAAAGCCAACTCGCAATAGAGAAGGAAAGCACATCAAATTATGATATGAAGACAATTTGGCCTCACCTCTCGTAAGTGCATATGTATTTTATTTATTATTTTTTTTACCAATAGGAACAAAGTAATAACCTACTAAATTAATTAGTTTGGTACTATGAGTTCTACGGGCTCATAAAAGCAATAACAGCTCATGAACTCGTATTTAGCCTCTTTAAATACCCATTTGGTACTCGTTATATAAACAGTACGCCGTGGCAGTAACCTGTTTACAGTATCGGTACTTTATGCAGCTCACAAGTACGAATTTTAGCGAAAATCTCAAAGAAGAGAAGTAGTGAAACATAACACCCATTATTCATTGTTATCATCAACAACCTATGTATCATCACAACAAGGGCTGGCTAGTCTTTGCTGTTTGTTCCTATTTACCCACAAATTAATATGACGCCTCCTGAAAATAGCCTACTTATTGTTGAAGCCCTTGAGACTGGGAGGGGCAATCCGCCACTCTCAATAATAAATAATAATAAGTGAGGGGGCGAGAGTTATCATTGCCCACTCTCACATAGTTAGATACGCAAAAATAAAAATAAAAAGGTAAAATAAAATTAAATAACAAATAAGTGTACGTTGAATAAAATATGTAAACTAAAAACTAATTAGGGAATGAGAAAATAGAAGTGATGGGGCTCAGGTTGGCCGTGCGAGTTGGGGCGTTGGTCTTAATCTCGCGTGGTAGACCTAGAGTGGCGGGTTCGATTCCCGCCCTGGGCAGTAGAAATTTATCTAGTGACGGACTCATTAAATAAACTCCTTACGCCCACCCTGGCTAGAAGAGGGTGGTGACCTATAGATAACCCGTCCCGATTAGCCGTAGTAGCATAAAGTGGACGTAAATAATAATAAACAAAATAGAAGTGAAATAAAATTTATGAAGACGCATTCTGTAAATCTATATTTAAATGTAAAGTATAATATTTAAAGGAGGGTTAATAATATTTATGTTGATACGTTCAAATATCTTATACAAAATAAATTTCTTTGTTCGAAAAGATACTTTAATAATTAATATAGCCCAGAGATCTCCTATAAGTGTAAGTGAAGTAATAGCAATAATTAAAATAAGTATTATTAATGCATAATATAATTTTTATACAAAATATGAATTAAAATCACTTATGTTTCTGTCCCATCGCCCCTCCCCCAATCAAAACAGAATATTTGCGCCTACGCTTATATTAGACAAAGGATATAAATGTAAAAATACAGGTGCTACTTTATAATATTGCACATTGTTGATACATTAGAGTGTAACACACTCCTTTTACACAGGAGGTGTAAACACCTCATGTCATACTCTAATTTAAGAACAATATTATAAAGTAGCAACTGTATTTTTACAGCCCTGAAGAAGAGAAAATAAAATTCTCGAAATATCGGCATAAACTAAGATTTTTTCACCAACATTGACCAAACCAGGAGATGACGAAAATGAGGTCCGTTCAAAATTATATATATATATATATATATATATATATATATATATATATATATATATATATATATATATATGGCTGTAACCGCTCTAGCGGTCGCAATTTTTGTTTGATCGTTACCAAACTCGATATTTAGTCATTTTATGTAAAAAGACAGATCAAGTTCGTTAATGGCTGAAATCGGACTAGAGGGAGGGGGAGTTTAGAGGGGTGATTTTCGAAAATTCAAAATATCTCCGTTATTATGCTTCGGATCGAAAAATTGTATAGAACAAATCTTATTGCAAATAAAATTTACTATAAATATTGTTATATACATTTATTCTCTATCTTGAATATTAACCGAGATATTTGCATTTTTATTAAATCTGGGCTGCTAACGGACGAGAGTGACTTTCCCGCCAAAAGCTAGTTCGGCCGTTTCGTTGACTGCTCGGCTCTCGTGAAATTTCTCTATTGTAAAACTTCACGTGGGAAATCTGCGATATATTTTATCTGTATAAGAACCCGATGTAAATAACTCTAGAAATTCAAGCTAGTCGTAAGGCAATTAGTTATATAACCTTTTTTTGCCAAATCGCATAAATAGCTGAGGAGGCTCAATATTTAAAATCCAAAAATATCTCAATTAATATTGTAGTTACAAGGCAAATGTACAGAACAATGATTGTAATAAATACATGATTGCTAGTATTACACGTATTGGATACGTCGCCGAATAATAATAATATTTAAGGTTATACATATTCCTCTCTCTAAACCTTAACCTCTCTAAGTCCGATTTCATCCATTAACAAACAAAGCCTTTAGTTTTATTTGAAAGACCTCAATATACAGTTCTGACCAATCAAACCAAAATCATAGCATATGAGGGCCCTAGAGAGCCTTACACAAATTTAATGTTTATTGGTGGCGTCATATCATCTTGTTTTAGATTTTTCTCTTTTATTTAAGGTCCCAACTAGACTCCCAATGCAAATAAAACATCAAAGATAACATAAATATAAGGATATAATATATTTAGTGATTTAATAGCTTTATGAGAAAATTGCTTACGTAGAAGGGGGGTTGGGTATCTGAGGTGGGAGTATTTGAGGCTCCATTAGATAATAGAGCCTCAAATACTAATTTTTTGTTTAATAATAGAGTTTAAGCAAAATTTATATAAAAACCAATGTACTTAATATCTTTTTTTTCTGTGTGAAGCATAATAATGAAAACCTTTAAGATTTTAGATGACATCTGTTCTGTAAACCTCTAATTGCGCTGGTCCGATACCGATTAAGAAACTTAACTTTAAGTTGTACATGAGACGTTTAAATATCGAATATGGTAACAAAACTAAAACGATCATAGAGTGTTTACAGACAAATAAATGTAATTTGACGAACCTTATAGTTTCCGTCAACTGCATATGTTCAGTGACCATTTGAACAAATAGTTCAGTATTCACGCCAATGGTATCAGTAGCTGATGACCATAGATAGCCATGACCGAGATCTATGGAGCATGTAACTTGATTCATTTAATCCAATGTATCACTCTTTTCCGTAAATGCTATTCAAACTCTGCAATTGTTTTCCTGCTTAATCTGTATATGTTTTGGTCTAACTTCTCTTATATTCTTTATTACACCGATAATGTTGAATATTTTTTGCCTATATAAACCGGGAAGAGGTGGGGAGGTCCCCTCTTCATTTTGGTGGAAACTGATACCGAAAGTGCAGTTGTGACTGATATTTTCATCGTGATTAATTTGAACGAGCAACATTTTTTCTATAATTGCTTTTTTTATACTTGAAATATTCACATTAATTTCAAAATTGTTTTAATAAATGAGATTCAATTTTATTACGTTCATATATAACCCATACACTAATATCAGGGATGAGTTTTCGTTCATTTGCATAGTAAATCTACCTTTTAAGGTAAAGTGGATATACGTTGGTGGTTGGGGGGAGGGGGCAGTTTATGTAAAGGTTAAATTAAATTGTGGTATTTCAATTTTTTCGTAGTAACTACGAAACTTGTGTAGCATAAATCAATCTTGTGCTCTCTTACGGAGAAACCAAAGCCAAAAAATAAACAAATTTTTAATGTGCTGTATTAGATGATCCTTGGATGATTGACTAAAGTAATTAATAAAGTAACATGCTAACGTTTTGATGGCAACCAATCTTCAATTTTTATTTATTTATTTTTTTTTTAATTTTAAAATAATGTTGCAAGTTTTTACGAGAGCCAAAAGCATACCTAACTTCACGAATTTCCTACTCGTTATTGAGATGTAAATTAGTTGAAATGTGCCGGAATTAAGGAAGAGCTTGGGAATCAATTAGGGGCATTTCAGGGGGGAAAATTCGTCATGGCAGGTAAGTTACACGAAGGTGCTACGTAAATAAAATAGATTTATCAGGTATCTGTGGTAGAATTGTACGAGGAAAATATTCCATGTTTAGACAGATCCCGGCTGGTGGCTTCACCATTCAGGATGTGGGCAATTATCAAAATACAACACTTTTCACTTCGTTATTTCTCGATCTGTTTTATGTATTTTTTATGACTGATCAGTACCATTTGCTTACCACCTTTAAGACAGCAGCACAAACTGGTGCGAAAACAACTAAATGGGGAAAAAAGAATTAGCATTTTCTAATCCACTATCTCTAACACCTTGAAACTAACTGGTCACATTTGATTCGGCTTATTAAAATACTTCAAACAAAACTGGAAAATAAATAATTTTAAGTGTTCAGAAGCTGTTACTGTGGTTTAAATGGTGCATCAGCAATATTCTATTATAATTTACTTCCATTTATAATTTTTTACTTTAGATGTATGTATACTGAGAGGAATAAATGTAAATAATATTAAATTAAATGCACATAATCCATACCTAAAGAGGAATATTTATTCATGAACGAATATTATAATCGTTTTTAATTTTATTAATTGCAAACTTATCTGCACGTAAAATCAAAAATAACAGCCTACTATTTAGGAATGCATTAAATACGAGCAATATTTACCCTTCTCGCATTTACAAATTAATAAATTATTTTTTTTTGTTTGGCTCGAAATGTATTAATGGAAGGATTGAATGTAACTAATAGCATATCCATTTATAGAATTTACCTATTAGTAAAAGACAGTCAAAATGGAGCTATTTATACATACTATATTTCCTGCGTGCTTCAATGGCGTACTCATGATATAATCTCACACTCTATTGAGTATTTCTTCCTCAGTAAAACCCTCAAGAAAATTTGAAATTAAAAAATCAATGGAATCAGAATGTACACTTTATATTTTAGGGGTTTTTGGGTAGTAATATAATAACCTAATATACAATTACATGAGTAGGCGCTTTCAAAAGAAATATGAGAACTAATTTTGAATAGCACTTTTATATTTGATCGAAGTAAAAATCTAGCAATGGGATTTTATGGGAATACAATTCAGATGGCTCACGTTTACCTTTGTTTTATAAAACAACCGTGAGTCCAACCTCTCCTTAGGCCCTTGGTTCTTTCCATGAATTGAAGTTTGTTAAAAAATAATAAAAAATGTCGTGTTCTCATATATATATATCTAGATTAGGAGAAAAAAAAATCATTTATGAAAAGACTGTAGGGCTCGCGCTACGCTCTAAAAGTGCGCCTCAGTGCAATTAAAAAGAAGAATGAATGACACACTGTTCCATTTATAACAAGGTGAAACACAAGGTTTGTAACTGGCTCAATACGCCCTCACTTGAGTAAATCTGGAGCCGAATCGCTTTGAATCATTTGAACCTATTTAGAAAAGGTTATTTTTAAAAGCCACAGATGATCTATTTGTGGAGTTGCTTGGCAGCTCTCTGTCATGCAATAGGCATTCTGCTTTGAAAAATGAACACAGTCTCATCTCTGCCCACTCCCAAGCTACGGCTGCCAAATAAAAATGTTTGCTCCATTTTGAAGAATTATTTAATGTAGTTTCATTAGGTCTACGGTGGTATAATTTTGGTGTCGGCTATTATTGCTCATAACTTGATATAGTTGATTCCAACTAAAAAAGAAGTCCGTCACGTAAATTTATCACATGGGATTGTGCATGCTTTTCATCATACTCTTCACTCCATACATAATGAGTGTTTTATATAATTTTCATGAAGCAAAAATAGCATAAAAAACCTAGCGTACATCGATTTGGAATCTCGTTACTGAAACAGCAAGAGTATAACTTCAGTGGGATACTTCATCTCACACTCAATTCCGTGATTCTCCGTTAGTGAGGACCTTATGTAAACAGTAGGTGGTTGTGTTAGCTCTCTAGCAGTCCTTCAAAAAGTACTTTGTTGCTTCGAATAAATTATTGTAAACGAATAAGGCCTGTGTTTGCTGATTATTGCCTGTGATCAGCTTCCTTCACCATTTAGCCCTCATTAATGGTCACATTCCTTTCTCTATTCCATAATAAATTTTTAGGGGAGAAGTTTTTAATGTCAAAATGGCTGGAATGAATTGTGGAATTAAAGAAATTGAGGTACTCGAATCTGGCATCCCAGCTAGAAAAATGAAGGTCTCTTTCCTTCACAGATATGCGACAGAGCGCTTTCGTAGCATACGTTCCATGACCAGGGCCCTCTTAATAAGGATGCTACTGGAACCAAGGATCTTTCTGGAGAGGGCACTGCACTGGTGATGGAGTGTATTCACTATCACATATAATAAACAACTGTGAAGGAAGGAGGCCTTGGTTTCCTTAAATAAATTTTGATAATCTCCCATACCTTCTGCATACTGTAGAAGTTTTAAACTTATGGAATTTAGAGCAACTAGAATCATGATTTTATAAATTCTTCAGCACTTGGGAGACGGTCAGAGTATACTAAACTCACTAGTAATTTTTTAACATTTATTCCCTGTAGACACAGAAATAACACCCTAAAAGATTATTTGAATTACGTAAATAAATGAGGTAGCTGCCAAACCTACGTGCCACCGATGGGGCTCGGCATTCAAGGCTTTGTGGTCACTAGTTGAGGTTTTCTTAGTAATTTTTTAGTTGATCTTTTATACAAAATATTAAATTTTTCGGATACCCACATTAATCTTTGATAGTTAAAAAGTAAAACATTAAACTGAAATTATAAGCATCAAAATAGGTAACTAAATGAATATGCCCATGATAAATGTTTTATATAGCACTGGTACACAATATATTAGGACTTCAAAATTTAAAAAAATCGGTTTTCTTTGGGGGGGGGAGGCAAAAAATATGGGTACATTCAAGTATGTACAATGTCGCTACTCATACTTATGTTTCACATTCCAATATGAGGACCTTCTGAAAGCTTGAAAAAGTGAAGATTTTATTATAATCATAGTTTTGTTAATTTAGTGCATTCAATGAAATATACGATAAACGGCAATTGCCATTTCATAACTTGTTAAGCAATTTCCAACCCAGACCTGTTCATTGTAGGAAAGGAAATTGTTATTTTTTCCTAAATATTCTAAATTCACCTCATCATACATTGGACTCATTTATCTATTTAAACAGGAAGTCTTCCTTCCAATTGATCAGCAAGATATTGTATAAAACCTTTATTTGGACAAATTTATTCAGAGAATTTAAAAGCAGAGTTTATTCTCTAGAAGTAAAAACATTTTGCTTGTTTTGAGCTGACATTTCTTGCAATACTTTGCCTCAGTTTAAGAAGGCCAGAATTAGCAGAATCCTTCTGAGGTGGATGTGCAAGGGAGGAAATAGCCAACCATAAATCAAGTTACATTGAAGTTTATTATTAAAAGATGAAAAACAAATTCTTTGCCAAGTCCGGGTTTCACTGGGTTATATAATTTGAGTTTTTATTTCTTGCTAAGTAAAGTGTCTTCAAAGAACCAAATATTCCCTGTGGCATTGGAAATTTCCTTGGAGTCACAGGTAATCCTTGACTCCAGTAGCATCCTTGTTTGATACTTTTCTGAGATACTTTTTTTTTTCTTTATTCATTACAGTGGTTTCTTGAATCCTGTTATCTCCAAAAAAGAAGAATTTAATTTTTTAGAAATATATTTATTTTTATAACATATAAAATTATTTCTCTGGTATAGTATGTTAATGTTGTTCCTTATTTACCTCTAATAAGGAATCCTAATATTATTTAAAGAGTTTTGATGTTGGTCATGACAACACAACTACAGACTCTCACCTTTTATATTTGCTTTAAGTAATATCTTAAAGATGTCTAGATCTACCTTGTTGTTTTAGTTGACTTTCAATTTTCCCAATATGCATTAATGTTTTCTTCATTGAAAAAAGTAGCAGGGCCAACACTATTTACCTTAGAGATTTAGCCAAAATATCAAAGAATTTAAAAACAGAAGTAACTAAGCAATATATTTCTGGATAATTTTCTTTTATCAAACAGAAATAGATTTGAAGTCTTTCCTAAAATGTAGGATTGGCTATTGCATTAATGTTCAATAATTTTTGTGTATAGTGATTCTTTATCAGTTATTAATGAGTTTTTATTTTTTGTTACAGCTGTTGATGAGCCACATGAAAAGTAAGATTTATGTGTTGCATGTAACCTTAAATTAATTAGATCCTAAAATATAGTTATCTTGATTAATTCTGAAAATTTAAAAACAGTACTTTTTGTGTGTGTGTGTTTTAGCCTGTCTATTTAATTATCTTGTGTTATGGATTTCTCTCATGTATATTATATATTTAAACTAAATTCACATTTATATAGTTCTATAAAGTGTTTTATTTTGTTTTAAACAGAGCAACAACCTATTTAATAGAAAACCTGCTTTATATTTAACTTTCTGGATGATTGTGCACATTTTATTGGCTAAAAGCAATATATTTAAGCCAAGAAATCCAATGAAATTAATATCTAAAAACTACTAATCTAAAAAATCATATGCATTAACTTAAGAGTCTATGCCAAATATGCTGCTCCTCTTAAACACCTTTGTTTTGTTCATGAATGAATGAAAAATAAATAGGAGACAAAAATTTAATTTTATATCATTTTTTGACCTACCTCCATTTTATTTTCATTTTTGTATATGTATGTATTAACTCAGTGATGTAATAATATATAGCTTCTCATATATATAGCTTTTTGGAGCTCTTCTATGTTGTATACTTTTTTTTTTAAATTCTTGCAAATAAACCTGGCCCAAAAATTGGTTTTTAGGTTTAATTTGTACCATGAAATCGCTGGCATATGAAATTTCAAATTTATTTCAATCCTAGTCATTTTTTTGTAATTTAACTGACAAACAATGGGAGACGAGGGAGAATTTTACATTTGATTCAAATTGGTCATAGAGTAGCCTAAATCTACAAAACCCTATACTCCACAGCATTTAAATAGAAAATAACTCAAACCTTGAGAGTTTTATTAATCATGGGGGGGGGGGTTATTTTTGTTTTAAAATTATATTGTTCTACACCTTTAAGTTAACACATTAGTGAAATGTCTTGTACTTGTGTTGTGAAAATTAACATCTTTGAAAGAATTTCATTAATTTAGCATTGCATTGAAGATCCTACCTATACAGTACATTACTTAATTCGGCATAGTTTTAAAATGATTCTTCTAACAAGAATATGTCATTTTTCATGTATAATATGTCATTTTTAATGGATAAAAAATAAAAGTAAATACCTTCTTTTTTCCTTTTTTTATTAAAATCTTTAGGAATGATCCCCCATTAACTTTGTTTATTCTGTTTAACGAGGTATCATCAAGCTCATATTATGAAACTTTCTGATAGATATATTCTGAAAGGTTTTTTTAATTTAGTTTAATGATTTCCTGATACTAATATTGAATTATAGGCAAATTGATGGGATTGCACCTACCTTTTCGAAGAAACCTACAATACGACAAGAAGAAGATGGGAAACGACTCCTGTTTGAATGTCGAATTCAAGCAGACCCACGGCCGACCGTCGTTTGGTCACACGGTGGGGTCACAGTGACTGACGACGCAAGGCATAAGGTATGTCTGACTCACATATATACATATCGAATTTATTTACACTTAATATTATTACTACTTTTAATATATTTTTTATTATAGAAAAATTATTTGACTCTCCTGACTATGCCAGTGTTTTGTGAAAGTTGGGTTACAGACAGGAAATATTTGCATTACTTATCACTCATTTCTGAAGCTTAGTTAGGAAACTACTGGCCTAGATAGCCCAGAAGCATTGGTTTGAGTGACCAGAGATGCAAATAATTATTCTCTTATATTTACTGACAGTGTATTCCATTTATTTTACTCATAAAAGAAATGGTCTTAGGAATATATTATTTTTCCTTTGGATAGAAAATTATTGCAACTGGTCTAGGACTGTTTTTGTTTTTGACCGGCAAGATTCATTTATTTATAAAGATCATGCAGTTTATTTTCTATACAAAGCTAATGTTATTCCTTCCATATTATTTGAATAAAAAAAATCTTTGGCTCAATGGTATAGTTTTGTATAAATTCTTGGCCCATTATCTTTTATTTGATTTCACTATGCGAGAAGACTTGATGGCTTGTTTCTGAATTTTATAGTAGAATGCAGAATCCTTGTCATATTGAACCCTGTTTTGTCCCTTTGGCACTAGGCTGGCTTCTAGAAAATAAACTCTCTTATTCTAGAAAAGTTTCTTAGTTCTTAGCATCACAAGTAATTTTTTACCACTCAATATTTATTTACCTCCTGTACAACATACTAATGCTATGCATTCTACGTATTTTCTGCACTCTTTTGAAGCATTTTGGATTGATTTATTCCTTTCCTAAATGGCCTCTCCATATTCATTCAAAAATCAAGTTTAGATGTTTCTTTATAAATCTCCTAGTGAGGAAGCATTGTTATGGCCCAAAAAAACAGAAAGTAGTGTATAATAATATTAATTTTTCTTCAGCAATAAAAGTAAGAAAAAGTGTTGAAATCCTTAAAATGTTTGAACAGAATTTTTTTAAATTCGGTTCATAAAAAACCGTCTGAATAACCAATGCATGTACGAGTATATGTATAAATTTTCTAAGTCACCAGAAAAAAACTATATTAAAACTGACATAGCCTGACACTCTTTAAGGGTGTCTTAGTCTTGACTATACATTTTGTATGTAGACTTACGTTCATTTGATGTGATCATAAAGTCTACTGAAGGTTTTTCTTCTTGTTCTTCTAGGGAACATGGGTTGATTTCTAACTAAAACCTTTAATTAGGAAATCTATAAGGGTATAATGGTGCATAATACCTTCCTATAAAATTAGAGAAAAGAAAAAAGAAATTCAACAAAAGTTTAATTCTCACTCAGAAGTAAAATAAGGTGGATTTTGTTGCAAATATCAGCAGTGGCTTTCATAATATACTTTAAAAGACTTTAATCATTTTTGTGTTTAATTAGACAACCATTGTGGATTGTATGAAGGCATTATATATAAATTGTAACTTAATAGAGTATTTATTAAACCTTTAATTAAGCAAAGCCACTATAGTGGCTTTGCGCAATGAAAGGGTTAAATTTCTTAAGATTGTTTCTCATTAGTAAGTGAATCAGATTGAGGTAAATAAAGTACCTCATTAATAGAATAAATTATTTTGAAGAAGTATACTTTTGAGGGCTCAAATGTCCACCCTAGTGACTTTTAAGAGGCTTCTAAAGAAAGGGCAGGGAGGTTTGTTTACCTGTCCTTTCATTGGCAACTTCTCAGTAGCTATGGACTTAGAGACTAAACCCTTAAAAAAATATTCAGTTCTTGGATGATTTGAGAGATAACTTAATTTTGTCTATTATGAATCCTTCATTCTTGATTTCTCAATTCACATCTAGTCTAGCTTTCTCCAGATGTATCCTCCTTCAATATCCTTGATTTATTATTCTCATGAAAAAAAGAAAAAATCATCTATTTATATTTACCGATATAAATGACTTTTTTCAATTTATTTTGCCTTCAATGTTGTGTTGCAGTTACGAGTAGAAAATGATGGGCATTCATATTTTGCGACATTAGAAATAGAAAACGTTACAGTTGAAGATGCAGGAAAGTACAAAGTAATGGCGAAGAATGAGCTCGGAGAAAGTAATGCAACTATAAGTCTTAATTTTGACAGTAAGTCTTGTATAAGTATTATTTTTTTGTTTTAGAAATAACATCGTTATGTTTGACTAATACTCCTTGTAACACAATCTATTTGATACAAAATTTCAATTACCAATTGTATAATAACAATATATACTATACTCTGTGCGAAAAGCTAACAAGAAGAGATTGCTTATTGTTTTACAACCATATCCACTCTAGTAATGAGCTGCCCCTAAGTAAATGAAAACCTGAATATAATCAAAATAGTAGTTATGAATTGAAATGTTTAATAAAAATATTAAATTATATTGTAACGTTAGTCATTAAAATATATTACCTAATTGGCACAGAAAATATGTATTCAGTTTAAGTAAAATAAATTTTGACAGTGGCTAAACTCCAAAATTACTTGATTTTCTAAGGGTAACTGGTTAACAAAGAGTAGCAATTTTCTCAGAATAATTTAAAGTTTGAGAATTGAAGACCACTTTCTTAAATTCTGCTACCTTAAAAACTAAACTTTTTAAATGATTTTGTATTTCAGTGTATGATTTTTATCCCGTTGCCCAATATCATTTGTCTAAAAATTTTAATCTGAATTATAGCAATCTATTTTGTTTCAAGTGCCATTTTAATGATAAAATGGTATAAAGTTAATTGATATAACAATAAAAATAACTTAAAACCAAAAATAAATAAATAAAATTGTAGCTGTACTTTAATTATATAATTGCATATATACGTTATGGTATTGGGTTGGAACTTAAGGAATGTCAGTTCCTGGAATAAAATATAAATGAATGAAAAAGAAAGCTTTTAGGATATTATTTTTAATCCAAATAATTTTTGTTGGCTTCAAGACATTTCTCACAATGATAAGGTTTTTTTTTTTTTTTTTTATCTCTTGTTCAAAAGAACTTAGAAGTTTATAGCTTTTGATCAATTAATACAAAAAATTAAGATTTTACGTCGTTTATATTTTGATGATCTATTTTAATCTTTTTAATTCATTAAACACACTAAAAAGAAGCCAGTTGCCAAAACGTCAGGTGAATGTATTACACATTCTATTTTCAGATTATGCAAATTTTTTTTAGTTAACCGACAAACACGTAGTTGGCCATTGTCATAAATAAGTATAGGTTTCGTCTGTTTATAAGTGTTAAGGCTTTTTATTTCAATTTTCATGATAAATGTCTGTTTCTAAACAGAAAGATGCCCCTCAAGTAGTGTCTGCAATTTTTTTTTTTTTTTTAAATGTAATGAATACAACTGTCATATTCCAGCAAACTGCCACCATTACCTTTCTTTTATGTAATCAAGGCTTATCTACTAATATTAAGCAAGATCCTACTCTTGTCTAATTTCTCTGGGACTATCATAAAATGTAAATTTTTCATCATAAGAAGGTTCAAAAATGATACACTTCGATTCTATGACATCTATGAAAAACAAATGTTGTTATGTCAGACACCCCACCTGTCTCCCCCCCCCAATAACATAAAGGTATCATAAAATGAAAATTCAGTTGAAATTTATTTTTTTTTTTGGAAGTTTTCTTCTAGTGATGTGGATTGTACTCCACTAAAGTATTTAGTTATCCTACATTGAGCTTTGTTTGTGGCTCCATGAGATTCATTCTTGAGTTCTTTATTTCTAGATTGAAGCCAAAAGAACCACCAATATATTGTTCTTACATTCCAGTTCCGTCACTGAAAACCATATTGCATATTTGAAAGGCTTAGGAAGTATTTCGTCCGAGTTGAAATTTCTGTAGGAACACAATACATAATGTCCCCAATTTCCTTGATGTTAAACATTTGCACAAACAGCTAAATATTTCACAATAAACTGAAGGATATAGCATGAAACTGAATGAATGAATGAAATGAATTTTAGTTTAATTTAATACCAAGGTTTTTAATGATTCTAAACGAGAGAATTCTTACATGATGAAGGAGTTTTATGTTAATAATTTATTCAAAAGAAATAAATTTGACATTTCATCCTTTCCAATCGAATACTCTTTAAAAGATTGTCACTAAAAATTAACTTATTGAAACATGGCCTATAATAATAGAACTTTGACCCATTCAATTTCAATCAGAGATTACAAGACTACCTTTCTCATTCTGTAGTCCAACTACTTTCTAAAAACTAAGTGATTTTAATAGTAGGCATTAGGCCACTGTATATAAATTGCCATATAAATATAATATCCCTTTGGATCTAGCTTATACTCAATAATATATACCCTATTGTTAGATGGGTTGGAAGCAACTTAGGTTAATGAAAAAATAAAAAATAAATTCTATTGATAAAATCATGTGGTATATATAAAGTACTGGGTTAAAACGGGTTAATTATTGATTGTTTCATTTAAATACAAAAATTTACTTAAAATTTGGTTTGAAGAAACAAATGAGTTACCTTAGTTTATGTATTAAAATAACTCCTAGGTATATGCCCATAAATACGAATTTAGTTCTTTCTACTATTATTATTTTTTAAAAAATAAATTAAAGCTTGTTTATTTTATTAGTGCAATGAATAATAGTGAGTAATCACTATGTGTGAGTGAGTATGTATATATGAGAGGGAGAGTAAAGTCGAACCAAGATTAGTCAATACCCCTTAAGATTTTTTGCTTTTTCTTTTGTTTCTTTTTTTTTTTTTTGCTTTTATATTTATGGTTTCAGGCTATACCAATGCATAATTTATAATTTTTTTTGAGTATATTTGCTAAATTGGTTTTCATTGAACTCAGTGTTCGGTTTCTCCAGATGCATGACATTTTTTTAAATGCTTCCATACTGTGTTTGTTTAAAAATAAACAAACAACTTTTTTTCATCACTTTAATTTTGCTACAAGCAGTGTTCAGCTTATTAATTTTAACCCTGCATACTTATTAGTAAACAGTTTAGCAAAGTGTTTCTTTCTCAGGTAGTTTTTATGCATTATAAATTAGAATTATAAAATAAACACGTTTTATAATTTTTTAAATGATTTTAAATGTTTTCTTGGAGCCATTGATGACACACATTTAGTAACATGTAAAAGTTTTGTATTATTTTTTTATATCTTATAATTGGATATTATATTAAACAGTAAACTATAAACAATTTAGCTCTTAACATATATACAATTTATTAAGCATTATCTATAAAAAAATTCTTAAAATCCAAGAGCAACCAATTTTCCTTATATTGTTCAATCCATTAATAAAATATTATTGCAAGGTTGTAATCAATAAGGGGGGATTTGGGGTAGTTGTGGTTCAGTAGTAACATGCTGGACGCATAACTAATATGCAAGTGACTGAAGAATGACACCTAAATTTTCTTTAGGTTTGCATTTCATCAGTTTTGTGGTAGGATGCTTATTCATGCCCCCAAGCTTAATCAGCATTATGAGTCAATTGAGCAATTACATGTATAAAGAATAGCCTACTTTGGTTGAGCATGTCACAAACACTAAGCATTACAGGTATCATGACAACCAGAAATCCTACAAAAAGACGTATAACAGACACTGTTCCTTTAAGGAACATTGTGCCAAAGAATAATCTCTGCTATTTTGGTAAATGATGCTCCTCAGTTTTTTAGGACTAAATATTAAATGTTTCCAACTGGTATATTGAATTAATTATATGGAATTTATTGGCTTTTGAAAAATTTCCAAACAAATCTTTAGTATCCAAAAATTCAGCTTCGATGGATATTTTACTAATACTTTTTAAAAAAATGTATTCCATTTATTATACATTTAAAAATGAACCCATTATTTGAAATGATGACTGGAATACCTATGGTTCTTCGCAGCTATGTATATACTTTAGTTTGTTGGTTATATTTCTATAATTTCTGAGCTTGGCAAAGAATTTATAATACTTTCGTCATTCGGGATTGCAATTTTTGCTGACTCCTATAATGAGAATATTTAGTTTTATTGTGCTTGTGTAGTGGTCTGTTATTACAGCTTAATCACACTAAATTTTGAGATTGTCCTTTTCAATATATGAAATATTGCAATTTTTCTGAAAACTTAATAAAACTATTGCAGAAAGTAATTCTATTAAACAGTACAAGAATAGTTAATACACTTTTTAATTCCCATTAAAAAATGAATAATACTAAAAATAAATAAATACTTAAAGCAGTTGTTATTCCCTCACTCCCATGTAGTTTTATCAAGTAAATTGAGCGTAAAAACCCTGGTTGTAATAATAATCAGAATAATTGTAATTTATTTTAATGGAGGGTGTGTTACTTTGATTCTTGAAATATTTTTATCAAAGGATATATCTAAATGGTAAGAAATACAACTTACTGATTAAATGTTAACCCTCGGGCGAGCTCGGGACCTCACAGGTCCATTTTGTTTATACAAAATTGTTTACTGTTTAAAAAAATACAATAAAAAAATTTTGCTTTCTTCTTGAAAAAACATTCAAACACTTGAACTGAAGTTTTACAATTTATAATTGCTGAAATCCTTGCTCAAACTGCAGTAGACCTGTGAGGCCTCTGTACTCATTCAAGTAACTTTCTGACCATGCCCACTCAAGGGTTAAATAATCAAAATCAATATTTTATATTTTTAGATCTAATACATTTTTGTTAACAATTATCTATTCTTCTAATATCTATAGATAATTATTTTTACTAAATATTATTATTATTAACTTCATAGTAACTTAAAAAAAATGAAAATTTGATACAGCACATTTTCACTCCGACCAAGATTATAGATCCCACAATAACAATATATCCTAGTTATAACTTCCCAGTTGCTCTGAGTTACTAAAATTTCTTGGGTATTCAACTATTACCAGTATTCCTTGAACACTTTAAACAGTGATGATCAACATGATGAGCTATAGTTGGCTTCATTGAAAAAATAACATAAAACATTAAGTGATTAAACAATTATATATGGGTTTGAGCTCTTTGAACATAATCTTGTCTAGCCATAAATGAGTCACCTGAAAACCTGCATAGTATAGCCACTATATGACAATGATTTTCTCAAAGCACGAACAACATTCCGGTTATACAACTTCTCTTTCCCTAATTGTTTTAAAATAAATGAGTAGGAGTAATTGTCAACCATGGCAGACCAGCCCCCCCCCCCACCACATCCCTTGACCTTCTGGCTGACTCTGAGGTTGATAATGCAGAATTAAGCCCCAACTGGATAAACAAAAGAATTATAAGAAAACCAATCTTCTGCATTCTCTCTGTAGTTTTGAGGAAATCTACCTAGTATAAAAGGATTAATTTAAATAAAATAAATAATTTTTTATAGCTTGAAAAATATATTTAACATTTATTTTATTTTATGAAACTTGAGAAAAATTTAAAATATACTATACTGTTTACTAATTTGTGTGTAATTTGAGAATAACAGCAAGTAGTACTGCTTCGTTTTCATTTATTTTTGTCAAACTATTGATCATTCACTAAGATATATGTTGAATTATTTATTAAATTTAATTCATTTATAATTACAATTAATTTGTCAGAGAACAGAACTATATTAGTAAGCACAGTATACCATAAAAATCTAGATATGAGTATAAGGACTTGACTGGCAGTTTGGGAATATGGAAAGGTTTTAATTATAAAATTTAAATATACATTGAATGATATAGATGTAGAATAGGTAGAAGAATGTTTGTGAACTAGGTGATGAAGCGCCTGTCCCAGAAAGTGGTATCAAGCCAACATTCACTGAGAAACCAATAATTCGACAGACAGATGAAGGAGGAGATATTACTATAGAATGCCGCTTAGTTGGAGAGCCAAAACCAAATATCACTTGGTAAGTCAATAATATTTTTCTATTTGTGTTCTTTCAACATGGAAATTAAACTTTCTGAAGCCCCACTAGAATCAGGCCAAGAATCTTAGTAAAAGATTGCTGAATGAACTTGTTTCATCTTTTCTTATATTAAGATTTTTATGAAAGTAGAGAATAAAACTAGGCTTTAGAGTACTTCACTTTATTCCATTTATTAAATGACCTTCATTTACTTGTGTCATAATAATTTTTGAAAATTAAAATCTATTTAAAATATGTTCATTTTTTTTTTTTTTTTTAGTTTTATCAAGTTGATATTATTAATTGGTTAGACTGGTGAACACAAATATATAATTACTCAATTTGAAGTAGTAATAAATGCTAAAGATTACAAACCATTATAATCATTGTATTACTCAATGTAATAGATGTTCCTTATTAATTATAGTTTAGATCAGTTGTGCTTGATTGTGTGTTCATCACATTAATAACTTCTTGTTTTTTTTTATTTATGAATAGTATAAATTTAAAGCATCATGTTGGTCTTATGCTTAAATCGTACATATTGAAATAGACAATGGCATGCATAATCATTTGAACTTATTAATTAGATAATATATTAGAATGCCACAGTAATTTAATAGTTTATGATAAGTAGTATTAGAAAATTCTTAATTACAATATTTTACGAAACCCATAAATAAATCTTTATTAAAATCCCTCTTGTGGAAGTTACTTTGTTTAACCTGAATTTGGGATATTCAAGATGAATGAATATGAAAAGGTTTTTATTATGAAATTGTTGTCCAATAATCCTCTTGACTTTTGTTGGATTCTACTCCCTGAAACCACTTTTTAATTGAATCATTGCACTCTGTGTTTTACATTCTTCTAAATTCATTAAAGAAATAGACTCCATGAGCATTTTAATGAGTCTTCTTATAAGTTGACTAAGTAAAAAAGAAGAACTAAATTGTGTTATATAATGCATAGTTTAGCCTACCACTTTTGTGACAAAGTGTGATTTCTTCATTCCTGGTTTGTGCTCTGTTCTTCAAGTATCGTGCTACTAAATGATTTTTGTCAAAGACAGATAGAAACAATGTGATCTTTTCTGTCATAAAGAGTTAATCAGATCCCTCCTCCTTCGACACACATTTCTTGATATTTCTGTTGTAAAGAAAGTGTGGGGATTTATCAGGAAACTACAAATGACCCTAAAAAGCCTTACTTCCAGTTCTACTAGTTAAATTAAACATTGACCCTGATGTCTTTAAAGTTTCACCAAGTTTGGTCTCAATCTGAACTTTAATAAAGATTTAAGGTACAATTTATTGGAGTTAGCTTTAGCCATCTCAAGTTATTGTTCTATCCATTAGAGAAACCTCTCATACTCAGATAAAAGAGGAATTCCTCATTATCAGTGGTGCCAATAAAAAGCACATGGTGTAGGGCGGTCAAAAGTTAAAATATAATTGTTAAAAAATAAACAAATATCTCATGTTAACCCTCATATATATACTTTATACTATATAATGTGTAGTTATAATTAGATGATGCATTCATTTGTTCAAAGATAAGTGGGCCCTTGAACTATGTTGTAGGACCCACAAAACTTTAAACTCGCCACTGTTCATTGCAGCTGGTTCAGAACCTTTCTTATCTCAATATCCTTATAGATTCTCTTAGTATGCTCTCTATACTGTCCACTCTTTCAGGTTTCTTCAGTAAACTATCAAAATAATTTGGAATCTAATCGTTAACTCAACTTCATAAACAATGATTATATTAAAGATCTCTTGAGTGTGTGGGTTATATTCCATCCAAAAGATATATCTTTAAAATTTAAATAAAGTTATATACACTTAAAGTGTATCAAGTATTTATTGCATTCCTATTTTAATTATTTTCTTTTAAATCTTTCAGGTATCATGGAAATAAAGTCATCAAAGAAACTTTACATACTCAAACCTACCTTGAACTTGATCAGAAATTGTATTATTTAGCAAAGTTATTAATTAAGTCACCTGATATGGATGATGTTGGAGTGTATAAAGTTAAAGCATTTAATAAATTAGGAGATGCTTCTGCGACAGTTAATTTAAATTTTGAAAGTGCACAAAAGCTGAAGTAAGATATTATTTGTATCGCCCCTGTGAAACAATTTATTTAAATAGAAGAATTTTGTAATATAGTAATTGTTTATAAAATTCTTGCCCTCATATAATGAGTTCTAGAATTTGTCTCAGCCCATAGATCTGTACATATTTGTTTATGTGTGCAGACTTCTTATTTATTTAAAAATAGTTTTCTATTTCCTTGTGCTGTGTTTGCTTATGATATTTTCTCAATTAGATTTTTTTTTCCATTAGCATTGTAAATCTTTTTTGTATGTATGCAATAAATAATTTGCTCAATATATTGTAATGATGATAATATTAGGGTGAATCATATTACCTTCGCAGTGGCAAGCCAGGATTATATTTCACAGAGAGTTTTACAATCACGTCTATGGACTATGGAAAAGTTTGGTATTTCATAAATATGATTGTGAATTTTCAAGCTAGAAAAAATAAAAACCAGACAAATGTGATATTTTTATTTTTATGTATTATGAAACAACATAACTTTAATTATACAAGTTTAAAACTATTTTAAATTGTCTACCTCCCCCAACTCTAACTTTATTAACTCATACATAACGTTATTTTTATCCCATCTATTTCTGTTTATCGCATCCACTCAGTACATTTCAAATTAACAGTGATTGGTTTGCTATACCACTAGGAGGTCTGATTTTATTTTACTTGAAGAATGATAGACTGCTAATA
This sequence comes from Riptortus pedestris, assembly GCA_019009955.1. Lineage (NCBI taxonomy): Eukaryota > Metazoa > Arthropoda > Insecta > Hemiptera > Alydidae > Riptortus > Riptortus pedestris. The sequence continues at coordinate 16,781,920 of CM032233.1, forward strand.
AACAACATTAATTTCTGTTGCTTAACTTTTGTCATGAATAACAATATTAGTGTAACCTTTATAATTTAGAACTATTAACTATTAATAAAATAAATTGCCAGAATTTTATTTGATGCAATTCAAAAGTGTTTGGGTTGGGAATCTTTGGTCAAACATTAAATATTTTAAGAGGAATACTTGGTCTAATTGGAGATCACATATTAAAAGTTTTAGTAAAATAGTGCACGTATTTTAAGTGGATGGGGACTATGTTTATTTTTATAACAATCCCCCGGCCCACCAAGTCAAGACATTTCTCAGTAAATTGAATAAAGAAATAAAGTCGAGTATTTTAAATAAAAACACTACCGAAAAGAGTGCTATATGAAATTCACATCTTACCAACGTAACCCATGTGTGTTAGACCCTGAAGCCCTCACAGGCAGCTGAGTTTATAGTATTTCAATTTTAACTATAAACATTGAAACTTCCATTCATTTTTCCAGGTCCCATACTTCAAAACTATAACCTTTATAATTTTGCTAATTTATCCATTCCTTGCACTGTTACTCAACTGAATAATAATTGAAATACTTAACTTATAAGATTATTTATTTATAGAAGTCACCCTGTACTTAAAGATCAGAGGAGGGTACACTTCTACATCTCAAGCTCAGGGGGTAGCTATGATAAAAGAATGCCTCTTTTAGTTTCATTCTTAGAGATTATTGTTAAGTTCAGACTATTATAGTTTGCAGGTTGATAAGACCTACAATATAAAATATTGATAAATAGTTTAAGCTGAACTTGTTTTATAATTTTGGAGTAACACAAGTGTACCTATTTTCCTAATTATATGCCATTGAGATTTTAGACTCAATAAAATAAAATATCAATTAACTAAAAATCAATAATCTAAGTTAGACTTTTTTCTAAAACATTTTTTTCTTATTATTTCTATTCTGGCAATTAGAAATTCAATTGAATTTAAAGGATAATGTTGTTGTTTTCATGCTTCATCATTACAAAATTTCTCTTATAATAATATTTACTTCAAGAATTCACTGCATATTATCATTATTAAAAAAAAATGAGATACATTCTAGAACTGCACTGAATTATATTGATCAGCTTTAAATTTATTAATTTTAACCTTCAATTATACTTTGTTAAGAATTGTGGATGCTAAAGCACCGCGATTTCCCAAGAAACCAACTATTCACCAAGAAGGAGATGTATTAGTCATGGAGTGCCTTCTAGAAGCAAACCCAGTCCCTGAAATAATATGGTACCAAGGAGAAAAAGTTATTTTAGATTCAAACAGAATAAGGATGACCAAGAAGGCTACTGGCAAAGATCAATACTTGCTGAAACTAGAAATCTCAAAACCTACACCGCAAGACGGTGGAAATTACAGGTGTAATGCCTGTAACATATATGGCGAGAGTAATGCAAATATAGCACTGAATTTCCAAGGTAATATTCAATCTGGTATAATATTCTTCCACCTGCCCTTATATTATCTTCTTTATTGATGAAGGTAATAATAAATTCCTTCATGTCTTTCATCTGCTTCTTATACAAAAATGTTTCTTTTTTTTCCTTTTACCTAATCTATTTGCAACTTTGTTCACATGTTTTGTTATTTTATTTATTTATTCTAGTTATCTCTTTTCTTCTATTTATTTTATAAAAACTTTTTCCTGTTTTCTATTAATCTTTTTCTTTTACTCTATTACCAACATTTTCTAATTACTGAATGTTCCTTGAATCCTTTATTCATAACTGTCTCTTACATATTCCTAAACTTTAATTTAGATTTCCTGTTTCATATTCTAATATAGCCTTCCATTGCTGAATGAATCAATATCCATAACAGGCGAAAACATGTTCTTCCTGTGTAATTTCATTAGATTCCTTGTCATTTATTCAAATTGATCTTGTTAAATTTTAATCATAAATGTGAAACGATTTTTGACAGAAAACTAATGTTATCTCATTAACCTTACGTAATTTCTCATTAGTTTGTAATATTCACTTTATGTAATACTATAAGCATTCAGCAGTGAAATGGTCAATTTTAATTATATTCAAATGTATTATTATCTTTTTATTCTGGAAATAGCAGAGTTAGTAAATATTCTGCTTTTGAAAATTGTATATACTAAAAGAATTGAACTATTTTTTATTTTGAGATTAAGCAGTTTCATAATGTAGATAACATATACTACAGTAATATTCTAGAATTATATATTTTGTGTACTCCCTCTTCTAACATTCTTTTAGTTTTTAGAATTCATTGTTTCCAATCTAACTAAGTATAGATATTATAAAATTATGATAAATGATAATAAATAAACTCATGTAAAACACATCTTGGAACATGAGGTAGATGAACTTGTTTAAATTTTGGGAATTGCACTTTTCAATAATTTTAATCTAAAGTAATCACGAATAATTTTGTTCCATAACTCTAGGATTGTATTTCTGTATTACATGTGCTTTTTGAGTTTAAATATTGATTAAAAATAAAGAATACCAACTCTACATTAATAATACATGTTGGCAATTGTGTATTTATTGATCTATTATTTTTATACATTTAAATATTCTTCTTTCTGGTGATGGGAATCATTGATTATAGCCATTGAAATTTTTATTAATAAATCATTGTTGTGCTCAGTGACATGTCCATGATTTAGTATTGGAGAGGTATTTAAAGGGAGATGGATCTTCGAGAAATTTGTACAAAAAATGTTGGAACTAATATGAAGGATACTGAATTTTTGAAGTAATTTAGTATTATTTTGTCCTCATTAGTTCATTGGAGTACACAGTTGATTGAAAATATTTTATCTGAATTTAAAACTTTATTTTAAATTTTGAAAGTGGGATACGTTTCAACATTGATTCCCCTGGCTATGAATGTATTTTTATTTGTCATTGTATAGATATCTTGTGCTTTTTTTATTAATTCATAAATAGCAATTTGTGGAAAATAAATAGTAATAATAAAATTTGACATTATAGCTGTCATTAAAATTACGTTTTTGTTTTATTTTGTTTTTTAGATATTATTATGAATCGTGTGATAAATGTTATTTTGTGCAAAGTAATGTTAAATGTTATGTACTGGCCTGTTTTTGTTTGATTATGTAAATTTTCCAACTTTTATTAAATTTAATATTACTTCTATTTACCTCGTTTTCAATAATAATGTTTCATGTATTTTATAGTTTTTGTTTCAGGTGCTGCACAAATATTTCACAAATATTCTATCCAATGTTTTTTTTTATTGAATAATTGTAATTTATTAATTTTAACAATTTAAAGGCTAAGAATATTTCAGTTGTATGAATATTTGTATATATTTATGTGCTCATAAAATTACAGGTGGAGATGAGGGTGCCGGTTTTGCTCCTTCATTTATAGAAAAACCTCGCATTATTCCAAATGAAACTGGAACACTTATATCGATGAAATGTACATGCACAGCTAAACCTAAACCTTCAGTGACATGGGTAAAAGGTACCAAAAATATTCAAGATGGTGCTAGGTTCAAGACAAAGATTGAAGAATCTAAAGAGGACACTTACATTATCACTCTTGAAATTCAGGTATGTACCAGTCTATATGAAGTAATTTATTAATAATTGATAATTGAATAAATTTAGTAATATTACCTAGGTCATAAATAGTTCTTCCATTATTATACTTTATAATATTTCCTGATCTAAGAAAAAGTGAAACAATAGAAATTGAAGAATTCCATTTTTCTGCTTCTATAAACGATAAGTATTTTTTCTGAATTTGTAAATTGTGTTTTAAATTATATGTATTTCCAGGATCCTATTGGCCCAGACAGTGGAACATACAGATGTCATGTTAAGAATGAGTATGGAGAGAGTAATGCAAATCTCAACTTGAATATTGAAGCAGAAACAGAGCCAGAGGGTGTAGCACCAACATTCGTTGATAAACCAAAGATAAGATCAGAAAGTGGAGGAAAACTTGTTGTTATGGACTTCAAGGTTAAAGCTGATCCAAAACCAGATATTGTTTGGTACCATGAAGGAAAAATTTTAAAAGAAACATCACGACTCACCTGGAGTATACAAGAAAAAGACAATTCTTATTATATACGATTAGAATTAAAAGTAAATATATTTTGTTATTACATTCATTGATAATTTGTTTATTAATAAAGATATAATTTTTAAGAAACCTCAGAGACTAAAAGAGAAAAAACTAAATCAGACAATTCCTTTTTTCTCTAATAATATCATATGAATTTTTGTCTACAGAAGCATTGTTAGTCTGAAATAGACACGGTAGTGCAATGAACAGGCTAACAAAAGTCTGAGCTTCTGAGTAATAACAAAAACAAAATAAACTATTTTTTTAAAAAAAATTGTTCTGCCATCAGCACAAACATGAATTTTGGAGCCCAACACTCATTGTGCTAAAGTTGCTTAGAAGCATTTAATAAGCCACGTTAAAATTACAAATTACAACATGTTAAAATTACATCCAATTTTCATTTTTAAAATTTGTTACTTTAAATGAAGCATAAAACTCTAAATAGAAACCTTGGCTCCCAGCAGTATTATTGGTTCTATTAATATTTCTATATGGTGACTAACTATGTCTACATAAATACATGTAAAATTCAATATCTATAATACAATTTAATTGTTTTTAGGACCCAGGAATTCAGGATTCTGGAATATACAAATGTAACATAAAGAACCAATGTGGAGAACTAAATGCTAACTTAACTTTGAACATTGAAAGTAAGTAAATTAACTGTATTTAAACAATATATTTTCACTCAAATCATGAATCCTTCAGTGAACAGAAGTACCATGTTTTTCTCAAGAAATTAATATCACTGTAAATGTCACATATATCTCAATTCAGTCTCTCTGAGAGAATATGTAGAAAAAGATTTATCTATAAGCACATAGAAACTTTCTTCAAGACTAGGAGTATGCCAATGTACTGTTTACTGCCACATGCAAGGCATTGGTTTCAGTTCCAATTCAATGCCTCAGCTGGTAAAACACAGGGTAGAAAATCTTCTGAAAAATTCAAATGATAAATAAATAGTGACATATTTGCTTCAGAATATTTATCATAGTACTGGTATGCCATTAAACATTTGCCACAAAAAAATGGTTTAAGTGATAGAAAATCACGGTTTTTATTTTGGATATATTTGGATAGAAATATGTTAAATAACATGTACAAATTTTTAATGAATTCATGAATATAAACTCCATTTAGCAGGTTAGGTATGGCAGCTTTCTCTTTTATCATTCAATTTTCATTCTGGCTTCTTAACACTTTCACTACCACCTCCGTAGCGTATACGGAAGCGTGAGTTTCACTCTGTGTGCTGGCTCCGTTGATGCTACGGAGCAGGTATAACTCCAGACCATTGTTTCTCCCCACCCCGGCACACAAAGGAAGGGGTTGAAATTTACAGTGGCACTCAGTTAAACACCGGAGATTAAAAGAGAACCATTGGTTTTAACAAATCTGTTCAGGAACACTTCAACTTTCAAATTTAGGTAAAACAAAGTGGCACACGGTTAAATTTAGGTAAAACAAAGTGGCACACGGTTAAATCACGATTGAAAATCTGGTGGCAGTGAAAGTGTTAACTATCAATGCATTGTAATATAACTTCTATGTACACTACCATTTTACTTAGATAATTATGTGTAATACAACGATTTGAAAGATGAAGTACCATTGGTTATGTTTTTTAAGGTCATTATTACTTTATATCTCTTCTATTTGCATTTGTCCATGCCCATCTATCTATACATATAATAGTTCATGTTTTTATCAATGTTACAATATACAATTTTAGAGAATATGCTAGTCCTTAGACATTTTAGAAGAAAAGAAACTCCAAGAGTTCATTTATATACAACCGTTAGCTGACTTGATAATATTGTCTTATTAATTATTTCTTTGTTGTTTTTAGTCATTCCAGTTATTAAAGAAGTACCAAAGACAGTTACAATTACAAAAACAAATACAGTTGTTATTGAAGCACGAGTTCAGTCAGTATTTGAGCCAAAATGCACTTGGCTTAAAGGATCCTCTATATTAAAACAAGATTCAAGACATAAGGTTGAAATTCATCATGTAAAGGAGGTAATGACTTGACTTGAATTATTTAGAATTTCATTTAGGCTAATTGGTTTATACTTATAAAGAAGCTAATGAAAATTCAAATTATATATTATATGTGTGTGTGTATATATATATGCATATTTTTTTTCAAACAGAGCCTATTTTGAAGTAATAAATTAGTTTACATCTAGGAATTTTTGATCTGAGGCTAACCTGCCCATTATTATAGTCATGGTATTTAGTAAAACAATTGTCACATACATATCAAATGAGGCTTATCAAAAATATATATGTGGGTGGGGTATGCGGGAGGTATATTAAAGTTGTTGTCTGTATACCCATATGGCAATGCTTCAGATTAATCAGCTTATACCTACAGGCTACAAGCTATAGAGGGATGAGACTAAAGAATTATAGCCCCAATCGGGATTTCTTCTGATGTCTTTATACCTGTATAGTTTCATGTAAATAGCAATGAGAAATCACAGCATATCCTTGAAAACCTTTTCCTCCACTATTATGATCTCGCCAACCGACACAAGACAAGTCTTGTCTTGGCCTTTCTCCTCTAGATATACATATACATATAAATTAACATATACATTATAAATTATTTAACAGCATTTATATAGTAAAATACTTTATAATTCATATAGCAAAAACTAATACATATTTTTAATAGGGAGAATATGCAGTAAAACTGGAAATCAATCCATGCAATCCTAATGACAAAGGTGCATATAAGCTTGTTGCTAAAAATGAAAAAGGTGAAGCTACCTCCAGTATTATAGATGTAATACTTCCTCCAACTGTAGAAGCCCCTGTAATTTCTCAAGGACTCTCCGATGCGGTATGTCAATTTGTATATTCAATTTTATTTATTATATTTCATATTTAAAATATTATTATATTTAAAGTTTTTTAAGTGATAATAATCTCAATTTTTATTTTGTTAGTCGGCAGTTGAAGGTCAGCCTTTGAAATTCATCTGTAGATTTGCTACTCTAGATAAATCATTGAAGATCACATGGACCAAGTATGTAATTTGTTATTGCTTTATTTTTTTTAATGTCTAATGCTTAGAAACACTTATACTTTTTAATAATTGTTCAGGAATAACAAAGTCATTACAAGCAGTGAAAGCATTGATATCAAATTTGATGGGCAGACTGCAGTGCTTAGCATTCTGGAATGTAAACGAGAACATGAAGGTTTATACAAAATTTCTGCTTCGAACACTGCTGGAGTTACAGAGTCATCTGCTAAACTCACAGTAACAGGTATGTTTTTGATTTATATGCAAATATTTTCACATAATATATTTAGTTTTACTGGTGAAATAAGACAGAAAAAAATAACCAGTTAACCTTTAGACATTACAAAAATAAATTACAGTTAACCTTTTCCAACAAATTATCTTTATATAATGCCAATCCACTAAATTCAGCTTTATATTTGATAAACAACTTATCAGGACCGTGATAGCTTTCAAGGTCCAATCACCAGAGCACAGTTCAGACTCCTAACAAGACTCCTTCACAATTATTAAAACTTTTTTTTTAAAAAACAGAGGACACAGCCATTCGGCACCTAAAATTTAAAGCTGAAATTGAAGTGAGGCTCAGTAAAACATAACTTTTGTCCTCAACCTTTCACGACTCGAAAACCTTAATTTCCATTTCTACTTGTTTGAATACCCTCATCATTTCACCAATGATTAGAAGATCTTTTAATTTAATTGCTTAACTCACTAAAAATTAGTTGGTCATTATCTGGTGAATGTAGTTAAAACAAACATGTTTCAAAATAAAACGTAAAAATCTATTTGAAATTTAAAATTAATGGTATTATAATTAAAATATGTGATTGACCATATTGCAATTAAAATTTATAGATGATTGTGGTCTTTGGGTTTTCCAGATGTTTTATTTCTAGGGATAAAACTTCTATTGTCAAAATCTGAATACCTCTGTAATAAGTTGGTTGCTGTGCTCAATTAAGTTTCTTTCTCTGCTATTATTCTTAAGGTCACAGTTTTAAAACTGAGTATTCTATTCTACCCCCTCCCCTCACGCTACCACTCAGTATTGAGGCACTTGAGAAGCTATTTGAACAAAAAAGAAGCTACCTTTGGTTTATAATACTACTACAATACAGCAGGGGAGTGTTGTCAAGCTGACAATGAGCCTAGTCCTTCAATGGGCTGTTGTGGTTAAGATTTTCATTTTGTACAATCATGACACACACAACCAGAAGTCCATACATAAAAAATAAACTGATATTTACTTATCCTAAGTTTATCATGGAATATTTTCCTTTTTTTTTATTCACTAACAATCATTTTCTTTTGTTTCAGAAAAATTCAAACAGGTATGTTTTATTTATATAAATATTTTACTGGCTTATATAGAGATTTAGAGCGAGCAGTGGCTTACTATCAAATATATATTTCTTGAATATCTTATGTTTGAATGAGTGCCAAAAAAAATGAAAGAGAGAGGAAGTAAAATATATTTCTTTTATTTCATACTATTTCTTATACTGAGAATATAATTCTAACAAAATTGTGTTTTTGATACCATGTTTTTATATATAATTGAATGTTTGAATGTATATGTATGAACCTACAGGAGCATGTTTTATGTATTGAACAAATGTTTAATGCCATTGAAAAATATATTTATGCATTTCAGTTTGTAATATTTCATTACTTTTTTATGTGTGTTCATTTGCAAGAAAAACTGCATCCTGAGTGTTTGCATGCACCTGTGAATTTAAGAAAGAATTTTGTTTACAAATATATTTCTTACTTTAAGCAAAGTGTTAATAGTACTGTTTTGTACAGTCCTTGAATTGGTGAAATACACCAATGGGAAAATATTTAAAATCTGTAGATCATTTGTTATATACAATACTTATTTCATTTTAATTAAGGCTGCCAATTAAAGTGACTTATATAAATATAATGCACCTATTCATAAACTTAAGAATAAAACTATCTTCTAAATTTTAATTTAATATTATATTAAACAGTAGAATCCTCTGAACCAGTAATAAGGGGACTTTGGCAAGTCCAAATTCTAAATATTTGCTAAATATCCAAATGGATACTCTTTAAATAAATTAAGCCTACAACTAACCCATATACTTTTTCCAGCTCTCTAGTCCCACACATACTCATACTTTATTTTCCACCAAATATTTACTCTTAATTTCTTTTCTTTTCTTTACAGCAAACTGAATCGCTTAGAGGTAGAACTATTCTACATAATGTAAAGTACATTAGAATGCATTTTTATTGGTAGAAGTGCATACCAAACCCCCTTAGTCAATGAACCCCATTTATTAAAGTTCGTTTAGGACATATTTAAATTCAGAAGTACTCCTCAACTCATATTGAAAAATGATGCAGGGTGGCAAATTACAAATGCTACCATCATTTCAAATTGACCTAGAGAGTAAAGTTGAAAACTTCTCTGCGATTTAGCATACTTTCAGGGTGATTTATCAATTTTTAGGACCCCCCCCCCCCTAGAACAAATATGAAGAAAAAAAGTTTTCTGCCCTCATGAAGTATGCAATTAAACTTTAAATTAAATTAATTATTCTATTTTTGTATCATAATAATAATAAATGACTTAGAATTCACAAATGATTATTTTATTTTAGGATTTACAAATGATTTATTTTTCTTTTTATTCATTTTCCTTTTAAATTACTTAATGCTAAAATAAAAATCAATGCTGTTTAAATAAAATAAAACTACAATCACATTAGCCTTTTAAATAATTTAGTTATCATCATATAAAAACTTAATTGTTTAATGAGATTTCCCAAAAGGTTTTTATTTTTTTAGTAATTTTATTAAAATTAAATATTTTAAATATCATGCTGAATGAAAAAGTTCCACATTTATTATTTCAGCATATCTGTAAACAATACTTTAAATTATTATGTTTAATATGGTAAGTATTTTATTTAGAGTTAAAAACTTATAAATTTCTGAATTTCATTTATAAACTTCGTTGTTACAGAAAGAGGAGGAAAAGGAAGAAGAGAAAAAAGAAAAAGTTGAGGTAACATTAATCAACGATGGTTTGACTAGAGTGCCCTCATCTTTATGGCTTATTTATACTGTTTTCAGGCTTTAATAATGCTTTTTAACAATTAATCATTTTTTTAAAAAATCTGAGACTATTTTAAAACAGATTATTTCTCATCTGTGCCAAAACTCATAATAACTGCTTTATCGACTCACTTCTGCTACGATATAATTGCATTTCATTTTTTTTTTAGATTTGCAATTGCTTCATTAACAATGATCTTTTGGATTCTTTTAAGACAGGTATCTCATCAGTATGAAATGCTTTATTTTATATTGAGCCTTGTTACAAAGTAAGTATGGTGCTATAACTCATTTCACCAATTACAAAATTAATTCAAAATGAAATGTCTTAACTTTTGAATAGATGTGTAAACTTCTTTCACAACGTTTATTTCTCATTATGAAATCTGATAAAATTTATGTAGGATCCTGTATACCAGTGGGGACTATGTTGTATGTGATCATTCCCATATCCGATATATACACATATTTCGTAATTTAACTATTGAATGTTCATCTTGTCTATTTGTTACATATTATTAATTAATTACATTATTACTCAGTACAGTAATATTATTTTTAATCATTATTAGATGGGAAATTTATGAAAGGTATTAGGCAATCTTTATTTAATTTTACTAAATACATGTACTGAGCATATATCTTGTGACATTTCATTTTAAATTAATTTTTGTTTACAATATGTGTTACTAATTATATTAAGTATTTTGAGCTTCTAACTTTGTAAATAGTGAAATAATATTTGAATGATACAAATTATTATATTCATCTATAAAATATATGTATTTTATAATTAATGCACAAATAAATCCATAACTAATGGATGGGAAACAAAATATAATTATTTCTGCTAGTAGTTTCAAGATTTACATCATAAATCTTATGCATATTTAATTTTTTTAAGCTTTAATTTTCTTATTTAAATTCTTTCCAATTTACTGATAAGATCGATTTATTTTTAATTAATTAAAGTGATAATATGAAAATGATTATTTAATATAAATGGGGATATTTTCATTTGACACAAATGTTCATTATGTCATACTTTTAATAATAAACATATAAAACTACAATAAATACCCATCTTTTACAAATTGTTGGCCCCCAAAAGTAATGTAAAGATGCATTTCAAGATATATTATTGTGAAATATTTTCTGAGCAGTATTCAAATTCATACCCACCCATAAAGTTTGATTATTTAGAATAGGAACCAATGACCATTTGAGTTAAAGTGTGGATATACCAACCACCTGCAATAAGGTTGAGATAAAAATAAGAAAATGTTCAATCCCTGTCAGTTGCCCTAGCTAGTATGCTTATCAACTACCGGTATAAGTAGTATGTAGCAGTGTTTACATCTGACAAATCCTTTACAAAACTATTGTTGGTGTATGGAGTGGGAATGTCTAAGTAGAGAAGAAATTAATGTTTGCAACATATTGGCTTTTAATGACACAGTCACATACAAACACTAGAGACACGGGACTGGGAAGTAGGGCCGTCATACAGAGCAGCCACGTCCAACCTAATACTTATACAATAATTACTTCCCCAACAACTATGAATATGACTCCCATAGATTCCATCTGCAGACAAACTGGTAACGGTTGTATAACGAGTTATTAAATGCGAACCTCTTTTATTTTTATGATTTTAAGTCTTTCAGTTGTTTAAAACATGGTGTATTTATTTTCTTTTTTATTATAAATGTAATTATATGAGATATTCATCTTTAGAAAAAGAAAAAAGTTGAAGAGAAGAAAGTTGAAGAAAAGAAAGTTGAAGAGAAGAAAGCAGTAGAAAAGAAGGAAGAGAAAAAAGTAGCCGAAAAGAAAGAAGTAGAAGTGAAACAGGAAGCCAAACAAGTAAGAGAACATTATTTACCTTATTTTATTTGATGTTGCCTCCTAAATATACCCCCAGTCACCCAGTCAAAAAGATATCCTGCATTTAGTTCATGGTAATGGAATCACTGACATTCCTATAAACTTAGCCAACAAATAGAACTTTTAAACCCAGAAATTGACTGATGGAGTAAAACATACTCCCACGTCGAACATTTGAACAATGCATACCAGTTTTACAGATAAGCAGAAGTTTTTCTTTTCTTTTCTAAGTAGATGAAGAAGACTATCATCTACTTTTGAAATGTTCTGAATTAATTACTTCTTACTAAATGAGAGTTTCTCTACATTATCCAATTAACAACAATAGAGCACTTTAGTTGCCCAATAACCACTATGTACCTACACTCATGATAAAGGATGTATTTTCATGCATTCCATACAAATATATGCTAAAACGTTGTCAGTAATCGTGTAATTATAAATTCATTGGGTGTTAAGGGTTTTAAGTGCTAACATTAATTGTAAACAAAAGGTCAACATATTTTTTTTTATATATTTTTTTAAAAAAAAAAACCAATGATACTTTGAGCTGATCAAAACGTCACCCTTCAAAATGAACTGATTTGCTCCCGTTCCTGTATTTACATTACGAAAATCCTTTTTGAATATACTGAGATTTAATTATTACATGCATTCAGTAGGAAAGAGGTATAATTCAATGGAAGCTTGCTTGATTTCTTTACTAGATATCGTGGTTCAATTTCTCACAGCAGTACATTAAATTTTCTTTCGTTGAATTTTGCTTTGGCGTGCAGGTTGCATTCCTATCCATCTTCTTTGTGCCTACTCAGCATTATGAGGCATTGAGGGACTGTTTAAATTAAAATGATTGTACTTTGGCTGAAAATTTAATATACAGGGATGAACAAATTATTAGATATATAATATGACCTGAATCAAATGCCTTGTGGTGAACCCTGGCCCTTCTCATGCTGTTTAGCCCAACTACTTTTTTATTATTACCTGTATGAAATGATCTATCAGATGTGATAAATTTATTTATCTGTTCCATTAATTTACTCCAATACTTTTCTAGGAGGAACTTAAAGTCCAACAAGTTACTGAAAGAAAAAAATCCATCCATGTGAGTATTTTATTTTATTATTGACTATTTACTCTGCCTGTTGAATGCTCATAAAAATCAAATAAATACTCAAAACTTCAAAATTAATCAAATTTATAATGCCTAATGTATCAACCTGTTAAGTAATAAAAACATATACAGATTTTACTTTTTTTATTCTAATATTTTAAATATTGGCATACTTTTTTGTCTTTTACTCCTTCTTCAACTGTTTTTTCTGCCCAGTTCTTCATATTTAAGTACTATATACTTATGCATGCTCATACTTGTGGAATATTATTATATTCTAAATGACTGGTTATATTCTAAATGTTGCTGTTGTAATGTAATTTATTTTTAAATATTTTATTTAAGGGTGCTAAAAGGTTAAGGAGATATTATTATGCTATTAATAATGGGTAATTATTATAGAAGGAATATAGAAAATGGGATAAACAAAAAGTACTGCTACACTATATAGCAGTCTTCCAAATTATAATTGTTCTATTTTAAAAATATATGGGTTTACAAATTAAATGGTATTATTTCTATTATTGAGATTGTGATTACTGTTAGTATATTTCCATTTTTTTTTTTTTTTTCATAGGAAGAAAAAGAAGTTAAAATAACACAGAGAAGAAAATCATCCGTTAAAGTAAGAATTTCTGCTCAAATAGCTTTAAATACTAGTAAATTAAGCATTCCTAATAATAACTAACGTACTTAATATACTTTTTAATTAATGCATTAGACCTATAATTTAGAAATAGATTGTTCACAACCATTCCCTAAAGTTAGTTTTTAATTGAAACGTGTAAAATAGGAATCAATTTTATTAAATATTCTAATGCATATGTATGCATAATTAGGACTAATGTTACTATTTACTTTTTACTTTTAAACAAACTTGTGAAAAAAAATTCTTTTTTATTTTTTTCTACTGCAATTTTAGGAGGCAAAAGTAGAAAAAATGAGTGAACTTAAGATTTCAGTCACGCAGGTTTGTATTGCAAATAAGTTAGGTTTTTTGTTTGGTTTATTTTTTTTTTTAGATTTCAAGAGTGATATTGTTCAAGTGCTACAAATATATTTGTACATAAATAATTAAATATTTGTATATAAATGTTTATCAAAGAAAAATCTAAGAGGACTAAATATTTGCTCTTAGAGATAGTGTAAATAATAGTTTATTTATATTACACTGAAGCCATACAATTACAAGTTACAGTAGCTGATATAAAACTATACAAGCCTCCAGAACAATTTATAGTTTCTATTTATTAAGATATATGGAACTATTATGTTTTTCTAGCTTTCAGTTAGGCTTTCAATTATGCTCCTTGTACAAAAACTGTCTATACCGCTAAAAACATCTTTTTTAAAACTATGTCTTCCATATAGGATAGTTATGAATTCACACTCAGATTTTAAACCATTGAAATCACAAAGCATAAAAACATCCTCCTAACTAATTCAAGTATAACTGTTAATATATATATATATATATATATATATATATATATATATATATATATATATATATATATATATACCTACAGAATATAGGTATTAAAATTTTCAAAATTCTTTATGAAGGGGTGTGTTTATGACGACCCAGTAACTATGGAGACTAGCAATTTTCTAAAAATATGACAAATAAGAAACAAAAACACACAGAAATAATACTGCCAGAGCACAAAACCTACAGGTGTTTGGATAGAACAGTATCTACAAAAACACAAAATCTGTGATAATGTACTGTGAATGATGAGAATATTGCATAGAATATCAACAATTTGGTGAGAAATGTGCAAGAGAGGATATGTGTATAGTATTTTTGCTTTCAGAATATTGGGGGAAAATGTAATCCAATTTTTAAAATATTATGTTAAGCACTTAATATTCTGAACTATTCTTTTAGCAAATTATTACTGATTTGCTGAAAGTACTTTCATCAAATAGTGCTTAATATAAATATCATGTATAATTGATTCTCTTCATAAATGGTATTATAGTGATTTTTTTCTTTTGTTTTTCCTTTTTTTGGTGAATTTCAATGTATTTTTATTTTAATTGTTGATTTTATATTATATGTAGAAGATATATTTAAAATTTATGTAATATAGTAAATATAAAAAGTCATTAACAAAATATATATGTCTAAAAGAATGGCCAATTATGATGTTGTTTGTTGTGAATAACATATATGTTTTTATGATTCAATCATATTAATGACCCCAAATTTAAGACATCATGGGTCATGGCGTGTTTTCATAATAATATATGTTTTATTTCTTTCTACTCTAAGCAAAAATGGTAAGAACATGTAGTTAGTTTATTTGTTTTGTTTTTTTGTTTTGCACTTCAATGCAATTTTAACTCATATAATTAAAAACAAAACAAAATCTGATTAGGAGATTTAAAAATAAATCTAATATATTTGGAACAAACTGTTCATTTTATTAAATTTTTGAAATAGGTAGTTGACAAATTTTAAAATGATGATTTGTTCCCTGTAAAATACCATATAGCACTTTCTATTTTTAAGTTAAGTGAGTTTGAGTGTATGTAAATAACAACATTTCAAATTTACAATAGGGCCATACAATATGAGAACTGTGGCCTGTAAATTTGATGATTTTAGATGATATCCCTTAACCCTTTCAATACTGTCGGGACACATATGTCCCACCACAATGAAACTCATGGCTGTTGGGATAAAATACATGTGTAATGCTGTCCCAGCAGTCTAAAGGCAAGCCTAAGTGTAAATAAATTAGTGAGCTCCGTCCGGGATTCAAAAAATGTTGACTTTTGTTTTGATCGTTTTTTTTAACTCAGCTCGGCTCAGTGAAACTCATGGCCACTCTGTCATTTCCTACTGTTGAAACCTGGATGAAAACCAGGTAAAATGTACCGCAATTCCATGGTAATCTAGAAAATCGAGGGGACTCAAAATTTCAGTTCAATAACTTTGGGACAATAGCAGTTCGTAGGAAAGATACTAAAAATTATATCGTTCTAAGCAACTGCTTCAGAGACGATATAACAATTTGTACTAGGAAGCAAACAAAAATGGGAGAAAAGACTGTTATTGTTTGTCCAGCAGTAATAAATTTCTATAACCACCATAATGACCAGTTGTACCAATTATATGAGCTAAATAGAAAGTCAAAGAAATGGTGGATCAAGGTCTTCTACAAATTACTGCTTACATCAGTTGTAAATAGCTATGTACTATACAAGGAAAGTACTTATTCTAAAAACAGTCTCATTGATTTCTTAGTAAATTTGGCTGAACAGCTGCTAGCAGAGGGCTACAGCAAAGGCAAGCTAATGTGCAATGTCGGCAATCATTAACCTTTTGAGGGCACTACCAGAAGATGATGTGTCAATGTGCCCAAAATAATGAGAAAGAGACCAGAACAAAAACTATGTGTGTTTCATGCAATGTGCCTCTTTGCTAACACTGTTTCTTAGAATATCATAAATCAAATATATTTTCCACTTATTATACAAAATACAAAAATAAAATGTACCTAAATTTGTTTTATTTTTTATATTTTTATCACAGTAAGGTAAAGGATAACTATGATTCAGGACTGTGGGACATATATGTCCCACCCTTGAATACTTATGGGACATATGTGTCCCAGTGCGCTTGGGGCACAATTGTGCAACTGAAGTAAATGGAACTATGGGAGGGTGCTGTGTGTAATATGCTAAAACTAATAGCAAATAACTAAAGCTCACTTAACCACATCTAAATCAGTCCTGAAAGGGTTAAGAGAAATCAAGGATACATGTTGTACTTATGTCTATCTAGTAGATGACAAAAATATACTCTTCCTTCATTAAATCTTTATTTTTAACAACTGGTTTCACCACATTACTGGCATCTTCAGGTCTTTATTAAAAAAAAGAAAAGAAACCAAAAACTACAAGAAGTATAAAAATATATATTGTTTGTCTTGCTAACAGTTTTGCTAATTTTCAGTTATTTAGGTATTGATTCAAAATGTTTTAAAGTAAATGTAATTATAACTAAAATCATTATTTTTAAGTATGGTAAAATTGAACAAATTAGTACTTTTAATATACTCTCAGATTAACAAATTCCTTTAAGATTTAATTGCAAATAAATGTTGTGGTTGTATGATTTAATGATTTATAATATAATAATCTCTTTTTTTTCTTTCTATTGTAATACAGGAAGAAGAAACAAAGATTGAACAAGTAACTGAGAGGCGAAAGTCAATAAAGGTATTTTTTTAATAAAATAGTTGAATACAAATTATTTAAAATTAAACCATAATTCAAGCTACATTTTAGCAGATAAGAACTAGATAAAAGTATAATAAAATTTGTGTATTTCATGTTCTGTCATGTAATAATAAATATCAAATGACTCGGGAATATTTGAGTACTGAAGTATCACCCAAGTCTTTGGATTTTCAACAAATATTTTACTTATCATTCTGTTAGCTTCTTCAGGATATTCTAATGTTTTAGACAAATTATGCAATATATATATATATATATATATATATATATATATATATATATATATTTGCTACTGATGGCCCTCGTCTGTTTGAATGTTTGGCTATACTGGATCAAAGAAAGAAATTCTGCTATAAAACAGATCATAATGAGTCACCTAGGCAATGTTTATAATCTTTATTATGGAATGATGATCTTTTAGACTATTGTTATTTATTTTTCTATTACTTTGTTAAAAAATAAAATTTAATCTATTTTGCTAAAAAAATATAAGAATTTAATTAAATAAAAAATAAAGTTATTTTCTTAAAAAAACAAAATTTAATTAATTTTGTTTAAACAAATAAAGATTCCCAGATATACATATACACATTATTCTCTTACTTTTAAATTAAAAGTATCTTCATTCAGTCAGTACTTTATTGGCACTTATTCTTTCTTTTCAATTAACTTACCATATTTCAGTAAGTAAAATTGGGCACTCCAAAGAATTAGACACACTTTTGACAAAACACCAATTTATTTATACGTGTTCAGCGATTTATTTATATCTATTTAATTTTATTTTTTAGCAACAGAAAGAAGAGAAAACAGAGAAAGTGTCTTTAAAAGCAGCTTCTAAGGTAAAAAAATGAAATTAATTAGAAATTTAGTGAGTAATTATATGTGCGTGTGTGTATGTTCCAAACAAGCAGTTTGGTGAATGCATTTTGAGTAGATAAATTTATCAAATTTAAGGATTGCTAAAAATACTTAATAGACCTTAAATTTGACAGATATTCATATATTGAATCCAAATGGTAATAATGAATTTTGTATTGTACGTGAAACAAAATAACCTCAAACTAAGTATGGATTTAATTCAAGTAATATTTATTTCTTGCAGAAAGAAGAGAAGATTGAAGAGAGTGTTGAGACAAAAGCTCTTACTGCAAAGGTTAATTTAAATGAAACTATTTGTAGAATAATATAATTTTTTTTTTTTTACTTTTATAATATATGTTCTTTTATTTTCAGAAAACAACAAAAGGAGAGGAGCAGAAAGTTGAAGAGAAAGTATCATTAAAAGCAGTAGGAAAGGTAAATGAAGTCGTATATTTACTACTGTTTAGGTGCAGGGAGATTTTAATAAAATAAATTAATATCCATTAATCAATGCGTGAGGTTTAGTTAGTTTAGCCTTCTACAAATGTACAAGAACTACACAAGAATTTTTAGAAAATAAGCTAAAAATGTATTGCTTGTGGTGAAAAAAAAAAGAATATAGTTTCAATTATGATCCAAGTTAAAAAAAAAGAATATTGAGTTGAGTTTTTATATATTAAGTAATAAATAGCTATTGCATGAAGTAACTAATGATATATCTAAAGTTGTTATTAACCATTTTCTTGCTTTAATTTAGTTCCTGTGTTTTTCACTCTTCTCTAGAGTGTCCGAAAAAATATGTATATACATGGTGTAACTGACTTTAGTGCGCAAACTTTGAGAGATGAATCTAGAGAAAATTTCCAACAAAAAAGTACATAAATGGTTTGGTCCAATTCTCATTTGTTTTGGAGATATTATGTTTTTTTTATTTTTTAAAGTAAGAATACTGACTGACTGAACCTAAGAAGATAATGCCAACATTTTTACTATCTTAATATCTACTAGAGTTCTCTAAAGTGTAATTAGTATTCTATTTAATAAGAATAAGGTGTTTGCTTTGAGAAACTCAGTGGGTTAATTTAAATAAACTGGATAATTAAAATGGAAATTAATTATTTTTAAATTTATTTATTTTAATAAGCAAGGTTGTTTCTTTTTAATAACTTTATTATCACTGATATGAGTGGTCAAAGTGGTGGAAACCAAACATTTTATTAAAAAGTTCAGTTTCTGTACTGAGTTTATCTGAACCCCATTCCTTAGTTCTTCCTTTACAATGGCATGTGCTTATGCATGGGGCATCATTTTAAGGGATATTTATTGCTCTTTTGAATGCTAAACTCAGAGTTTTGATATTAAAATAATTTCTGGAGTTATAGCTTGTTTTACGGGGGGAAAAAATCCAATTTGAAAAATCAAAAAACTGTAATATCTCCAAAATAAGTGAGAATCGGACCAGACCATATATGAACTTTTATGTGGGAAATTGTGTCTAGAACCATCTCTCAAATTGTGTGCACTAAAGTCTGTTACAACCCCTAAATTCTTATGTAGGAAGGATCCTCCCAGACTCAAACAACTAAAAGAACCTTAGAGCAACAAAATAGCACTTTTAATTTTTCAGAATAACTATATAACTGTTTTTATTATTTGTATGCCTCTTCTGTCTTTCTTGTTTCTCTTTAATCAAAATGTGTATCTTACTGATATGATTTTTATTGCTCTCAGTTATAAACACAGAATGTTTTTGTCAACATTTATGCCAATTAAATTAATACATATATATGTCGCATTGAATATAATGGTTTCATGTGTTTCGCAGTATGTTACCCTAATACATGTGTTTAATGCGGGGCATATCGTTCCTTTCCTAACTTGTGGTTCCATTATTTTACTTCTATTCACTAACTAATTTTTGGATTATTTGTAATTGTTGTACCTATTGTGTGGTGCAGAGGGAGAAAAGTGCACAGTTGATTCACTTTTAGTCATCATTTTGAAGAATATCTTAGTTTTTATTTTCAAATATGTTTAGCCAAGCACTAATGCTTTAAGTCAAATTTCAACACAAAAATAACTGCTATTTGATTTAAGAGCCCAAAACATCACCAAGACATAGACTCAACATGCTTGATCTCTAAACTTAAACTCTGGAAGATTGAAATTACTGTAGTAAATGACTTATTTTGCATACCTGAACAATTATGCCCTGATATCTTTTATATACTTAATGGGATAAACAATAATGAACAGCATAACACAGTACAACCATTGATGAATTCATCAAATTTATGTAAACATTTGCTCATATACATCTGTACATTACATTAATGACAATATCTACTCATTGCATCCACAGAAAGAAGAAGAACACAAAAAAGAAGAACTTAAGCCAGCAAGTAATGTAAGTGCACAACTTAAACTGTTTCAATTACATAAAAACTTAGCATACATTCATTTTTTAACAAAATAACTATAGAAAATAAGTAGTAAAGCATGATTCTAAAAGTGATTAGTAAATAAAATAAATATGAAAAGTAATTGTTCATATTTATTTGATGTACTTCGATAGTCCCCTGAATACCCAAACTTCTTTCCATTTTAGATGGTTTTACTACTTATTATTACACCACTCATAACATAAACATTGTTTTACATGTAGTTATTTCTTTAAAATAAAATAATTGCTAAAAACATGTAACCAGTGGATAAGTGGGAACATTTAAACCAAACAGTGGTTAAGCTTTTTTATATTTTTGCACATTATTAAATACATAAATTTACATTTCAAATAAATACATTTACATATTTAGTCAGAAAAAGTGACAGGTTGTATGTGTGTGTGTGTGTGTGTGTGTGTGTGTGTGTGTGTGTGTGTGTGTGTGTGTGTGTGTGTGCGTTGCATGCCTCTGGGTGTATGTGTGTGTGGGTGTGTAACTGCAATTTAATTAAGCATAATTGAAGGGATTTTTGGAAAAAGAGGCCATTACACAATTTCTTTATTTGGAAATAATACAATAAGAGTTAAATCAACGTCTACTTAAGTTTCAAAGGTTTAAAGCATGATACTGACCACAGGATATTAAATCCATGAGTTACATGGTTTTTACTTATATTGCACTAGGAACTATACTGTTGTAGATGTTTTTTCTGCTTATGCCAAGTAGTTTAATTGTAATTCATCTGTGTTAATAGTTAAAAATTTGATAGAAACGTGGTTTGATCAATCCTATTCTGAGTTTTTTAATTTAATTACAGCTTGTTATTTAGTTACCTAATTTCAATTTATTATTCTGCTTAAAAAAATATCAACTTAATGATTCATTTAACTCTACAGAATTTAATATTAAAAAGTTTATTGGCTAATTTTTAAACAAAAAATTGATTTTTAATAATTATCAAACTAAATAAATTAATTAATATTCTAAATAAAATAATTAATTAATAAAAAAATTAATATTTTAAAGTATGAGTACACATACCTCTGAATTGCACCGATTTATAGTAATGTTCATTTTTGGATCTTTAGAAAGAAGAAGAGCCCAAAAAAGAAGAAGTTCTTAAACAACCAAGTAAAGTAGGTGTTCCACATTCATTAAACATTGACAATAACTCACTAACACTAAACATAATACTTTCATGTACACTATACTTGCAATAAAGCCAGTTTTGTTAATGAAATTAGATAATATTAAAATTTAAATAAAAAAAAATGTAAATATCTATACTTAATATACATCATTATTTTCTATAATGTTTTCTTCTCATTAAAAATAAATAAAAAAGTTTATTGGACTTTAAAATTCAAATAAGCAAGTTTATTGTCTATTATTATTACTTCTTGTAAAAAGTGTCTAACACCTTACATTTTACCTCAAATGGATCAATTCTTTCAATTAACATTCACTAATTAATAATTTAATATTTCACTATGTTACAATCATGGCTCTAAAGATGCTCAGATAATAATAATAAATAAAACAATAATTCTCTCAGTTTCTCTAAATTTAGTAATAACTATTTTAGTGAAAGTGGAAATTTTTTCTAACAAAATATGTTTTGTAATTATTATTGGAATAAAAATTTGCTAGTGTATTAAAATTATTTTCTTAAAAACAGTGCTAATTTATTTTGCAAGAACGATTTTTCATTTATGCTAATAATTATTTTTGGACCTTTAGAAAGAAGAAGAACCCAAAAAAGAAGAAGTTCTTAAACAACCAAGTAAAGTAGGTTTCCACATTCATTATACATCAACACTATCACTAACACTAAACATAAAATATTGATATGCATTATACTTACCATTAATTCATTAAAACTAGTTGTGAATTTAGATAATATAACAATTTAAATGAAAGAAATGTAAATATCTATCCTTAATATAGACCATTATTTTCCATAATGTTTTCTTCTCAATACAAAATAAATAAAAAAGTCTCTTGGATTTTAAAATTCAACTAATCAAATCGATTGCATCTATTTCATTATTATTATTTTGTGTATAGCTTCAAATATTCAGATTTAGTCCATTATTATTATTTGTAAAAAATGTGCAACACCTTACATTTTACCTTAAATGAATCAATATTTTCAATTAATATTCACTAATTCATTTTTTAATATTTTACTATTGAAATCTCACTATTTTATGATCATTGCTCTAAAGATGCTTATATACTGTTAACACAATAATTCTCTCAGTTCTTTAAATTTAGTAATAACTATTTTATGGCTTCGTAGACTTCCTCGCTGGGCAAATGTCTCTTCTGAACAGTGGTTCTCCAGTGGCCTTAACACTCAATGGGATGTTAATTTTTGGCAACACTTCAGTTACCTTCTTCAGACTGGCCATCGCTACTGGTGCTAGATTGCAGTAGCATTGATCATCCTGAAGAAGGCAACCGAAGAGTTGTGATGATCCCCAATGAGTGTGATGACCGCTGGGGCAGATCAGAAGAAACTATTTTAGTGAAAGTAGAGTTGTTATTTTTTCTTTCTTTTTTTTAACAAAATAAATTTTGAAATTATTTTAGGAATACAAATTTTTCATAGCTTTTTCAAAAAAGTGATTCCGAAATCATAGCTACTTTATTTTGAAAAAAATGATATTTTCATTTATGCTAATAAATATTTTGGGCCTTTAGAAAGAAGAAGTACCCAAAAAAGAAGAAGTTGTTAAGCAACCAAGCAAAGTAGGTGTTCCATATCATTAAACATTGACAGTAACTCACTAACACTGAACTTAACAAATTTATATGCACTATACATACTACAAATTCATTAAAATTAGTTGTGAGTTAAGTTAATATTAAACTTAAGCATTTATATAAAAAACTATCCTAAATTATTCAATTTATATATTTTCAAATTTCATTAGTCTAATTTCAAAGTAAGTCTTTGAAGTATATTTATTTTATTATTATTATTGTTCTAAAAATGTTCAAATGATCATATGAATTCCTTTACTATTCTTTTCTTGAAAAATTTAGAATGCTCATTGAACTTGCTTTTAACTTATCCCATTAAATTTCATGAATTAACATTGACTAATTAGTTTATTAATAGTTTAATACTTCGACTCTCGCTAAATTCTACATTATTTTTCTAAATATGCTTAAATGTTACAACTTAATAATACACTTAACTTATTACCATTCAATATTAGAAATTTTAATAAAACTAGCAGCTATTTATTAACATCAAAACAAAGGGTTTTTTTTTCTCTTAGTTTTAAAATTACTACCACAATAGAAATTAGCTAAACTATTAAAATAATAATACATAAATATTTAAATAAATAATTCTTTAAAATCTTATCTCATTGATCTATGAGAAAATAGATTTTACATTTATTCTAATAATTATTTCTGTACCTTCAGAAAGAACCAGAGCCCAAAAAAGAAGAAGTTGTTAAGCAACCAAGCAAAGTAGGTGTTCCATATCATTAAACATTGACAGTAACTCACTAACACTAAACTTAACAAATTTATATGCACTATACATACTACAAATTCATTAACATTAGTTGTGAGTTAAGTTAATATTAAACTTAAGCATTTATCTAAAAAACAAAATAAAAAAGCTATCCTAAATATTGACAATTATTTGCTATAATTTTTGCTTCCAATTCAAAAATAAGTGCAAACATGCTTATCAATTTATATATTTTAAAATTTCATTATCCTAATTTCAGAGTAAGTCTTTGAAGTATATTTATTTTACTATTATTATTCTAAAAATGTTCAAATGAGCACATGAATTCCATTCCTATTATTTTTTTTATTTTTTTTTTAAAAATTTAGAATGCTCATTGGACTTGCTTTTTAATATATGCCGTTCAATTTCATGAATTAACATTGACTAATTAGTTTATTAATAATTTAATACTTAGGCTCTCGCTAAATTGTACTTTATTTTTCTAAATATGCTTAAATGCTACAACTTAATAACACACTTAATTTATTAGCATTCAATATTAGACATTTTAATAAAACTAGTAGTTATTTATTAACATCAAAACTAAGGTTATTTTTCTCTTAGCTTCTAAATTACTACCACAATAGAAATGAGCGTAAACAATAGAATAATAATACATAAACATTTAAATAAATAATTCTTTAAAATCTTATCTCATTGATCTTTGAGAAAATAGATTTTACATTTATTCTAATAATAATTTCTGTACCTTCAGAAAGAACCAGAGCCCAAAAAAGAAGAAACTATTAAACAACCAAGTAAAGTAAGTGTTCAACATTCATTAAACATTGACAGTAACTCACTAACACATTACAGAACATAACATAATTAAATCTTATTCAACATTTTTGTAGAAAGAAGAGGTCGAATCTAAAAAAGTAGAAGTACCTCAGAAGGCTAAAGTAAGTGTCATATTTAACAAAAATATATTCAGAAAATTACTTTTAGGAGTAACAATAATAAAATAATTATTATTTTAGTTTATTAGGAAAATGGTTTTAAGTGTATCATGAAATAAAAATTATTATTTGTATTAATGTTAGCATTTTATTATTCATGTTTTCTAAAATTTTGAGTGTTTGCGAGAATGAAAGAAATAAGTCTATTATTTACAATTGGCTGCTAAATAAGTTTAAAATGTTGATTATCTCCAGAATAACATAAATTGTTCAGACATATCAAGTAGTGGATTGTTCCACCAGTAGATATAATACCATTATCTAATCTATTGATAGCACCCATTGTTCCTGGCTCATCGTCGATTGCACATAGCAGGTATTTTCAATGTGAGAACACCATTTTCAAGCCTGTCTAAAGTTATCCTGATTAGACATACTTGACAGTAGTGACCTTGCATCGAAAGCATTTCCTTGACAATCAGCAAGTAATGGCTGTCACTACCGATAGAGTTAACAATAGTACAATTGGGGTATATAACAAAAATATAAAACTGCAGAAAACATTTTATATTACTCACAGACAGTAGGTTTCTTGTACATTCATTCAAATCATCGCTCTATTTGTTGTATTGTCCTAAAGTATCTATCTAAGTTTCTTTAGCATGACATCAGCTGATAAATTATTAAGGTTTTATGATTATATTTTGAAATTTATTAATATTTTTGAACTTATATTGGCATCTGGCTGACAATGATATTTGTATACCTAGTTATTAATTTAACACAATATGAACTTAATAACGTACTAAACAGTAAGTAGAATTATAATATTTTCGTCCTGAAAGTCAAAGAACTATACTGATTCACTGTTGATTACTGCTTGTTGAAATCAAAAATATATAACTTCTTTGGCTTCAATGTCACCCCCCCCCACACACACACACACACACACACATACATACAGTACCACTTTGATTTCCCCTTTGACTGATGGTCTTTTATTTTTTGATTTCCAAAAGATTTTTAGAATTAATGGGACCACAATCTTTACATAATTTACCTTTTACTAACCCTTTTCAAATGTTTATATTAATAAAACTTCTGCACCTTGCATGCACAGAAGGAAGATGAACCAAAAATAGAAGAAAATGTTAAAAAACCACAAACCAAAGTAAGTGACAAACAACTCTAAACCTTATAAAAAGTTCATGCTCCCCAACATAAAACTAACACATGTATACACTTCTACCAATAAACATATTTACCTTTGTTTTTAAACTATAACCCTCATATAATAGTTTTAAATTAAATTATATTTGAAATTTAAAAAAATGGTTTTTATTGAGAATTGTTGCTTTAGCATATATTTATAAAGTGTTCAGCATAAGACAACTGAAACTTCAGAAGTTGATTCATAGCATTATTTGATTTGACACCCATATCTTTTAAAATGTTATAATTTCAAGATTTGTTAGGTATAATTTTTTTATAAAACAATAGTCTATTTATGATAAACTATACAAGCTAATATAATTTCAAAAATGAATTAGAAAACAGAATTCAATTTTTCTTAAATTATTTTGTGGCACAAACATAAACATCCAATTTTACATCAGTGTTTTCCCACAGTAGATAATTCATTGGATACAAAACTTTTGAGACCCTTACTTCATGAAGTGATTAACTTTAGTAATAATACTAGTAACACAGATATGTATCACTTTATCAATATTCAAATGGCAGGGGACTTTTGTTTCTCTGTCTAAAGGACACATGATACTATTTTTCTTAAAATTATATTTACTTGAAGCATGAAAAATTAAGTAAATGTTTTAAAAGGCAATAACATATTAGTTATTATATTTTAGCTGCAAATTATACTTGCTGTAGTTACAATGAGATAAAATCAACTTAATAAACTCATTTCTAGGAAAATTTGAACCTCATTCTTATGTGGCCATGAAAATCA
Source organism: Riptortus pedestris (assembly GCA_019009955.1). Lineage (NCBI taxonomy): Eukaryota > Metazoa > Arthropoda > Insecta > Hemiptera > Alydidae > Riptortus > Riptortus pedestris. Next base: position 16,809,141 of record CM032233.1, read on the forward strand.
AACAGTTAATTAATACATAAGTACAATGGATTAACAATTAATTACTAATATAAATAATTTTGAATCAGATAAGAATCAAACTTTATTTTAAATGTAATAATTTTTTATTAATACTTATGTACAGATTTCAATCCTGATGTTTCAGTGGTCTTTAAAGTGAACACTATGTGTGTATTTGAGTTTCTTTATACACACACACACACACACACACACACACACACACACACACACACACACACACACACACTCACAAACATAAATACATTTTGCTTAAAGCTTAAAACATTAGGATATTGATTGCTTCAAAAGCACTTAAATAAATAACTAAGTTATTTATATTTTCAAGAACTGTCTAATTAGTGTGAAAAATGTGTCTCCTTCAAAGTAACAATTATTCACCTCTTTCCAATAGGTCAGTCCAAAACAAGTTTTGGTCTAGCCCAACCATTCTCTGGCCCCTAAAAAGGAACAATTAAAATTAAAAAAATAATAGTTCCTCCTAATTTTATTTATTTATACCATTAGTGATTCACATATCTTAATTTAAAAAGGTGATGAGCCTAAGCTGATGTAAAATTAATGACAAATAATATTTAATTTATCAACCTATGATTCATATTTGATGTAATATGAACATAAACTTACATTTGTGACTTTACAATTAGTTTCTACAGCTCTAAAATAGATGTATCACATACAAGATTTTAACCTTTCTGCAAAAGTTATTTATTATAACCAATCATAGTTTGTATGCACTATATAATTGAAAAAAAAAATCCAATTATCATTGAATCATTATCAAATAAATTTTTAAAATCCAATTATACAGTATAATATAAGTCAAAAAAATCATTTGTGAAATAGTTCAAAAAAATTAGTGGAGGTTGTTGTCTGAGTGCTGTTGGAGACGTGTCAAGGGATGAATCAATTTCGCTCATCTGGAACCCAATGTTTTTTATCAATAAAAGCATTGAGGTATTGAGGATGACCTCTAGGATCTTGAAGATGTGAGGAAGTAGGCTAGTGGAATGGTAGTGAACAAGAAAGGTACCCTGTTTAAAAGGTTTAGGTAGAATGTTTCCATGCCAGGGGAAGAAGTTCTACCATTTCTATTACAGAGTTATTAGATTGGGGAACCTCTGATCGCCTATTGGTGTCTTTGGTTTTATCTATTTCCAAAACTTGTTGTGTGGTTGCCATAACTCTAGTGGAGGGCTTCATGCTATCCTTATAGCATAAATGTCCTTACATTATCCACTGTGCCGATAAGGAGCAGATTCAAGTAGTCATGGAGTTAATGATCGGCTGGAGCTGTGGATTTCACCAACAATAACAGGCATTATTGTTGACATTGAGAATGTGTAGGGGTGGGATTTGTAGAGATGGTGGTTGTGAAGTAAGCATAGAAATGAATGTGTTGGCTTCTAGTATGGTAATTGACATGATCAATTCAATTGTTTCATGAAGAGAATAAGTCTAGCTGATAGTATTGTATAAAACAACAGAGTTGCATAAGAGCTTTGTACATTTTTAAATTGGTTTCGTTAAATGATTAATTTGTATTAACGAGTTTGGAGATCCTTTCCCATAGCTTATTGGATGTTTAAAGTCAAGTAGTTGCCAATACTACACATATAAGGGGGATTCCAGAGTTTTCTATGTATGAGATGGGATAAAAATGAATCAAATCCAATCAATTTATTGGATTTAATGCTCCGAGCATTTTCCATGATGGACGTCTGGTGATCCCCTACAATAATGAGTCGCCTGTCGTTACTTGAGTGCCACCATCTCTTGTAATTCTGGATGATGTTCAGACAGTGGATTAGTGTTAGTCTGATCTGACAGCTTTTCCATGAGTGTGACAAGATGGAACTGGAGTCAAACTTGTAGGACAACAGGATGGTCTATTCCATTCAAAAAATTAATAAAATATTGTAAATATTTTTCAGTCTTTTTGTTCCTTTTTAAGGGCCTGACAATGACTGGGCAAGACGGAAACTGTTTCCACTTTGACAGATCCAATCTAATGGTGGATATTAATTATTACTTTGAAAACAATTTTTTCCTTCACTCTAATTAGAATCTCGAGTTCTAACATCATCTTGTGTTACATATTTAGAGAATAAACGTTAGCTTTTCTAATTAAATTTTAAGCAGCAATATTCATTTTCTAACTTTGGCTACTTACTTTACTACAAAAGGTATTTAACACTTAAAGTTTACCACAGGATCACACTTAAAAAAGAACTAAACTAATTCATAGGAGTTTAATTTCTTTATTTATGAATCTCAATACTTCTTACACTAGAGTAATCTCTTCAAGAACTTAAAAAAATAACATCCAAGGACATTGCCTAGAAACCCCATTTTTTTGAAAAAAGTAAATGCCAAAAAGAAATATGTTTTTTATTTTACTTAAATTTACTCTTATGTTTTTCAAAATTCTGTAGGTAAACTTTACTATTCAACAGTTCTTGAATTTCAATGAACCATGTATGTAACCACACTTAAATTGTAAAGCCATTTGAACACAAAATTATACAAAGCACCGAGATCAGTTCTTTTTTTGGATCTATGATTGCTCCCACTGATAATATTCTAATGAAACGAGACTGTATTTATCAAATTGAAGGCGAAAATATAATAACGGCACAATAAACAGCAGAACAAATTTTGTGATTCATTTAGGGTGTGGATATGTATGCACATGTAATAAAAAGTACAGATAAAAGTGTTTTTAAAAAATTCTGAATGTCTTCAAAGTACTTTTGTATAAAGATGACATATTTTCCTCATTTGACATTTAATTCAGTCCATCAAGCTTCAAACATTCAACACATTTTAAAAATCTCATTTTTATTTAAAGCGCTTTAAATCTTTGGTAAATATTTTGATCATTTTTGTGTTAGGATTTATTTATTTTTTTTAACACATACTATTCTTAACATTTGTTTGAAATTCTCATGTTATTAAACAAACATTAAAGTATTATAATATTAAAAACAGTATATGAAGACATTCAAAATATTTTTCACTGATTCTTGTTAGACACTATTAAAACAGTTACACATTTTGTAGAAGGAAGAGGTAGAGCCTAAGAAAGAAGGGGCTACTCTGAAGCCAGTTAGTAAAGTAAGTCTCAAATTATTTAAACACATATTACACTATAGTATTTTGTGACATTTGTTGATAGAATTATAATCCTGAATTTCATTTATAAAAATGGTTGAGCAATCTTTCCATATGATATTTATTTGATTCATTTTATAAAGTGTATTGTAAATAATAATATCTGGAATATTACCCATCAATAATGAATATTTGAAAAAGAATAAATTTGTTGGTCTAAATAAATAAAAAAACAAAACAAAAAAATCATCCCTCACCTTAGGAACAAGACATTCATGCTCAAAAACAATAACATAATTCATAGCTCGAATTTCCATAATTTCTATTCCTCCACAACACTTCATATTAATGTTTTGTAAAATTTACCCTTACTTATTTATATTGATTACAGCCCAGATAATTGGATATATGTATACAGTGTTATTAGCTGTGAACAATTAAAAATAATTTTTCCTTTTCTTTGTCCTTAGAAGGAAGAAGTAGTGGAAAAGAAAGAGGAAAAAGGACTCAGGAAATTTAGTATGGTAAGCATGACAGTAATTCTTTGACAATCCTTACATTAGTCAATTTTAAGCAGAGGAGAGTAATGAGCACATCTTTATTACGTATTAGCAAAAGGTTATTCTTATGATTCATTAATAGGCATTTTATTTAAAACATAATAAATACTGGTTTTCTGAAGAAGATCAATATGTGTATTTCACACTGTAAATGTACATTTTCATGAATATACTCCCACATATGACATACATTATTATCTTCTAAAGTTTTTTAGTTTACATCATTTTCTTTTTTTCTTAAATGTGGATACTTCCTATAATGTCATGTAATAGGTCTAGAATTCTGCATTAGATTTAATAACTTCAAAATCAAAGAGTCATGCCAATCAATCAGTTGTAAAAAATAATAATTAAAAGAGCCAATTGAATCCAATTTCTCTTATTCAATTATATTAATGCTATTTATTAATGTCCGCTTTTTTCGACTATAGCTGGTTGGAATAGCTTATCTAAAGGTTACCACCCTTTTCTAGCCAGGGTGGGACTAAGGATGCCACTAAGTAAATTCCTATTGCTCAATCAAACTCGCCACTCTAGGTTCATCATGTGAGAATAAGGCCACTGCTTTAACCCAGAACGCTTATTCAATTAGTTACTTGAAACTCTTACCTCATGTTTAAAAATTGATTTGCATTCTGAATCTAATTTAACTTTCGGGGTTTCCAAACTTCACCTAAATTAGTTTTCTTAAGGGTTAATCAAATTTCAATTTTGGTTTTATTATTTTTTTTATTAAATTCTGTATTTATAGACTATTAGAAAAAGTTTCACGCTTTTTTTTTTATAATACTTCACCTTTTTGATATCATTTTCTTTAATCCTGACCATTTACCAAATAAAATTGGATAGTTTACAATGATTTAACCTCATTGATCTGGTACAGAAAGAAGCACTAGAACCTAAGAAGGAAGAATCTATTTCAGATACGATTCCAGATGTAAGTAATAATCATTTATGAGGAATAATATGCTATTGTGTCGTCATTACTACAAAATGTACAACAAAATTGGTTGTCTATTTAGTGAATATATATACTAATAACATTAATTATATTACTGCTTTAGTTACTGATTTTAATACAAAATCATGTTGTAGAGATAATGTTATCCCGGTTTTTCCTAGTATCAGTTTTCCTCCTGACTGTTTTACTGTCCGTCTGTGTGTCTAATAGAAACTATTTATTGAATTTATATAGTTAGTGTTGTTTTAGTAGAATATTATATAAAATAAGTATTTATTACACTAAACCATAATAACACTAAATCATAATTACCTTAACAGATTCATTTTAGTATCAAACTACATTAAATTAGTAGACACAGTTTTTTTCCATGTTGAAAATTGTGGTTGTTATATATATATATATATATATATATATATATTTATATTTATAAAGATATTATATTTTTTTTATTTACCTAGTTGTTTCCTGTTTCATATGCCACAGTTATCAATGATAATATTACATCATGATATTATTGATTTGTATTAGTTTGGGAAATACTTTAGAAAAAAAGAAAGAAAGTGTATGCCCAAGGTCAAAAGAAAGTTTTGATTAAAATTAATACAGAATATGGGTTCATTCTGGTGGAGTCAGAGGAACCCCCATCATAGTCTGACAATATCTAAATCTCAAAATTATTATTTTTAATTTTTGTTTGGAAGTATGTTGTATATATACTACACATTATAATTAATAAGTATGACTGAGTATAAACAAGTAAAATATTACTCATTGCTCAGAAGAAGATATGAGAAATGTAATATATTAGTTTATTGCCTTTAATATGAATTTCATCCTTATTTATGTGATTATAGCCAACATAAAACTATATAGAGTGGCTCATGAATCCTCAAAAGATCAAGTAAGATTTTGAGGAAGGATACAGGGTTAATTACCTATAATGAACAAATTCCACTGTAGGGCCTAGGCCTCAGCAATTATCGTAGGTAGACCTTGGTTACAGTCAGTAGCTTGTTTTAGTTTACAGATAGTTAGCCTTTACTAGTCTATTTTCAGATAATTCAGACACATCTGTTAGGATTTAGCTCTTTCTCTCCATACCTGGTAAACCATAAAATATTTTCTTATGCAGCTTCCTGGGTTCCATTCTTTTAAAATGATTCATACACATATTATAACTTCCCCAATAGCACTGGTTCACCATGCAATATGAGCCCAAGAGTGCACAGAGGATATCTATGCAAGTTTTCTTTCAGTTATTCCCCACTTGTAAAAAGTGATTAGTGGCTCAGTCATCCAGCCAGTGATTTTCTATTTATGGCTTTGCTGGATATAGCTAAATTGTTTTGCCATGTGTAATACATGAACAGTATTTTTACAAGTTAATTTTATCCATCCCCAAATTTTATGCTAAGGACTCACAACTACAGGCAACAATAGATACTATTGACAATGTAAGGGCTACAAATACAATACACCTAAAATGATCAGGAAAAATAATATTATGTAACCCCAACATAAAACAGGAATATCATTGTGAACATTTTTTAAAAACAAATTCTAGGAAAATAAAAATATTATTATTAAAAACTGGCACAATAGGGGCTGGGTAGTATTAACATAAAATATAACAGAAGTTGCACTAAAAAAAAAAATCTGTAAAATTTTTACATTCCAGGAGGCCCCTGTGATTATATACATGTAGTATACCCTATGTGGCAATCCAGTTTACACTGTTGCTGGTGACAAATAGTCTTAATTAACTATCTGATGCTACCTCTCTAGTGGTGACTCGTAGCTAAAATTAGTGGGGGTGCTGCTCCAGAAAATTTTTAGCCTTTGTTTTAAAATTTTGTAAAAGAAAATAAACGTATAAAAAGAAAATTTATTCAGAAACTTGATAAAATCCTAAAAGAACAAAATCAAACATTTTGGCACTGCGGGAACGACAGTGCTCTCTCTCCCTTGCAGCCTTGTGTGGAGCTTCCTTTGTGCACATGCGTACAACAGTCAAACACCTCGCTGCTGGAACTGTGAAGCTCACAGTTCTATACAGAGATTTTTGTATCTTTTTTTCATAAACTGGGGGATGGTTACTACATTAAGCTTAAGGATTATATATTATACAAGTATAAATAAAGAATTAAAGAAAAAAGGCGCATTATATTAAATGTTATAGATAATATCAAATGGAAATTGGGGGTGCTGCAGTTCCACAGTGCATATACGCAAGCCGCCACTGTACTTCTAATTACTATATCATTCCAACCCTTTTATTTAGCTCATAAAAAGTATATTATAATATAAATGAGATTGTCAAAGATAATACAAATTTGCATGCGTTAAAAATTATATATATTATTAATCATATTTTTCCCCCTTCTCCAAAATGATGAATAATCATGTCAAAGAAGAAATATTAAAATTATAATATTTCTGTTTTTAGAATATTTACATCATGATTCAGGTTATCACTCATCTGTTTTGTTTTTGTGTTTATAGAAAACTGGAAAGGAAGAAGTAAAACTTGGGATGGTACAGTTGAAACCAGTTGGCAAGGTGTGTGAAACAAAGTTTTTACTTTAATTCATAGAACATCTGAAAAAAAATGTTCGATTCAAATTTATATTCATAGCTATCAAAACGTTATGTAAATGTGTACAAATGTTTATTTTAATTTGAACCGAACTTCGTGATCAGAGCTCTTACATAAAGAATTATCAGCATTACATACAACCGAAGTTAAGTTTAACCAAGAAGGACCTGGAATGAGTTGTGCCCAATAGACTGATGAGCCCCAATATTATACTGGTCAGTTCGCCCTGTGTCAATCTGCAAGTGGCCGGGATCTAAGAGAATCATAATCGTTAGTCATCCCAAAGGGGCTGACGTTAGTCTCCTACTAACTTTAAGCAACGCAACACTAGCGGGCTCTGGTAGTGAACTCATGAACTAATGTTCTCCCTAACTATTTTTACTTTCAGCCCACTGAGGGTAGTGGTAGATGAACCTAATCCTTAATCCGCACGGCCACTGGCACCCCTATATTGTATATATATATATTTTTTTTGTTTTCTTTTCTTATATTCAGAGACTATCTGAAATTTCTCATGATTCAGTATATGTCCTTTTATATTTTTCTTATAGTATAAACTATAATAAAAATTTAATAATATTTTTACCTATTTGCAAATTTTAATAGAGAGTATTTAGAATTTGTAAATTTATTTACCAGATAATTATTGTCGATAAAAATACTATAAATTGATATTATATAACATATATATTAGTGAGTTCATGTGTGTGTGAGCGTGAGTATGTATTTTTATTGAATATTACATGAAGTATAAAATTAGGATTTTTCAAATTGAAGCGACAGCACATATGTTAGTATCTCCTTTTAATACTTTATGCCAATTAATGGAAAATGTTTTATTATTTAAGGGGAAAAGTTTGTTTTTTCTTTGATAAGCCTTTCTGAGGAAGAAGTAACACATGCCTGATTACATTTCTATCATAGCACTGCAGAAAATTTAATTTTCCAAATAAAACATTTAATTTCTTATGTATTATACAGAGTGAAGAAGTAGAATCTAATGAAGATGAAATATCATATCAATCCCCCAGTGATGTAAGTTGTGAAGTAGTTGAAATTGGATTTTACCCTGTAGTCCTAATAATAGGATATATAAAATTAATAGCCAATGGTAATTTATAATTTTCCCTTTTTATAATATGTTTATTCCACAAGTTCATGTACAAATTGAATCCAGTAGTGAACCCCATTGTATTTTAATACCTTTAAAGTTTTTAGTATTAATTGTATGGCTCTATATCCTATAAAAAATAAAGTTTAAATAATAAAAAAAGTATTATTTAAGGATTTTTCATAGTATTAAAATTATAATTGATCCATAAGTCCTCACAAATCATCCCTTTTCACTACAATACTTCTCTATGGCCAAACTAATGTATGATACTACCTTGTAGAAAAATACTAACAAGTAGTAATTTTCATTATATTAGAACCCCAGGAATTTCATACTTGACCTACTATTTAAAACATGAAGAATTTTAGAAGTAGCATTTGATTTTTAACAGTAGATAATACAATACAGTAATGCAAACAGTGCAAGCTGTTTTATATTAATATTCACACTATGAGTATATTTAATCTTTTTGGGAAATATTTTATTTTGATCTGCTGGTTAGGAAGGTTGAATCTCAAAAAGCAATTAAGTTATGCCTCCAAATTTCTAATTGTTTTCACTAACTACATACAATTAGTAGATAGTTACCAAGAATAATGTAAATCCCACAAGTCTATAAATTTATTAATAAAGCATCTCTAGAACAAACTTTGGTCTTTGGCCTAAAGAAAAACTTTATGATTTTCATGTAACTACTGAGATAAGTAAGAAACCTCATTGTTCTGAATCATTGCCAAATTTCATTGCTAAATATTTCCTTTTGCTTAATACAAGATTTGATTGGATAGAACTTTAAGCATTTGTTAAAAATAAAAGCATTTGTAGATTTAACATGGGGGCAATGTATGAAAATTGTAAAACTAATATTTTAAATTACTGAGCAGATAAAATATAGAGATCTTGAAACTATATACATTAAGGGTATAACCTTCTGGCAATTGTTGAAAATGATCATGGTGTGAATATATCCGTAGTGGTTTTACCTCTCTATAATTAGTTATAAGTTGTCATGTGCACAAAATACTGAAGGTTCTAGACAAGAACAAACTGAAAATAATTTGTAGATATAGGAGTCAATCAATATAGACAATGATTGATATCTCTGTCAACTAAGAAGTTTAACCTTTTTCTTATTGAGACAAAACATTCATGATAAGGACCGATCAAGAAAATCCTCAGGACCTACAAACTTATGTAAATCAACAATGTTTCACACTTTCTTGGCATTTTTAATACAGAATATAGAAACATATTATTCTTATAATAGCCACTGCTACCACAAACAATTATATCCCCCAGAAATATAATTTCCTACCTTTAATTTAAATTAATTTTCTTTAGCCAATATAAATATAAATCTTGAAACCAGGAACAAATTTATAGAACCTGTTACATCTTTACACCTTCCCTGATAACCCTTTAACCTAAGTAGACTTTATATTAATTTTTTTCATTCCTATCCACAATATTTTATTCCACATTGATTGGCTTACATCCAGACCTCATTTTAGAAAGGCTTCTTTTTCGGTCCTTATTATCATAAGAAGTATAGTTTTCAAACTATTCAATAAAATTCATATATTGTTTAAGAGTAAACATATTTCTTCTTATTGTGTTGAAAATACATTATTTGGGAGTTTTCAATAAGGGGCCATACAAAGCAAAATATTAAAAGATTTTATTACAGTAAAGGCTTAATTAAAGTTGACGTCCTTTTCATTCTTATAAACATGTTATGATATAAAATAACCACTAAGTTGTTCTGAAACAGAATGAAGAAAGTGAAACTACAAGTGAGGAAACTTCATTGAGTCCAATTCCTGATGTAAGTAGAGCTGCGCTGAGGAACCTTGTAATTCAAAGCAACACCTTTCTCTAGCATAACTTTAGACCTTTTTTCTTCCATGTACTTGTATTTTCCTATGTCTGTGTCTGTCTTTCTTTATGTGATTTGTCGAAGTCTTACTGTGTTGTCCGTCCATCCATGTTTATTCGTCCTCTATCCACTTGTGTATTCGTCTGTTTCTTGTGTTTTTTCTATATTTATGTATTTAGTGAATTTTTATATGTGTAATGTCTTTTTTAAGTACCTTTTTAACCTTGTGTTTGTCTATTCCTCTGTCTATTGTCTGTTGAAAACTATATCTTATTAAGTAATATTTAGTTTTTAACTGTGTTTATAGACTAACAATTCTTGTGAAAATTACTTATGTTATTATTATTTAGTCTTAAGAGGTGATTTGTCTTGCACTTAAATAATTTTTTCTTTAACATTACTCACTCAGACATACAGTGGAAAAAGAACTGCTTATTACACACTGAAAGCCAATTAAAACACTCTTTTTGGATGTGTTACATGTATCACAAGCTGAACAGTGGCTACTACAAATGTGATACATGTAACACAAGCACTAATTTTCTTAGAAATTGGTAAAAGCTCTGGGAGAGAATAGAAGATTATTTGACTTCTGTGTGAAACTTATTAACCTATTATTCTTAACTGCACAATTTTTATATAAAAAATAATACATATAAATTTTGTGTACATAATCTTCAAAGTTTTATTTTTAATCAGATAGATTTACGAGTTTGGACATGTGTCTGACAGAGTGTGTGGGTGTCGTGTATGTGTGTGTGTGTGTGTGTGTGTGTGTGTGTGTGTGTTGTGTGTGTGTGTGTGTGTGTGTGTGTGTGTGTGTGTGGTGGGTATGCATGTATGTTAAGTCTAGTTTTGAATTTAAATTAAATGAATACAATACAATAAAGCTATCATTTGTATAATTAGCATTCAAAAATGCAGTATTAATTTGTTTTATCATTTACAGCTTGTCACTAACTCACTGATAATATTTACCAATTCAATCAATGTCAGATTTAACTTAAGTGGTTTTAGCTTATTTCATCATCATTCGATCATTTTACACTTCGTTAGAAATGTAATTTATATCACAATTTTTAAATTATTGTGTATTTATGTTGTTATGTTTTTTTTTAATAGAAAGGAGGTGAGAAGTTTGAAAAGCCAGGAGAGGTTAAACTAAAACCTTTAGGCAAGGCAAGTCAATAGAAATTCATATATGTTATTTTATTTATTTTTGCTATTTATTGAAGATAAAAAAATAATAAAGACTATTAAGTAATTACTATATAAAGTAAGCACATTTTGCTTCACATCATATGCTTTACATTCTGAAGAGACATTTTAAACTAAACGTTTTCTACAATTTATTGAATCATCTGGTTCATTTGAACACTATGTATTTTATTGGTTTTGAAAGTCTTTATCAGAAATTTAAATGTTGTGCAAACAGAGGATTTTTACTCTACCAAAATGACTTTTCGCCCTTTTGCTGAACAGTGTAAAGTGTACGCATTATGCTCTTTGACTCTGTTGAGAGTTATTTTTACTTTCTCATTGCAGCTAGCAATAATGAGCTTCTCTGTCTTAAGCTACTGATATGCTAAGCTCAAAACACACAGAGATACTATCTGGTGTTTAACTCTGCAAAACTTCCTACCTAGAGACACCCCCAATTTAATGAGCTTGATAGATGCTTAAAGTACCGAGAAGCAGGAGTGTGCTAGTAAAGTTACCCTGTTCAGACCCTGTTGTTACCCTGATTAAGTCTGTTGGAAGTCATTCCATGATGATGCAATTGTATAACATACCCATTTACTTTCTTGAATATATGCTTGATTAAAAAAATTGACGGTTGGTCGAGCTTTGTAAGCTAAAATTGATACTTCTTCAGTGTCCTTCCACAATTCTCCATCTACCTCAAACATATGACTGCAGACAGCATTTTGTGTACTGTGGAAAGAAGCACCAAGGGTCTGAAGCTCTCACTTCTCAATTTGTTTTCCTTATTGCTTCTCCCCATTTGACTACCATTTTTTCTTCAATTTATAAGTTCAATGTCGCATAATATACTCCTTATCAGGTTTCTCATTCCTTGCATATTGCAACAACTTCCTTTCAGATTCAATTTCATGGATGGGGTATAATTATTTTAACCATTACATCACCATTCCTCCCTGTTTAAATAAAGTTTATTGATATAATAAAGACAAGAATTTGTTAATAAATATTTACAAAATAATTATAAATTAGCCAGACTTTAAAATAATGCTAAACATAGTACAATTTGTAAACAAATTAACAAAAATTATTACTAGAAAGTACTCTAAAAACCTAAAACAATAATTTTTCTTGCCCTTCAATTATATCAAAATAAGCTTGCTGCTATGAAATGTTCTTGAGATTAGTTCACTGTTTACCAGAGTATGTTAAAAATTAATCTTATCTTTTATTTTTAGTTGCTAGCCAGTAAAAATTTATTATTCTTTGCATATAAATAATGGATTTTTCTTTTACCTGTAGAAGGAAGGGGAAGCAGGAAAAAAGAAAGAAGAAAAGGATACAAAACGACTCAGTATAGTAAGTATTAATTTATTAAAAATAACTTCAAATCTCCTCATGACCTTACAACAAAATCTGAAGAGTAGCACTTGCCACATTCTAAATAACCCGTATATTTTTAATGAAATGAAGGCTTTTGCTATCAGTTTGGTGCAAAGACATTTCCAATTTTAAAATTTAACATGACAATCAATTCAATTGTGTACATTTAGTAATTAAAATCACTAAACCATTCAATTCAAGAAAAACATCCAGAGTTAGTAATCTGGAGGGCTATAGTGTTCCATCACAACAATCCTTGAGTGAAGTAACACATCTTTGTCGCCTACCTGGAGTACATAATTGAAGCTTGGTTGGGATGTGTTACCACATTCAGTATATAGTCCAGACTTCGCTCATTCTGATAACTATTTATTTTATTGTCTGCAGGACTTAAATAGTAATCAATGATGGTGATGATGTAAAAACAGAGCTAAAGATAAAATGTTTTACAAACTTGGATTCATGATTCTGCCTGAAAAATGGCAAACAGTCATTGATTAAATTGACAATATACTCGTATTACGGATCTTAAAAGTCATTACCTAATAAACTGTTTTTGTTTTCTATATTGGAAAAAAATCTACAATTATTCAAATTTTAACTTTATAGATATCTAGTCTAAGGTGTATAATAATTGAAAACCTAATATATGAAAATATAGAATAATATACAATATTTTGTTCTCCTGTCAAGTAAAATGTATGTACTTGTATGTTTTCTATTGTACTTTTGTTTTATTATGTTGACATGTTCCACTATCTTCATCAGAATTAATATTCTTCACTTGAGTATTGTATGAGATTAAGAGCTATGAAATGAATCTGAGTTAAGTTCTGTTTGCAACTTTGCTGGGTAGCCATTGCAATACTTGAGATTTTGATATTTTCCATATCAACAGGAAGAATTATGATCCTGGTATTTCCTCTCCCCCATGTATTAGAATCTGTGCCATATAAATGAAACAATTATAGCAGACATTATTTTAATGCTAGCTATAGTCGTTTTTGTGTAAATTCAGTTATGTTTGGGTATATATTTCTAATATTTACATCAAAAACACAAACATGGACAAAAATATGAAGTTTTGTTTTTAAAGAGTTGTGGTGATTCAGATTTAATTCTAAAAGGATAACCAACCTGAATCCATCTAAAGACTTGTGGTAGTTAAGTTCATTAGGCTGTTGTTACAGTAAATTATTTTATCGTTTCCAGCACATAAAATAATAAGTCCTAAAAAATAACAATTAAGTAATATACAATTTCAGATAATATATATTTGTTAACTTAGGGTTAAAGCATTTGCTATGCCCCAAAACAAAACTCCAGATCATGTAGGTAGGAAGTTTTTTCTAAAGCTAATACATTTCTAATCAACTTCCTTATTAAATGGATATATAAACCATTGCCAATGATATGTGAAGAGATTTATACCTAGATTACATTATGTGCCCTCCTTTATGAAATAACCCATTGAAAACATGAAATGTAGGGATTCCAAACATTGAACATGATTGAGATTATTCCAGTAAATTTAACCCCACCCACATCCATTGAGTCAATAGATCCTGGGTCAAAAGAGTCTTCAGCACTCAATTATTCATTTATTTTTAATTTTTAATTAATACACAATTACACATACGTTATTCTCAAACAGAAAGAAGACACAAAGCCAAAGAATGAGGAAAATTTACTGAAACCAATTCCAGAAGTAAGTAGCTTCAAGAGCCTGATCCAGTTCTCCATTATCATTTTATGATTTTTTGTCTCTGTCTCTGAATGTCTCTCACTATTATTTTAGTTCACTAATTGAAAAGTCAGTAGAATGTATGCTGTATTAAAACTTACATAATATATTTAATTGTTTTATTTCACATGCTTACTTGTCACAGATAAACTTTAAAATTTTTATTACTTTGTTTAGTTGATGTGTATGTCCTTGCCCTGTAATTTTATAATCCTGCAGTATCTAGTGTTTGAGGCTCAGTATATTTCAAAAGTAGGCTAGGTTTTTTTCTTCTTTAAATTTGTCTTTTAGCTCCTGTGATCGTCTTTGCTTCTATTTTACTTATTGTAAAATTTGTTTATTAATCAAGTAGAACACTTTTATTTGGTAGTGTAGTAAACATAACATAAAAAACACATAATAATAATAATAATAATACTATATCTACATTATATTTCATATGTATTTGGAATTATTTTTTACAAGTTAGGTGTGTGTGTTGTGTGTTGGTGTGTATAAGGTTTGTTATAATTATTACTTATTAAAGTATGGAATGGAAAATAGAAATTAAACACACACAAGAGATAATTAATAAGAACTTAAACCATAAATTAGGCCTTATTTCGTTCCTAATCTTTTGTGGGAGAAAATGTATGCAATATATTAAAATTTCAATAGCTATTATTTTACACTACAATTCACTACTTCATTATTTTTAATAAGTGAACTCTGGTATGCCATTTAAGAATAATATACTAGGGTGAATCAAATATAAACGAGACTTTTCGTCTTTCGGGCACAGTAGTGGTGGGAGAACGTTCCCGCCTTTTTTGTTGTTGGGTAGGTTAGTCAGGAGTAGGGGAAGCACGTGATCTCGCCACCTCGATCGTCTCGTTGTCCACCGTGACGATGTCGGAGGAAGAGGTACCCACGTCGACTGCGCAACGTGTCGTAATTAAGTATCTCGCCGCAGAAGGCGTAAAACCGGCCGAAATCTTGAGGAGATTGACTGCACAGTTCGGGGAAAAGACACTTTCGCGAGCCAGAACTTGGGTGCACCACTACACCCCTGAGTCTAAACAAGCGAGTATGGAGTGGAGAAAACAAGGAGAACCTGGACCAGTGAAAGCCAAGTCACGATTGTCAGCAAGCAAGGATTTGCCTACCGTTTTGACCAGCGTGGTTTGCTGTACCTCAATTTTTTGCATGAGCGCAGGATAATTAATGCAGCCTACTACTGCGACATTTTCAGTGACGTCCGACTTCCATATCGCCGCAAAAGACGAGACGTACCGATCAGAGAAGTGGTTCTTCTCCATGACAATGCTCGCCCCCATACAGCAGCCATGACTAGGGAAAAATTGGAGCAACTGGGGTGGGAGACACTGGAACACCCTCCTTACAGTCCAGACCTGTCACCCTGTGACTTTCATGTGTTTGGCCCTCTCAAGGAAGCTTTAGGAGGCCAAAGATTCGACAGTGATGGTGAGGTTGAAGCCTATTGCGCAATTGGCTGCAGACACGACCTGCATCTTTCTACATGGAAGGAATTGGAAAGCTACATATCCTCTGGGAAAAATGTGTTTCCAAGTCAGGGGATTATGTAGAAAAATAAGCTATATTATTTTTTGCGTTTAAAATTAAAATAAATTAAAAAAAAAAAAGTCTCGTTTATATTTGATTCACCCACGTACCTACTTATGAAACTATTTTTGTTCCATTATTATCTTTGTAATAATTTATACCTGAATCCACTTCCAGTCATTAGTTTTTAATAGTACCATTATTGCCAGTTAATTATATATATGCTTTTAAAACTAATTAAATTTAATCTCTTTAAGAAAGCTAATTTTTCTCTTTCTTTTTTTTAAACAGAAAGACACATTCAAAGATATTCCTGCAGAAGGAGCTACACTCAAACCTTTTACTAAGGTATGCTGGAAGAAAACCTTCATTTTATTATTGTTTTTTGTTAATAGTCCTGTTCATGGTGAACACAAATGTTAATTACCAGGATAATTAACATCAAAATCAATTATAACTGGTACTAATTTGATATTGAGGGGTGGGAAAAGAGAATGGAAGCTCAGACTTTGACGGTTGATAGTCTGATGGAGGACTTTGATACCACACCCTCCTTTAAGTTTTTTTTTCAAGTTGTGGAGCCCAGCTGAGAATAATAAGAAATAAACTAAGACTAAGTACCAGGCTTTGCATAGTCAGTCTATAATAAAATACATTTATAGTATGGTCCAATTTTTTTGTAATTATTTTCTTACGTAGCATAATTAAATGCATTACTCAATATTGAAATTAAATTTTCAAATCTGAATGAACAACATTTTTAATATCCTTTTGTCGGAACATAAAATATTAAATCAGTAGCATTAATGTTTGGAACAAAGCATACATATTTAACAGACTTTAAATTTAATTGAAAATGAAAATATTTTGCTCAAGCCACCCTGGAAGCTTTGATGGAAGGTCAAAAGGCCATGTCGATGCATCCCCTGTCGTGTTGTGATGACTTCGTAGACTAAAGGCTGCTACTGTTTTATTAAAGTAGTGAATCAATGGCCATCATTGATGTTGAGTGGATAATAGGGAAATGGATGAGCCCACCATCCAAGCCCAGTACCTGCACAGCTGAATAAAATCTAGTGTGCAGTCCCTAGCATTGAACTAGGCGCCTATAGAATGCTTGTATAGTGTATTTACCCACTCACTTCACCATTGCTACCCCTTAATATAATTGATATGTTTCATTTTTAATCTAAATTTATATTATTTATGTCATGCTTTATAAATGATCAGAACTTGCCACCGTCTTAACAAAATAATATGTCTGATCAGTAATTATTTCTTGACCAATTATTGCTAATAATATATATGAGGTCTATTTTATATTTTAACGTTTTTATAGTATTCATCTTCAGTACAAAAAACACACTTCAGCCTCTTTCAAATCCTCTTTTGAAAGAACCAAAAGATAATTTACTAAAAGTACTTCCTATCATCTTAACTCAGAATTCCCAACTTTCAGCACTTTAGTGCACACATAAAAATGCTAATGTCAATGTTTATTTTTTTATTTGTAGAAGCCTGAAGAAGATAAAAAGAAGGAAGAAAAACTTGGAAAAAAATTAAGTACGGTAAGTGCTCTTACCGCAAAGTTCAATATAATATTTGACTTATCGAAATCATTTTCCAGCTAATCAATATTTTAGATATAGATATATGTATATAGTATTAGAAATAAAATCTGTTGTGCACTATAAACAGGACTTTATTGAGAGGTGATACACTTTTCAGAAACCAGTAGTAACTGTTGTAATAATAATGGAAAAAAAATTATAATGGGTGGAACTTTCATTTTTATTTAATTCACTTTCAAACCAAAAGATATGTTCAGAGTATTAAACTAAGAATTAACCAACTAGGTGATCATTTCTGGTGTTATTTATTTTTTAGAGTTTGTTTACAAATAGCAAAACAACAATTTGCTTGGCCATTCCCTTTATAATATATTTTGTATATAGACTGCAGCAAGTTTATAATGTGAGGTATTCTGATAAAAATGTCATACTGGTTTCAGTATCCTCTTTAATTACTCTCAATACTCCTTAGTCTAGAAGTGAAACCTCAATACATTCGTCCTTATGCTTAAGTAATCAGGTTTAAAGAGAAAAATACTTTTTATATAAGAGCCAATTTTTGTCATTTGAAATCCCAGCCAATATTCAGCACCATGAGACAATTAAGTAGCTACTTGAATAAAGATGTAGTGTACTATTGTTTTGGTTCTAATGCCATGTGGCTCTGGCCTTTAATTGACTGTTGAGTCATTGCCTTTTTCTTATAAATTATATCAACAAAATAAAAAATATAATCGTGCATAGACGATCCAGGTTTTTCATTTTCTTGTTATGATATACGCTTCATGAAATAGCTCTTTATTTTTGTTTTTATTGCAGTACTTTATTTTATAATTTCATAATAACAAAAGGTGTGTTTTTAAAAATTAAAAGGAAGCATATACTCTCTTTTAGATCTTCACTTCTCATTTATCAATCTCAATCGTACTTTCCATTATGTCTTTGACATTTCAATGGCCATCATTAGTCAAACGTTTAATTACATGCAATGAAATATCAGCATTCAACAGCAATCAAACATTGCTTTTGTAAGTTATTGATAACCATTTATTAATTGTTGCAGGAGGAGAAAAAGGAACCAGAACCATCTAAGGTAAGAAGGTCATCATATTCTGATACTTAATAATGTTTATTAACTCTTATACATCTCCTAATAGTTATAGTATTAAGAAATAGGCTTGGTCTTTAAAAACTCCTGGCATATAAAGCTGTTGGCGATTCCAAGAAATTTTCTTGTTTCCTGATCTGAAAAAAACATTTTCATACAGTATCAATTTTAAATATAATATTACCTACTCCTTGATACCTTGAGGAATTCAAATATATGATTAAAAGAAAGATAAAAACAATTGTGAATTGGTGAGCCAAGCAAGAGTGGTGATCACTCCAAATGAAAAGAGCTAGACTGGTGTAAACATTATAAAAATTTATTATGCCAACTTTTACAATTGTGCTCCTACGTATTTAGATTTTAAGAATAGATAAACTATGAGCATTTGAAAATAGGTTTTTTCCCCCCCCCTGTTTATAAATTAAGTAATACACCTAATAAATACATTTGAAAACAAAGCTTTCATTCAGAAATGCAACCGTGATTTCCATTTTTCATTCATTCTGGGTAAATGGTTTGTTAATACATTTTTCTTTTGATATTTCCTCATATCTTGTATTTTTACATGAAAATTTAAGAAAAAGAATGTTTAATTTTCAAAGAACTTATGAATAGAAGTTTAAATTTCTTCCAGATTAATGTATTTAAGTTTCAAAATAATCATAGTAAGTACATTTTTTATTGCTGTTACAAACAAAATAAATGACATCAATGTTTTCAAGGAAATTTTTCTGTATTTTTAAAAATGTTCACATTTGAAATGAACACTGTTCTAAAAAATCTTCTAAATTCAATCACCTTCTGAAATGCACACAATAATCAATATTTATTTTTAATACTGATTTATAAATTGTAATATTAATGGCAAATTAAGTAAGGAGTTATATAGCAATGTCATGAAGAGAGGAATCCCATCTTTGGCAGTGTTAATTTGGCGTGGCATGTTCATGCGCAGTATCTGTTTAATCCACTTGTAACACAGATGCAGAAAAAGGAAATTTGAGTGTTTTCATCTGCCTCTTTAATGAATACCTTTAATAAATATTACATTAAATATTATAGTATTTGAATGATAAGTGGAATTTATTTTTACAAATCAATACTTTATGGTACTATAACTTGTTATTCATTCTGTAATTTGTGCATCAATATTAAAAATACGTACTGATTATTGCATGCACTTTAGGAGTTAATTTTCACATTTAACGCAGGTTCAGCCATTAAGAATTGTAATCCTTAAATACTTTGTTACTTAAATCATGAAGTTTAAACCAATTTTTACAATCATTATATTCAATTTTATGTTCATTTAGCCAAGAACTCCTTCAATTAAAGCTCCAGAAGCTCCCAAAATTGAAGTTATTCGTGAAAAAACACCAACAGGAGACAGTCGCAAGAGTTCACTTGTTCCAGGGTCTGGCCAGTCAAGCAGAAGAGGCTCATTGATTCCACCTGATGATGGAAAAGGAAGAAGACCCAGCCTTATTATCAGTGATGAGGTTCAGATTTTTTTCTTCTTTATATAGATTAGGATAGCTGTAGAAAAATCTAACACGTGATCAGAAAGTATATTTTAGAATTTTACATTATTTGTTTATTTTTTTATTATTATTTAGTCAGTGTGAACAGAGTAAACTAACTTTCAGATTATTATATATTTTTATTAGTAGATTTATTAATATTTAATCCATTCTACACTAAGAAATACTTTTTATTCCATATATTACTTAGAAGTAATTTAACTAACCATTTTTTTTTTCTTGTAGCTGCAATGTGTGATTAGTTTAAAACAAATTGCATTTTAAACATTCAACATGATTCTTGATTGTAGTTAAAAATAAATATTATTTAAAAATAGGTCGAATCTAGGAAGAAAATGTTTAAATTTTTAATTCATTATTTTTACAATAAATATAACTGTATTTTGAAATGTATAGAACCGAGCAACAGGAGTATAGTCATACAAACATGATTTATCCCCCCCCCCCAGAAATATGAATGAGAGGTAATAGTATAATAATATAAAAAAAAAAAACACAATTTTTTATATTATGTATCTTACTTTTAACTCTGGTTTATATTTCTGAGCCAAAACTGCCAGTTGATTCATAACTATGATAGTTAAAAGTAAAATAGTATAAAGAATTATGTAACTAGTTCGTGAATTAATAATTCATTTTTTTAATGCAAAATAGTAAAAGATTAATTATTTTCTAGTGGTGTATTCCATTCTAGAAATCAATAAAGAACAGTAGTTTGGCAATGTTTTAAAAAATGTTAGATTTGGCTTTCCATAGTGGTGAAGAGTCACTTGAATGTTTCAGTCACCTGAGTCTTAGGCACATTATCATAAAATACAACATAATATTATGATACCATTTTTTAGGAAGTCATCATGTATACATGTTTTCCATTCCTAATGGCACAGACATTAATAATTATTTCAGGTGTTGTTTCCGGCATATCTCCAGTGGTGTCTGCAATGTGGCGGTCCACGATATTTCGCCGGACTTCCATCCGGCTTCTTCTGGTGGTCATATTCTTGTCGTGCTTGTGGCAGCTCTTAAGAGCCATTAAGAGCTGCCACAAGCACGACAAGAATATGACCACCAGAAGAAGCCACATGGAATTCCGGCGAAATATCGTGGACCACCACATTGCAGACACCGCTGGAGATAAGCCGTAAACAACACCTGTAATAAGTTCCCAGCGAAGAAGTTTGAAACAACGTAATAATTATTTATAGTATCTAAGACGGTAGCCTAGTTACACACATTAGCCTACCTAGTATAAATTTAAAATAAAATTCTGTTAAGAGTTTGGTATTCACTATTTCAAATTTCTTTAAAGAGATTAAATCTTTCTCCCCCCCCCCTAACTTTCTCTACTCTTAGCAAGACATATTATTGTGGTCAGTATTATATTTTGAATTTTGAATGAACTAATTTTAATGTTCAATTGCTATGAGAGATCTTATTGTATTCCGGTTGGCATGAATAAATAAAACATTACGAAATTGTTCAGGGGCGACTTATCTCTTTAAAAAGTAGTCTTTTTTCAATATCATTTTGTGGCCAAAATATTCATATTTTATGATATTTTCTTCATTAATACTTTCCCTAATGATCAAAATAAAAATGTCCTAAATATTGATATTATGGTGCATCTTTCTAATTGTTTTTAGCTTGAGGTGTTTTTTTTTTTAGGGACTTACAGAAAGTCTTGGTAAAAGGACTATTTTTTGGCAAATAATAATTTTGGTGTTATTAAAACTCATTACCAAGAAAAGTATTCCCTTTTTAATGGTATTTTCATGGGATCTAAAAGTATGATATATAAGCAAAATCCTTCCATAATACAAATTCTAATACTGTTATTCTTAAAAAAAATTAATGATGAGGATAACAATTTTCATAAATGTTAATAAAGCATACGAGTAGATGCTAATTCTATTAATACTCCTGCATTTCAATTTTAGGAAAGAGAAAACAGATATACAATGATTTAATTTGTAGCTGGTAACTTTGTCACTGAGAAGAATATTTTTTAAGAATTTATGCGTATTGCAAATGTTAGATTAAGTTGTATAAACTGTGCTCTCTTTATACAGGTGACTGAAATTAAGAACTTTTTATCCCTTTCAGTAGTTTCCATTGCTTTACAGACATTCCAATACAAATATACCACTTACCTTCATCTGAACAAATCTTAGTAATATATTCATTTTTTAATTATAGGATTTTCAGGTGTAAAAGTACAGGCGTGGATCATTTTTTTAGAACAAGTTTTTATTGATAAACTTAGAGTTAGATAACACTTGTTAACATATATAGTGTTATTGTACCATTCATCACAAGTTCATCTATCAATATTTCATTACTTGACTCTTTTACAAAGTTTATATTAAACACATAGTTTATAGATTTATACAGTAGAACCCTTACACTTCTAATTAAATTTTCCAGTAAATGATTATTTGATCATAATGCTTACATAATACAAATATTTCCTTTTTTAATTTCTAGTACTTAAGCTCAATTTTTTTCCCAAAGATAGTAAGAAATTGTGCTTTGCAATGATATAATACTTCTTTTTGAATTACGGATATATTGTGGTACAGAACTGGCAGTTTCACTTCATTATGAACATTTTAAGCAAAATAATGATTTTTTTGGTGATTTAAATATGACTTTTCATGAGTGAATACAATTTTCAATAATTTTAATTTTAATAATACAAGAATAATATAATAATACAACTAATTTTAATAACCTAAGATTTGAGCAAAATATTTTTCTAAATAAAGTAAAACAATTCAAATCTGCCAATTCATCTTTATATCTAATTCAGAATAATGATTATCAAATGATGGTCCCATTTTAATAACTAATAAGCTAAAAATGGCTAGATTGTTGAAAATTAAAAACAAAATTATCAGTTTGTATTTGCAATGCCCTATTATCTAAATATATAATATTCAGTGGTGTAACTATTTAAGAATTAGAAAGGGTTCTACTGTAGTTATTGTTAGAAATAGCTTTAAGAATTATTAATACATACATGTATGGATACACACAAAGCAATACAGATACAAATAAAATAATACAAATAGTTGTGAAATATTTGTACACATTAGAAACAATGATTGATTACTATAAAATAAAATAGAAAGCAATTTTTCTTTCTGTTAATAATAATTTATTATGTAAATTTAAAAATGAATAGAAATGTCTTAGGTTATCTGTGATTGCTCAGGGGAAAAAAAAAGAAAGGCATAGTGAGGAAAATACTCTATATTGTTTATGTTGTTTAACAATAAGCCCTATTAAAATTATTTTGCATCCATTATGCATTTTAGGAAAATAGGAAGTTACGTCCTGGTGAAGTAGTTGAAGAAAAAAAGGTGAGATAAGCAAGGGTTGTACCATGCTCTTCTTTAAAATTGTCACCATGGTTTTATTTCTTTCGAAACTTCTTTAGTGTCCGTGACTTTGCACGCTGCTTATATGTTGTCTTAAGTGAACTACACAATTATGTCCCTTGTCTTTTCTTCTCTTTTTGTGAAAGCGTGCTCTTTGTGTATCGGTTCCGCAAAGTATCCCTGTCAGTGTGTCCATTTCTTCCTATACATTTTTTTTTAATATGTTTTTTCTACAGGCTGGAAAGCTTCGTCCTGGTGAGGTCTTCGACCCAAAGGTGAGACTAAATAAAAAGGGATGAAAGCTTAAGTTGCGCTCCTGGTTCTAAAATATTAACTATTATGAAACTGTGTTTGCCTTGAATTAATTTTCCTAATGTAACTTGAACAACTATCTTTTCTTCTTGGAATCCTACTGACACAACAGACATTGGTTATTCACAATACACTATCATGCCACTGCTCTCTTTGTAAAGCCTATAATTTTCAGTTGTTAATGACTTATCTACAACTAGTTTTAATTTTAAATGTAACAGAGAAAGGGTGTACGGCCAGGAGAAAAGGAACCGGATCCAAAAAGACAGGTCAGAATCAATGTGAAAAGTCTGAAAACTAGAATTAGAAACATGTATTCTGTGTCAATTCACAATTTGTTATTCTTCTAATTTATATGTTCGAATTATGTTACTGAAACTTGTTAATTATTTGTCAGTGTTAATTTTCAAAACAAAAATGCCTGGAATATTACATGTTTAAAAATGCATTTTCGCGATTGTATTTTTATAAATGTTCTCACCTTTAAAAATAGTTTTATTAACATTACTGTTGTTTTATATGTTTATATGTAATATTAAGTGTAGATAACCGCTAATTACATGTTTAAATTAATTTTGTATACAAATAATTTCTAATTTCATGTATGTATTTCTATAGCCATTCCTGAAGATAACACATATTTCAAGAGCATTATTAAGACAGTAGGCTCTTAGAAGTCTTCAAAATGTCACGAGATTAAATCATTTTGATACATAAAATAGTCACCTCCGTAATAGATTTCTTTTGAAAATGATTTCGTACAATATAATAAAGTATCTTCCAAATATTTTGTAAAACAGTCTGTTTAATCTTATTTAAAATTATTTGATTCTTTATAAATTGCAATAATTTACTATTTGTTTCTCAAATATATTTCACACATTTCTGAAAGTATGTATTATGAACCAATATCATTTCGAATTCTAAAGTCGTTATCACAGTGATTTACCTGAGAAATAATTCCACTTCTTCCTACTAGTAATAATGCTCATAAATGAAAATTAAATTATGTTTTAACATTTAATTTAAAGTATGATTTTCTCAAAGTGAAAATCAAATTCTAAATTTCAAAATTCAGATACATTCAAGAAGATAGTCCTGAAATTACTAATAAAATAAATAGACTATAATTTTCCTATCAATCTTGGAAGTCATAAATGCAGCAAACATGTCTACTGTAAAGGAAATACAGCAAACAACCAATAAACAGAAATACGAGTATCATGCTGAGAGAAATATGAAAACCAACATCCATCCAAAAGCATTGTATATATTGATTGATTTAAATCCATGGATGCTGAAAAAGCATCAAATGTAGTTTTCTCCTTATACCTTATAACAGTCATCTAATACTGCCATCTGTGTAATATTTCAGCCTTCCCAGGTTCCATTAAACTGTACTCTTTTAAGTCACTCAATACAGTTTAATTTTGTTCTGAACTAAGATGATTCTTAGGGCTCTTATAAAGTTATAATGTCATTAATATGTAAGAAAAATGTTATGGTAAACTGGTCTTTTTTATCTTAATTCATTGCACATCCATTTTGGAGATATAGGGTTAAAAGACTAATGGAGCCAATCAGTCCATTGAACAGAAATTAAACATTTATTTTTATATTTTCCTTTTTCTTTTTTCAACAAATAATTTTTAAACTATTTATGGCAATCCCTTTTCATTTACATTTTCAAAAATGAATTTTAGGCAAATTATAATTTCATTAGTAATTTAAATATTACTGATATTTATAAATTCAAGACACAATATTTGTAAATACTTTAGTTCCTGGTTGCATTCTATTGTTGTATACTTTTTTATCACTTAATTTCTCTGGTTTATTTCCTCATTAAATATTCAAAGGGAAGTATTTGGGGGATGTATTCATCCGAGGAAGGCAGGGGCAGGAAGGCCTAAAGTACCATTTTAGTTTTTCAGAGTTTTAAAAGGAATAATGGCTTCTGATTATTGGTTGTATGTAAATTAATATTAACTTTATTTTGTGAAACAGTTTTTTTTTCATATAATAACAATTAGGCAGCAGTGCAAACAGGAAATCACATTCACAAATAAAAATTATCGTATTAACAAAAATGAAATTGTTGGAAAAAGGATTAATAAGATTAAACTCAAATGATTAGTACAGAACAGTATCGTAAATTTGCTTCCTACCAGCTATCTTTCACTATGCCAATCAAACCCAATTAAAGAGAATTATTAATATTCCTGATTCAGAATTGACGATTTTTTCATATCAAAATATTTTTTAAAAGAATTAAATTATCAGGTCTGAATTTATTTATCTTCAAAGTTAGACTACTTAAACGTTTAATACAATTTATAGCTTTGCCAAGTCTAGTTACATCCTGTGTTATTCAGCGTAGTTATTGTTTTTAATTAGTACATTGGACTTAATTACTCAAATTTTGCTAGTTGAATCTAAACCTCATTTTGCCAAGGTAACAATCTATGAGTAAATTAAAGAAAGAGTTAATTATATAGGTCTTTAGCTCACAGTCTTCTAATGAAGCTCCTAGTAGATTAACGTCTCATTATTAAGGATCTATTTCTTAAATTACTCTCATAGTGCTTGTGGTTTACCTCTCTTGCTCATTGTAACTGTTCAAAAAAATTTAGTACTTCATAAGAAAGCAAAGGTATTCATAAGTGAATAATAATTCTTAATAGTGGTGGAGCTATACCATGTGTTTAGGGGATACAAGAACCAATGTTGGACTAAATCATATAATCGAGATCTAAGAGTTACACCTTGTAGTTGAGAAAGTAGTTTCTGTTGGAAACTACTGTTTACACATTATTGCATATTGAGGTAATATGGCTGCTGAGTAAAAATTAAATGAAATCCAGATTACTAAAACTATATATTTAAGAAATATTTTACCGTTCATGGAAGAAGAGCACACTATATTACTCTCCATACTTTACATATTACATCCACGATAGTTATTATTTTAAGTGGTTTTCAAGTGTTTCCAAACTATTTTTATGTATTACATATACATAATCGATCAATGAACAAAAATGGATATTTTGATACAATAATCTTAACACTATACCCTCTTTAATGTGCGAGTTGTACCTTCAAAAATGACTTCCTTCATCCCTTTTCCCAATGACTTTACCTCAAAAACTATTTAGATGAAATTTTTGTGACTTAGGTTAACTCCCTTTTTCTACTTAGATTTGATTTGAATTCTAATAACCTAATTTAAGTTATTTAGTCCATCTGGATCTGGCGATTCTCCATCAAATCTACTTTTCCAATGTTTCAAATCAGATATATTCTATTTTGTGAACTTTTTCAACTTTCAGTTCATAAAAACATTCCTCCAAACAAGTTACTTAGGGACAATGTGTTTAATATAATAAGTGTTACTAAAATACTTGTTGATTAAAATATTCTTCTATCAATCTAAGATCTTTGGTAATTTTTTCATTTCAGTGATGAAACTTCCTACCATCAAAACTGCTTCCATTTTTCAATAGCAGTACTTCCATTTTATATATTTGAATTTAAATTGTTTCTTTCTTCAGACTACTAAAACTTCTATTTTCTGTGCAATTATCTTAAGTTTATACTGATCAAGGGCATCACCTAAGACTTACAGTATTCTATCCATTTCTACTACTAGCCTTGCCACCAGTATAGTCGTCTGTAAATCTCATACAAGATCTGATTTTCATCATTAAAAGTTCAGTTCCTTCATTTATTTTTCTTATTAGCTCTTTGATGAACATATCAAAAGAATGAAGTAACAGAGAGCACCCTTATCATGCATCTTTATTATATGAAGATTCTCTATGCCATGGGCACGTTTCATTTGGAAACAAATTTTGAAAATGACCTCGTTTATTTCCATTCTATTCTTTTTTCCCAATTTTCCAGTTTACAGTGTTAACATCTTTTTCTTAATCTATATCAATATATATATATATATATATATATATATATATATATATATATATATATCCTTGTCTTTTGTATAACCCTTAAATTAATTGTCATTTTCCTCTCACAACAAAACCAAAATTGATCTTTATCCACATTCTGATATATTTTATTTCCTTGCCTATATTTTATTCAATATGGGATTACTTAAAAAGTATGAAAAAAAAGGGAAATCATTTAGTAATTACTACCATCCTTTTCCAGTCAGAACGAATGTTTAGTTTCTTTTAAACAATGGAGTGGTTTATCCATGATCATAGTGATTTTTAATAATTTTCTAAAAAGAACTTCATCATAATCAATTTTTAAAAAATATTTAGCTGATATCACATTAAAAATAATTGGTTTCTGATCAGTTATACTTATATCATTGGAGTTTAATTACTCCATCAAATGTTTGGGCGATAGTTGCTTTCAGCTATAATGGAATTACTCTAAATCTTTTGTACTTAATCTTTCCATCGATCACTTAAATTATCAATGTAATGAGGTTTTCCCCCTACTATATAAGAGTTATGCAAAGACTTAATTTCATATAAAATAATAAAACACATAAAAGCATTTTTAATAAATCATAAATATATTTGATATTCTGACTTTCCTTATTTCTTTTAGAAAGAAGACTTTATTTAATATCATTAGTTCCTGAGGAAAGATCTTAGGAACTAATAATTAACAATTCATTAATGTTTCTCTGCAATTTGAAGCAAAGTTTCCATTCATTGCTTTATTTTTCTTTGATTATAAGAAAACTTTGCTAGGGAATAAATTAAAAATGGGTCTCAATTGGTCTTTTCAACTTTAACTTCATATAAATGAACAAAATCGATCTACTAATTTCAATGTCTTCATCTGGCTTTCCAATGTTTGTTCAATCATTCTAGTATCCTATGTTGGTTGCTCTGTGAACATGCAGCCAATCATGGTATAGGAGCTGGGCTATTTTATTGGAATACTACAATATATTCTGCACTCTTAATGTGACTCGTTGTAATAAATAAAAGTATTTATTGTTATTAATTTATGTTTTTTATCTTTCTGTATTCATTTATGTTAAATTTAAATTAATTTATATATTAAAATTGTTTTGTAATTCTTTTTTTAAATTTTCCCCATTTTTTTTACTATATTTTTCAAGTTGCTTACATGTCTATACACTTATTCTACTTTTTTTTTTTAACCAAATTTTGTCTCTGTACACTTCTTTTGTGATTGTCTATTTTGTTCATTTTTTAATATTTTGTTTTTTGTTTTTAACAATCAATGTTTTACTTTTTTTGTGCTATATTGTGTAAATATGGTCATTTTTGATGTTTTTTGTTTTGCTTTTTGTCACATTTTTCACTGGCTAACAATGTTTAGATTTCCTCTTATATATAATTGACTATTTACTATTGTGGTCTTTAATGTGCATGTGGCAATAAATATAATAATATTATGTTTCCGCAAAGTAATTATTCTGTTTTTTTGCATGTATAATTTTGAATTTTGATTTACTTTTAGAATTGTACTACATTAATTAAGAATATTTTAATATAAATATTAATGTGATAAGGATACTTAAAGTGTTAAGAATTGTTTTTATTTTCAGTAATAAAACTTTCTTCTGTTTTAGTTTTAAAAATTAAAGAAACTTATTGAGTTAAATATGTTTGCTATTTATTCAGTCATAAAAGGTGATCCTATTTAAAATTATAAAAAATAGATCATACTTGGAAACGTATTCACATATACTCAAAATAAACAAATATTATACATATTTTAATCTCTTTAGGGTCATTTGTGGCTGAATCTATGTCATTCTGGTTACTTTGAATAAACAAATATCAATCAATAGCAAATAAATAATAAAAACTAACTCAAATAACAAAATAAATAATATCCAAAACAAATAAAATGAACAATTACAGTAAAGAAAAATAAATTTAAAATTTACCCTTTTTAGTAATACTATACAACTACAATAGCTGATACTGAATGTAGCATTCAGAATTTACATTTTGATAAAACACTTACACAAAAGCATAAGGTTCATTCCATAATAGTAATTTTGTTTAATACTTATGATTTCAATTTATATATAAAGGCAAGTTTTAACAATTATTTTGAAGATTTCAATTTTATTTCAATGTTTATTTTCTATATCATATTTTTACTTTTTAGCCTTTTTTCAGCATCACCTATGAAATCATAGGTTATTTTTATTTTATACGCCTAAATCTGTATATTGTTATATTTTTAGTATTCTTGAATAATTTATACATAAACATATCTATAAAATATTAATAAGTGAAGTTTTAAGTTCAATTGGATTTATAGACATATATTTGTTATTTACAAACAAATTTCAAAATATAAATAACTTACATTTAAAGGTTGTAAATATTTACTATTTGTGTTACAATGTAAACTTTTTCCCCCAGTAACATTTGCATCTTTTTCATCTGCAAAGTTTAATATTAGTTTTTGGTGTGTTTAGCAAACAAAATTGGTTTAGCCAGTTTTGGGCTACACATAATTTTAATTTGATTAGTTTTAATAATAACTGAATACAAAATAAATGTTGATTATAAAGTTTAGCTTGGATTTTTTATTTTAACTAGCTATTTGGATATGAAAGGCTCGATATGAAATATTATATAGTAGCCATTTATACAATTCTTTAAAATTATCTTTTTCTGAAAAAAAAGATAAAACATTACAATGTAACATTGGTCATTATCAAATAAATAAAGGTTTGAGAAGAGGCATCTTCTATTTCCTAAGGAAAGATCTGATATAAAATAAATAAAAAATTAAATTATGTGGAAAAAAAAATTAAAATGAAAAAAGTTAAAGTTAGGAAGTTTTAATTTGTATCTAACTGTCTACTAGATACTTACAGTCCTTGCAAAACCATTGGCATCTTAAACCATTCCATGTGGTCTACACAGCAAGAATCCTCCATTTCCACACGCCAGACTCCTCAAGTCATTCTTCAGGTCATCCAGCCAACTTTGCCAGGGTTTGCCATTCCTCTTCACTACAACTGTTGCACCAAAGAACTTCAATTTGGTGTTGATCCTGATTCATTATTTTTGTTGCTCTCTATTAGCTGCAATGATACAAAACAGAACACTTTTGTATTAGTTGACATTTACTTAAATGTTAGTAGTTGCCTGTGTCTAGTCATAAACATCAAATGGCCTGACCCACAGTCAGCTCACCTGACGCTCTGTGTATTCTCTCGGATAGCTCTGTTCTTTTTTAAAGAGGTGCGGATACCCATTCCTCACTATCAATCCTCCTCTTTTACCTAGGCTTGGGACTCAAGGCAAATGTGGTTCTTCTATCCTTGTTGCACCAGTATTAGCAGCATCGTGCTTCTTGCTGACACCCTCATTTCCCTCTAAAGCAGGTAGATTATACCTAGGTGCATTCTAACCCCCTCCCACAGAGGTGTTTAATTTCTGTGTTTAGCCCCTAAAAGAGTATACAAATCTCAATGTTGTGTTCATGCTTTAGGATTTTTCATTATATTCTCTCAGAGTAAATATTTGGCCATAGAAGATTTCTCTCAATTTAATAAATTTTCAAAAATGTTTTATCATGAAGTTTAATAAACTAAGTACTCAGCTGTACTTCACCATCAGTACTAAATATAAAACATTTAAAATATTATTTAAATGTAGATTTTTAAAAATTCTTTTTTTCTTTTGTTGTTAAGAGCTCTACTCTTAGTCTTTTGACAATTTTATATATATTCAATTTGAATTCTTACACAAATGTGTATTTTTATGCTTTACAGTAATTAATAGTTTTAATAAATAGGATATAGTATCAACCACGACTAAGAGAATACCAGTCTAGATTAAGTGTACCAAAAAAAACCCATGTGTATTTGATATTTCAAGATTACAATTGGAATACAGAAAACTGCATAGATCTTGACTCTAAACTGATATCAAACTGAAGAAGTGGCTATTGAAACATACTCACATATGTTTCACATTTTAAAGTAACCCAAAAAAAATTGTCTTTCACAGAAGGGAAAGATTAATGGGACCAATGTGACAGAGGTGTTTTTTGTTAACAGAATCAAATACCAAACCCCCAGTGCTTGCACAATTATTGATTTTCCATACTTTAAAGAATATATTCTCCTCTGATTATGAAACAATAATTCTATCAGAGATGTGCAAAAATTACTTATTCTAAAATGACAAAAAATTTAAATTAATAAGTAATTCTTGTAAATGGTCTATTAAATAAATCAAATTATTTTTTTTAAAACAGATTTTGTGTTTAATACTAATAAGAATTTAAATAAATTTTCTCATTAGTTAACTTTCTATGAAGTTATACTGTTCATTATTTATCGAATACTGGTTCATTTTAATAAAAAAGTAATGTCTAACAGAGGCGAAGGCCAAGCACAGATATGAGAAGGCCAAGTGTTGCTGAATTAGAAGAAAAAATTGACAAGCCATCAACTCCACTCAAAGAAATTGGGCCTCCAGGCCCTCCAGCTATAGTGGACGTTCAAGAAAGCTATTCAGCTGTTGAAGGTAATTGGTTTTGTTATTTAATTATTTTAAATGCAAATTAGTTTTGAAGAACTGTAGAGACTATCTGCATTTATTAGCAGATGCATTTTGATTTCAAATGAAAACCAATGTTTTATGACATATTCTACATACTCCCTTATCCTGCACATTTGGGACATGATTAATAACATACAGGTAATTTCCAATTCCATTTAAAGAAATTTCGACTACTCTTAACAATGATAATCAACAAACATTTATTAATTATTTGTAGATTAAACAATACTGAATATTAAAAAAGATTCAATTTAAATACAAGCTTCAGGATGCAAACATGAAATCAAGTTCTTTCCCTCCCAAAGATTTAAAATATTATAATATATTGAATATATAAACATCTTTTTTGTCTATCTGATAACTAATTTATAGTTCTAATTTATTCCAATTTGTGAGGATGTTAATTTCAGTACTTGTTCCTTGGCTCTTCAAACTATTCCAGGACCTCCTTAAAAACCCTTGATACTCTCTCTCTTGATACTTTTACCAACTGGCAGCCTTATTTTCATTGGGTATACAGGGTGTCAAGTGTTAAAAAGTGGTAAACTTCAGAAATTAATTTTATATCATTATTGGAACTAAAAGGTTAAATAAGCTAAGGACCAATTTGCAATGAATTTGGATATATTTACCCCCTGACATTCATATTATCCTTTTTATGAAAAGATTAGTGTGATAACTTTATTGAGTAAGTCCGTGAAAAGGATATTGTCTATTGCAAGGTCTATAAAATGTTTTTTTTTTTTTTTTTTAATAAAACTAAAATTGCATATGTGAAAGTTGATTGTGATGACATTTATAGTTCTGGAAAAGTAGTTATAGTTAAACATTCCAAGTGGCAGGTAAAGAGAGTAAAAATTATGTGTTTTATATTAAATATATTTCATAATGTAAATGTTAATTATAGATCAAACTGGCTACATGACGGTTGGAGTTGAAGGAAATCCAGTTCCAACATTTAAGTTTTATAAAGTAAGTAAATTAAAAAATGAATATTGACAGATTTCAATTACGCTGTAATTTTCCTTTAACCACGCCTCCTTGTCTAGGGAATGACCGAAATTATTGAAGGAGGAAGGTTTAAATTTTTAACAGACGGTGAAACCAACACCATTACACTCTGTATGAGGAAAATAAAACCAAATGATGAAGGCAAATACAAAATAGTAATCAGTAACATTCATGGTGAAGATTCAGCTGAAATGCAGCTTTATGTATCAGGTATTATTTCAAAATAACAATTTTAATTATATTTTGTAGGTGAATTATGTTATTGAACCTTTTTAAATAAACATTGCTTTGTATGAATTAATTATTTTGGAAATATCCTACATGATGGTAATTCCTGCTTTTTATTTCTACAAAAAGAATCAATACTATGATACTTCAATATCAATTTCAGTGTGTGTAAACAAAAAAATAAGCTTATGCTAATCATAAACAAATAATTTCCTTTTAAAGTAATGATTAACATGAACTGTAGATGCCAGTGGTATGGACTTCAGAGCTATGCTCAAAAAGAGGAAATACGCAAAATGGGGAAAAGATAAAGAAGATCCTGATTGGGGAGAGCTGAAAGAAACAGAAAAACAAGTTCCACAACTGAAAAAAGTAGAGAGGGTAAGCACGTTTCATTATTTCTTTTCTTTGCGCTGTTCTTATTTTCATTGAAATTTTAAGTTTTGTTGTCGTATTATCATTTTAATAATTTATAAAAAAAATATACCGTGTTTTTTTCAAAGTAATTATATAGTAGGAGATGTAGAACAGTGTCATTCATGTGTTAATTTAAAAATAAATTACAAATGTATAAAAATTTCATGTTGCTTAGACATTTTCAGTGAACTTTTGAAAATATTTTATTGAATTTGTTTAGACTAAATCCAATAAATATTTATTTATTTACTTAAAATTTTTACTTAATTATTTAGTACCAATATTTCCCAATATCTTCAGTTATTAATTTCTTTTGTTACATGAAATAAAAAAAAAAAAAATATTTGAGCCAAAAATGGTAAAAAAATTCATCAAATATATATAGAATTTTATTGATTTTATAAAATATGATTTATAGATCCATCTTATTTTACTCAGAATTATAGATAGTTATTGGAGGTAAAAATATATTTATTTTTGATAAAAAGTATTGCAGGGGAAAATTATTGCCTCTTCAAGCTAAAATATAACTAAACAACTTTGAATATATTATTTATTGTTAATCATAATAAGAAACAATATTTTGTTTTTAACAAACATAAGTAACTTTTCTTTTGGCAATTACAGAAAGCTGAATCCTTTTTGAAGCCACTGGTTGATCAATATGCAAAAGAAGGAAAGGACAAGAAAGTTACATTTGAGGCTGTGTTCTCCAAGCCTAATGCTAAACCAAAATGGTTTTTCCGTAAAGATGTGAGTTTTATTTGACATTCAATAAATAATCTTTCAGTGAAATAATACACAGTTTAGAATAATGTTTCTGAAGGTTCGACAATTTTAAAATTAATTTGTGGGATTTTAAATTGTTTGATTTGTAAATAATTTATACTCCAATGAATATATTTACAAATATTCATCAAGATAAGTCACTTCTAGAATGGCATATTATCGCAAACACTTTACAGAACCTCCCCCTAGATTTTGTTGTGAAGTTGGAGCATGATCCCAAACTTACCTACTAAGTTCTACCCAAATCTGCTCAAAAGATTGAGGTCTGGGCTGCCCAAAACATATATATATTTTTAATTCCTCCATCTTCTTTTTGTTGTATTTATCTTCAAAAAAATGTAGATGAATGCTTTGGGTCATTGTCTTGGGACATAATAAAACCAAGATCGATTGAACAAAGAATTGTGTGGTCCTCCAAAATTTTGTATATTCGTTTTTGTTTAGTATTCCTGAAATGTGTTCAAAATTTTCTTCCCCCAATACCTCTGAATAAGCCCTGCTCTAGAGCTGAACTTCATTATGCTTTACTGTTGGACTTATTTACTGAAGACTAAATGTTTCCAATAGTGTGCTACAAACCACTATCTGATTATTTGATTTACCAATCCTCTAATATTGCTATTATTGGTTTTTCAACCAATTTAAAATATTAAATGAGGTTTCAAGTAACTTTTATGATGTGAATAATTAGTATTGGGATGTCTGACATTTTAAAACATAGATTTGCATGATTGGAGAGCATCTCTTCAAAATCAGAGTAATATTATTATATAGAATAAGATTGACCTAATCTTATGAGGAAAAAAATGAATATATTGACTTGTTATATCATAAAATTTATAACTCTTTATGTAATATTGAAACAAATGAATATTTAATCTATTTTTTGACTATTACAGGAGCTTTTCCCAGGCTCCAAGTACAAAATGAAAACTGAAGGAGATACATACACACTCATCATAAGTGCTCCTAAAGTTGAAGATACTGGCAAATATACGGTTGAAATTAGTGGTATATCTTGCACAGCATTTCTCAATGTAGACGGTATGTAATTATTTACTGAAAAAATATTGTTTTTATGAAATCTAAGTTATATATGTACTTATCATTAGTATGGGCAAATTATTGAAGTGATTAACTGTCTATGAATTAACGTATTTGGTTATGAAATTTGGTTTCTATACCTCTTTGAATCAACTACTGCAACATGACACTCAATCATGTTAAAACCAAATATTATCTTTTTTATTTATTATTTGGTTTATTACTGACATCAATTGTAAAGGTATAGCATAGGCATAGCAATATCGATTGTAACCATGTATCGATTTACGGCAGGATTTGCCACCAGGTTGTCTTCCTAACAGTATAGACAAAGCCGGTCTAGAGAAAGAATGTCTCTTTTGGCCATGGGTGGGCTTTGGTTTTAGGTGTAAAGATTATTCTCTTGAAGGTGTTGATGTAAAAAGGACGTAACATGTACGGTTTTAAAAAAGTGAATTAAAGAGAACTATATTTCAAAAACTTCTAAGCCTATGTTTATGAGAGAAATCAGATTAGTGTTTTCGGGTAATTGATATATCAGTATTTATTTTGTTTTGTGGTTTAAATGTGTAGTACTTAAATCAAGGGCCAGGCTGTAGCACACAGAATTTGGTGAATAATGTGCAGTCATATGTAATGTGTTTGTGGCTTCTTAAACAAAGTTTACCACTTGTTTCTTCAAGCATTTCCTCTATTTTCCCAGAATGCTGAGTAGGGGCCAAGATAAAAATAGAACTTTGAAGCCTGCTGAGGAAAATCTTATTTACGATTTCTCAGACTTGAAACTGGGGATTCCAGATCAATGTGCTACTACAAAGATGTACACTCCTTAATAACAAATATATATATATTTATATTTTTTTCCAGTCAGTATTGTAGACCTTAGGGATTTTTAGCTGACCGAGGGGGACTTGTAATCAGAGTATTACATAGCGAGTGGTAAAGTCAATGTGCTCCTTTAGCCAAGTAGGGTCTGAAAGGAATGATATGAGACACTGATAGATTATAATCTTTAATCTTGGCACATTAAAATTTGCTGATGTGTATATATTTTTTTCTTTTGTTGTTTGTTGTTGGCATTATAAAGCTTTGATATCTATAGCCGCCCCTGAGATTCATGGGTTACATAATCAGAGTTTTATATAGTGCGTGATAAGCTCAAAATACAACCACCATTAAGCAAAGAGGATCTGGAATGAGTTGTCTCCAGTAGACTGACGAGCCTCATTGTACCTGGGGGACGGCTGTGTCAGCCCTCCTTTGGAAGGGACCTAAAGGAGTCATAATTGTTAGTCATCTATAGGGGCTGTTGGACATATACACTCGTTAAACTCTCGCTCATCCAAAAATGCTGCAACACTAGTCCACTCACCAGAGTGACTCATGAACTAATGTTATCTCTTGACCGGTCTCAAACCTGCACCTGTTTTTACCATCAGCTTAATGAGGGTAGTGGTAGATATGCACCTTAACCTGCACAGCCATCAGCACCCCCAAATGTATGTGTATGTGTATAAACATATAAAAGTGAATATATTCAAAGGTGGAAGTACTTGCCATTTTACACTATGATATTTTCTTAATGTCTTTCTCTTCTTTAATTACAGAAGCTGATCCAGCATATACATTCATTAGGCCCTTGTTGAAGAAAGTTGAAGGATATACTAGACATGAAACATTCATGGAATGTACAGTCAGTAGCAGTATGGCTTTGGTCTCATGGTTCAGAGGAACCACTAAATTATCAGTAAGTCTTCATCTGCATCTAATTATCTTTGTATGTTTAAATTATTTTGTTTGTATAATAACCTTATTTTTTTCTAGGATGGAGATAAATATGCAATTTCAAAAGATATGCAAGGTGTTTGTAGGCTTACTATTAGATATTCTGAGTTGGAAGATAGTGGTGATTATACCTGCAAAATTGATAAACAAGACGATAAAACTAGCACTAATGTACAAATTACAGGTAAATAAATAAAATAAATCTTATGTAGACAGGGATGAGAATTACTGTCTTTCAAAACATTGTAAAGCTAGTAATTTAGATCACTTGTTTTATCATCTTATCTTTATTGAGATCTGAAGATCATGAACTTTTCTATATTCTGTGATAATTCATTATTTGAGGAAGTTTCATTAGCTATATACTATATATATATATATATATATATATATATATATATATATATATATATATATAACTCACCCTCTTCTCATTACCATAGATCAAATACCAACAATCAATCATGATAATTACGTATATAAACTCAAACTTCACTGTTACTAAAAACAATAATATTTGTACTATTTGTGTCTGAATCTCTAGCAAGTTGCAACACTGGGTAAACATGTTTACAGATTAAATTTTCGATTGCTGAAATACACTTTTACTTCTTGCTTCTCACCTTGTTTAAATTAAATTGGCTTCTAAATATATATTATATTTTCCTTTGGTTCTGAAACCTAATTACCAATTATCACAAGTCTAGCATACTCATATTTTATGTATTATGTTTTCTTTTACTACTTTACTCTATGTCCTCATGTGTTTCTTGTTTGTATAGAATATCCATACAAATTTACCAAGGTATTGAAGAGCCAGAAACTCACTGAAAAAGATACTATTACTTTAATTTGTGAGCTTGATGATGAACTAGGAGATGTTACTTGGACTAAGAATGGCGAAGAAATTAAACCTGACAAAAGGTAAATACTTTTGTTAGATCTGTTTATTCATAATACACATTAGTATATTACTAACTTTTACAAAGGTAGCATAACTTAACTAATATATGGTGGAAGGTCAACAAAATAATGGATACTTCAAATGATTATTAAAATCATTTTTATTTCTCTGCTAGTTTCGCATCCATATCACACCTCATCTGGAGGAATTTTACTGCACAAAGACAACTAAACTAATAGTTAAATCGTTCTCTATGACCTTTGACTAATTGTACCTTTCGGAGAATGGCTTACAAAGTATGGTGGGTCAAGTAAGCTGATTTATATCGATACGTCACAAAAGAAAAATATATAGTTTATCCCTAATGAAGTATTGTCTAAATATAAAGAAGAAATTTATAATTGATTAACTATCAAAGTTTCTAAATAAATTAAAATATATATAATTCACATGTTTTATCTCAGTTTTTTTATTGATCACTTTTTTTCTATTTTTTATCCTATTCTTTTATCCTCCTCTTGCTTATATATCTTTCTTTTTCTATTATACTTACATTTTCAAAATCAATGTTATGGGTGTATTTAATTGCAAATAGGTACGCTTTATTGTCCTTATAATCAACGTTTAACATGTATTGTCTGATTCTTCTTTTGAGTAATTGTGATGATTCCCCTATATAACTTTTATTGCAATCCTTTATAACTTTTATTTTGTATACATTATATTTAATGTCTGTTGATTTTAATTTATCTTTTATATGGCTAAAGCTATTTTTTACTCTGTTTGGATATTTCCAAGTGATTTGTCCAATATCTTTACATATCGATGTAATCTTACTGGCTAC
Source organism: Riptortus pedestris (assembly GCA_019009955.1). Classification (NCBI taxonomy): domain Eukaryota; kingdom Metazoa; phylum Arthropoda; class Insecta; order Hemiptera; family Alydidae; genus Riptortus; species Riptortus pedestris. Next base: position 16,848,762 of record CM032233.1, read on the forward strand.
TATAGGATTATAATTCAATGTACAGTACATTTTTTTTTTTTGCACTATTTTTTATATTTGCAAAATTAGTATTCTTTTGGTTATCTACATGTATATTTATATTTTCCTTGGCCGCTATTTAATTTTCAGATTTATTTTACTTCTCATCTTCTTTGTGATTTGTAAAATTTGATCTTTTCTACTGTAGTAGATACATTTTTCAGCTTTGTTGATTTGATTTTCAATTAATTTGTCTGGTCAGCTATTTTTCTGAATATCTACCTTAATTTGTTATTTATCTCATTATAGTACTTCGGGGAGGTTCTAAGAAATGTTGTTAATGCTCTATTATAGTGTAAATTCTTCTTGAAATATATTGGATGGCTTGAAAAACAATTTGTCATTCACCCCGAAAAAGTACTTTTCCTTCCATTTAAATTCCATCTTATTTTCAATAGTACTGCTGATTTCAATGTCCAAAAAGACCAATTTATTATCTATTTCAACTTCTTTAGTAAATTTTAAATAGCCTTTTTGGTTAAAAATATTAAATTAGCTATCTACTTTATCATTGTGATTGCATATTAATAAATTTATATAAATTGAATGTGGATGTCAATTTCTTCAATAATTTCCTATTCATTACGAGGATGATTCATTACGATACCGCTTATTGAAACTGATGCATTATTACCCATTTGAATTCCTTAAAGTTTGTACTATTTGTTGTACAAAGTTTTATGCCTTCAATAAAATTATCTTTATCTTTTATTTTGGTATTGCTCAATATACATTCCTAATCAATATATAATCAATATATTTTTATTTCGTGATGCATTAATATAAATCAGCTGACTTGACCCGCCATACTTTGTAAGCCATTCTCTGACAGGTAAGACATGGAAAGTCATAGAGAAAGATGTAGCCGTTAGTTTAGTTGCCTTTGTGTAGAGAATTTCTCCAGATGAGGTGTCATATGGATGCGAAACTAGTAGAGAAATAAAAATGATTTTAATAATAATTTGCAGTTTTCATTCTTTTGTTGTCCTTCCGCCATAGATTAGTTAAGTAAAGTTAAATAGGTCATGCATTCACAACAAGTTAGCATAACTTCACAGCTATGAAGGTATACATCATGATGAAAAAATAATCTTCTAAAAATAATATAACGCAATAATGATAATTTATTTTATCAATTAAATTGTTATCTCAAGAACAAAAGCCACTTGATTTGGACATGGCTATATCCATATACCTTACAAGTGAGTATAACATTTAAAGATTATTTTTTGGTTATGAGTTTTATTAATATAGGATAATGTTAACTTTGACTAATTAATTGAATTAATTAACTTATTTCATATTTCCAGTTATGAAGAAGATCTTTTTCTTAAAATAAAAAATAAAAAGTGATTTAGTTCTAATTTTTATATTTTTGTTTAATTAAATTCATTTTGGAATTATAGGATCTCAATAACAAAGGATGGAAGAAAACGAAAACTGGTAATAAAAGATGCAAAAGTAACAGATGCTGGTCAGTTTGCATGTACATCTAATGCTGATAAAACAGAAGCAGAAATTGTTGTACAATGTAAGAATTTTTGTCGTCAATCCCATTTAAGGACAATAATATTTTATGTAATAAACAATAGTGTGTGTGTGTGTGTGTGTGTGTGTGTGTGTGTTATATATATACAGCCTTAAGTATAAACTTTATAATTAGTTATACATGGTGATCTATAATAAATGGCATCTTTTGCATCTAATAATGATATATACCATACCTATGTACTTGTTATAATTTCTAGAACCCTGAAAATTACAAAATTATTTAATAAAAATAAGCTATAAAATGCAAAAGCCATTTATTTTCTTTACTCATTCAAGGAGGAATCTGTAAATATGGCACAATTAAATTGTTGTTAAATGCGGTTGTGTGTGTGCGTTTATATGTGTGTGTGTGTATATATATATATATATATATATATGTATGTATTTGTATGTGTGTGTGTGTGTAAATAAATATTGCTTAAAGGTAATTTTACAATGGAGCAGAACAAATTACCACTCTGAAAACATTAAACTATATTAACTTCTATATTCTAAGTCTATAGTGAATATTTAAAATCAAATAATTGAATTCAATTTATTGTTATGTATTTTTTCAGACCAAAATAGATTTAACAAGAAACTTAAGGATACTGTTGGAATAGAAAGGGAGAAACTTATTTTTGATATTGAACTCCAGGATCAAACCGCTTCAGCAGAGTGGTTTTATAACGGAGAAAAAATAGAACCATCGAAGAGGTAGTTTAGAGCTAATTATTTCTTTTATTTCATGATGTTTATTCTATTATATTCTTAGTTCTATTCTATTTGTTATTTAATTAAAAGGATTGAGATAAAAAATCTTGGCGGAGGAAAGCAACAGTTGATATTTAATCAACTTGAAATGGGAGATGAGGGTGAAATTTCATGTACTTCTGGAGAACTAACTTCATCTTGCAAGCTGACAGTTAAAAAGGGAGAATCAAAACCAAAAATCAATTTTGATGATACTGTTGATGCCCCAGCCACAAAACCCATCATCATGGACGTTCCTTACACTGGTATAGTAATTTTAACACAATGTTTAATCATTGTTTTATTAATACAATGAATTATTTATTCTGATTTGTTTTCATATATAGTTGAGGGTACAAGGCAAACACCTATTGAAGCAAAGTTATTGAAGGATGGAAAACCTTTACCAATAAAAGAGGTTGAAGTCAGTATTACTGAAGAGAAAATCGTTTTTACTATTCGTAAACCAGCTAGAAGTTTATCTGGAAAGTACCAAATTAAAATATCAAATGGGCAAGGAGAAGATGCAAAAGACATTCATATTAATATGCAAGGTAAGCAATTTAATATAATATCTAATGACTATTATTTTACATAAACAATATAAACTTAAAATATATCTGTGTGTGTGTGTGTGTGTGTGTGTGTGTGTGTGTGTGTGTGTGTGTGTGTGTGTGTGAATGTATGTATTTCATACTAGTAATACGTTCTAATGTTTTTGTTATACTATGCATCTTTAGATGCTCCAAGTGCTCCTAGAGATGTTGATGTCACTGATATCTTCCAATCCAGTTGCAAAATAACTTGGAAACACCCAGCTGATGATGGAGGTGCACCAATTGTAAAATATGTGATTGAAAGACAAGATCTTAGTGTGAAAGGTACTTTTTAGTATTTTTTTAAATTTAATATAAACATTGAAACATATAGTTATGAGCATGGCTCATTAGTCCATGATAAAGAAATTACTCCTGCTAAAAATGTAATATAGTTATACGGACTGATTTCACATTAAAATTTTAAGAATCAATTAAATTTATATTGCTTTGAACATCTGTAGAAAGCTTATTACTTACACTTACTCACATAAGCATTGCATATATTTTTCTGTGATCAGTTATAGCTTTAAAATTTAATTTAATTACACCCCCACCAATATTTCTCTTCCTACTTGTTTATTAAAGAATCATACTCTTCTACTGGATATATTGACTTTTATTTACCTTATATTTGATGCTGTCCTAGCCTAAAATATGAGTAATTTAAATCTTCAACAGATGTAAATTTTTCTTCAAAAGAAATTAAACAGTCTGATCACATAATAATAGCCGTTTATTATTTTTATTCACTCCTGAGAAAATTATAATGGATCAAATTGAGTTTGGAGGCTACCACTCCGATCCTTTGTATTTTCGCTTCTACATATTTCCTATTGCAAAATGTGTTAATATATTATATTTCATTTTACCATGATTTACTACAGAGCTTTTGAACTAATAATTATGAAAATTCCTCACATGATTTGATGATTGTGTGCAGTTACTAGATTGCATATATTGAATTAGTTAAAGTACAGTACTATATCAATTTATTCTAAATATTCAGAGAATTCTTATTTTCAAATAATTTTTTATTCTCTCCTTTTAGGTGGCTGGAGGAGCATTGCAGATGTCCCATATGCCGATGGGACAACTTACCAGTGTACTGACCTAGTCCATAGAAAGGAATATAAATTCCGAGTTCAAGCCTTAAATAAAATTGGAGCCTCTGAGTATGGACTGTGTGGAAAAACAGTTCTTGCCAAAGATCCATGGGGTATGAAATTTGTAATACTAAATATTTAACATACTTGTCTCTTCACATATTTTACTTGCAAAATTAGCAAGTAAGATAAGTACTCACTTTTCATTATGTATATTTTATTTATTATAACAGAAATAATAACTAAAAATATTGTTTATGCAGCATGGATATATTTTTATCCATGCTGTAGGTAATGTTATGTTAGAATATCAATGGAAAAATTCATGCAATAATAAATGAGATAAAATTCCTTTAGCACTACATGTTAATCACCACCTTTGGTTCCACTTCAGGAGCTCTATCAGTCACATAAAATGATATTTATAAAGATAAGAGTCTTCTACTAAAGAAACGTTCTAAAACGGTTTAATTATTTATTCACTACCTGTGGAATCTTAATGTTATTAAAAACAGATATGGGTACATGACTTCTATTTACTCCTTTTGAATTAAATATTTTTCTGCACTTCACTTGAAAGTCACTTATATCTCCATTCAATGCATTGAATCAAAAAGTGTTACAGAATATAATTTAAAGATGTTTTAATGAAACAAAAATGGTTCTATACCAATGTATTGCATGTAAAATAGGAATGAAGAAAGTTAAATATTTTTTTTTATTTTTGCCCCTCTAACGCCTCCCAATCCCTTCCCCTTAGTCAACTTTGATCAAAAGAGGAAACCGTCTTAAAAAAAAAATTCAGTATTCTTAGGCTAGTAGTTTTGAGTAATGAGAAATACGCACATATGTACTGAACTCGCACCAAAACTAGTCAAAATGGATTCAGGGAAGGTCAAAACAGACAATTTCCATTGAAAGTTGAAAACCAATCCTATTCATGATTACAATAATTTCTTTACTTTGTGCAAAGATGTAAAATGATGGACTACGTATAACCAGTAGCTGGTGTTTATGTACATAAATACAAAGAAGGGCCTAATAGAGATAAAAGTTGAGTCCAAAGAAAGGACCTCATATTATTGAAAGTGAGTCACTCATATATTTTTTTTCAACATCTCAAGTCTAGTGGGTCCGGTGGGTTCCCGTGGGTAACCAAGAAAACACTTCCACCCACTATTATAAATTATTTAAATAAATATTTCATTAATTAGGTGCATAATCTAAAATTAAATTTAACTATTCATCAGAAAATCATGATAAATCTAGGCTTTATAAAGAACAGTTGTTATTGCGAGATATATTTAAGGTCCATTTGAAACACATCTAGAAAATTCTCGTGTTTTTTAATTTTTTTTTTCAAACGAATAGACCTGCTTTGATTCAATATGTCCTAAATTCTAATAAGGATATCTTAGAAAATAACACATGTAATTTATAAAGTGGTTTTTGACTTACAAGTATAGTTGGGCCATATACTGTTATTTCTCTCTCTCTCACTCTCTCTCTCTCTCTCTCTCTCTCTCTCTATATATATATATATATATATATATATATATATATATATATATATATATATATATATATGTATGCACAACAATCAAGCTAGTTACTTGATAATAACCAATTAGTCAAAATTATAGATAATATTTTGACTTACTTAATATAGTGATTCAAAAGTGAACTTTTGTGAATAGATGCCATTAGTCTTTAAGAAATTATTACTAATTATTAATTCCCTTATTAGATGAACCAAGTCAACCGAAAAATGCTGAAGTTGTTGATTGGGATAAAGACCATGCTGATTTAAAATGGGAGAAACCTGATACTGATGGAGGTGCTCCTATTACTGGATACATTATTGAATATAAGGTATTTATTTTTTGCAGTCATTTCATTGGAACGTAATATAAAACTGTTAAATACCACTATTTACTTCAAATAGCATTAGATTAGATACCTTATTGCTCCCCCCGCCCTGCCTGTCAGGAACGGCATTGCGGTCTTTGAGGTCCTATTGTGAAAGCTTTACAACTCCATTCCAAGTGGCTCATTCAGAATAGCTTTATATTCCTTAAATGTCAAGTTATATCTTACCTGTGGTGTCAGTACCTACATATTGTTGTCTCACTGAGTTTGATGTTAAACATGTTAAACATTCATCTTACAGTCCCTCAAGATCACAACACTACATCTCTTAGATCCTTCCTAGGCAGTCTGAGGTAAATTACTCTGTTTCTGCATTCCTCAAGCCCAATGTAAGCCTTTGTATGGGTAACTTTGTGGCTTTCCCATACTTTTTGTAAATCCTTCCTGGCAGCATTTTTTATGGAGTTCTGAAGAAATGATGGAGATACTCCAATATAGAGTACTGTTTAATGTGGGTACACTTGACCCTCTGCTGGCCAATTTGTCTCCATTTTCATTTGTTGGGATGCTCTAGTGTAGGCTCTGTACCCTTCTGTAGGCTCTTACTTATTATTCCAGCCTCATAACACAATCCTGGAACTTCTTGCTGGTCTTGCCAGTTCCCTACAGGCTGCCCGACTATTTGTCAGTATATTATTAACCTTTCCTATCACATTAAGCTCAGCTAATTGATGTGTTGCCACCAAAAATTACAAAGATTTCGGCTTGAAAAACTGTTGGAGTGGGTCCCAAGACAATCCATTCTTTTAGTCTATTTCCACTTGACTTGCACCAAATACCCTTCCCAGGTCAGCTCTTCCATCTTGGAGTCATCCATTTAACATTCAGACCATTTGGCTGTTTAAATCTGTCTGTTTTCAATTGGCAGAGCCCATATATGTCCACCTTAAATCTTTTCTTAAATAAAAGATTCTCTGCCATTACATCCGATGGCTTATTAAGCTCCGGTATCTTCCCAACGTTTTCTAACATCAGGAACCCATTCTGTCTGGCTGAATTGTGTATAACCTTCTTTCTCACCATCTTCATTATTGCTTTCATTACCTCTGTCTCTATGAAGATTTCTATTATAAGATCCAAGATTATCCCCTTTGTTAAGTGGGCGTCGAGTTCATAGCTCCTTTGATTAACTGATAGCCCAACCTCTGCACTTTTGTGAGCATTTCGATGTTCCCTTTAACATTCAATTTGTGCCACCACACCGCACATCCGTATCGGCCTGATTATTGCTGTGGCCATGTAGAGCTTCATTCCCCATGTCGTTCCACACAAGCTCCTACAAATCCAAGTGACTCCTTCAAATGTAGGTTTATTCCCTATACGGGTATAGAGTATATCAATTTTATTAGCTACAAAGTAACTTAATAATTCCTTACCTATTTTATTGGTGTCTGTGCTTCCTCCCCACCAGATGATGTGCATTGAGGTCCATTCCTACAAATGCTATTTTTCTGTGTCTCCCTGCCGCATTTACTATCTTGTCCAACCCTTGTGTTGGTAGATCTTCATCTCCAGGAATGTATGTAGAGGAAACCATCATATCCTTCCCTTTTAGAGCAGTTCGGAATAAATTAATATAATTTTTAGTTAGTAAAAATACATGGCAATACTTTGTAAATTATGGATATTTATAGGGCACTAAAACTTATATTATTTTTAATATAATCTAAGTTTTTTTTAAATCTTTAGTGGGAAGAAAGTCTTCACAATTTGGCAATGTAGAATAATAAACCATAATTTTATATTTTTAACTACTCCAGCATAATCTCTCTTCAAAACCTAAAAATTACAACAAATTATAAGAAATGTTTAAATCTAGTGGGTTTAATTAGCCATGGAAGTTAAGAGGTAGATCTTAATGCTTTTGGTGAATTTACATTATTTCTGTATGTAATAGGAATTTATTTGATCTTGGATAGATCATTTGAAATCCTCAGCCCCTTTATTTACTATTATTATTAAGCAATTGATTTTAATTGGGTGGGTTATCCATATGCACCATCATTAAGTCTGTTATAGAATCTGGTTTGTCCATTAGGAAGGGATATGATCAATATTATATATCCAAAGTTAAAATGTCAAAAAACCTTATACTTTTCCTAAGATTCAATAGTGGAACCATGCAGATGATCTCTCTTATCTCTGTTTTTGGCGAAACCTAGGTTTACCTCAAAAATGATTTGACAACCAAGACACTCTTTCGCCCTATTTTTCAAGTTAAACAGTTCATGTAATCACTATTATTTAAAAAAGTAGTTGTAAAAAGTAATTTTATAGGTATATATTCTATTTGTTATAGGAAAAATTTGGAAAAGATTGGGTTCAAGGGAAACTAATTGACGGAGATGTTACATCGGCTACAATAGATGGCTTGAAAGAAGGCACACAGTATGAATTCCGCATAAGAGCTGTAAATAAAGCTGGGCCATCTGAGCCTAGCCAAGCAACAAAGCCTATAATTGCCAAGTGCCGATTTGGTAAGCATGAAATCAAATTCTCATTTTGCTATTTTTCAACATTTTTGAGTGATTTTCCATGTGTTTCTATATACATTTGGACTCCGAATATCATTAAATTAAATACAATCTTAAATATATTGTTTTAAACTTTAACTAAAAATGAAACCTAAAACCAATAAATTAAATATTTGTCTCTTTTTCAGTGAAACCATTTATTGTTGGAGATGGACTAACCAACCTAATTGTAAAGAAAACACAAGTAATCAAATATGATATCAAGTATGGTGGTGAACCACCTCCAGAAGTTAAGTGGACACTTAATGGCAAAGAAATACTCGATGACAATGATAAGTTAGTAACATAAGACTTGTATATTTTTTTCTTCTATTCCAAGGTATTTTCTAGTGTGTGGTATGTGAAAATCATGTGTCATCTCCTGTTGGGGAAATTAGCACAGACATTATTCATTAGGGTACAGTTCACCCACAGACCACATGATGAGATCAGATACATTTCTTGTGAAGATAAGAACATAATAGATATTACAATTCCAGATTATAGGACCTACAAAGTATAATTGAGGTGAAATATTCAACATTTTACTGATCCAGAATGAATTGATGAGTTTGAATAGAAAACTTTGATTTATTCTAATAGTTTTGATTGCAAGAAGGAATACCAATGTGATTTCCAAAAGCCTCTTTGGAAGCATGTCTAGAAATATACCACTGCATGTAATTACAAAAAGACTATAGTTAAAAAAATAGTTAAAAGTTTAGAATATTGTACATTGAGTGCTATGACCTATAACGGTCACCATACATGAAAAAATCAGTGAAGCAGGCCCTCAAAATGGCATCAATCTCAAATTATAAAGAAATAAGAATTTTCAGTTGAATATATTTACCAAAATTAAATATAATGGTACAGCAAAATGTTTACTACTTGCTACACATGTGTTTATATATATATATTTATATATATATATATATATATATATATATATATATATATATATATATATATATATGCACACACACACACACACACACACACACACACACACACACACACACACAGATAGATAGATTGATAGTGTATTATCTACAGTTAAATACAAAAGTAATATATTAATCTTTTTCAGAATTACTATTGATAAATATGAAATGAACACAGTTTTGACTGTAAGAAGAGCAGTAAGAGCTGATAGTGGAAAATACAAATTGACTTTGACAAATAGTTCAGGAACTTGTGAAAGTGTTGGTGATGTTGTTGTTTTAGGTATACTAAACATTTTTTTCTTATTATTTAATTTTACTTAGACGCCTTTTTTATATTGTCAACCCATTTTTCTCATAGACAAACCATCCAAACCTACTGGACCATTGGAACCAGTTGAAATACGTGCTAATCATATTAAAGTCACTTGGAATAAGCCAAAAGACTCAGGAGGATCCGAAATCACAGGTTATGTGCTTGAAAAAATGGATATGGATACAGGCAGATGGGTTCCAGCTGGTGAGGTGAGTAATGCAATGATTATATTCCATTATAACTATAAAAAATTGCTAAAGAGTATATCCCTGTTTAAAGCCTTATAATTAATAAACTGCTTGGGAATGTAAACTATAAATATAATGTAATTACATTTGAAAACCTGAACAGCTTTCAGGTTCCCTAACAAAAAATATAAAAGACATTAAAGATACATTAACAATCATTAATCAAGCTTGTTTCTTGTTCCTTTTAGCAGATTTCCCTTGATGGAAATCAGCTATTGATGTCGTACTCATGACACGATTTTCGAAAATAGTCCTCAAATTCCCATCGATCTTTCCTAGTAGATGAGGAAAATGAGGTCCATTTAAAATTATACACACACACTTCTTTGTTACCGCTCTAGTGGTTGTAATTTTGGTTTGATTGTTTCCAAACTTGCTATGAAAGAGTTTCATGCAAAACTAAAGACCAAGTTTGCCTAAAGATCAAAACTAAAATTGGACCAACGGAAGCTGGGGTTTAGAGGGGGAGAATTTCCAAAATTCGACATAGTTCGTTATTATACTTCGGATCGAAAAATGGTATAGGATCAATCTTATTGCAAATGTAATGTTCTATTAATTTTGTTATGTACAATATTTCTCTATCTCAAATATAAGCCGAGATAATTGCATATTTTAATTTTTAGCCTTTAGTAAAACCCCCTTCTTTTTCATTGCATGTTAAGAATAAGCCAATATATCATGAACCATCTTATTTCAACAAATCTTTTGTAGATAAGATATATGCAAATACCTTCTATGACCCACCTCCTCGTCTTTTACTAAAATTACATTGATTGAGATAAAAATTATTCTGATTCATTATAAATTATGGAACTAGATATAATAAATAGTTTTCAATAAAATTAATATATTATATTCAGATATATTTCAGTAATTGTTTTTCTTTCCGGTCAAGAATATTTCTATCTATCTATTCAGCTCTGAGAGGTTGGCTGAACTGTTTGTTTACAATTCAGACGCTTTCCGTTGTGGAGGTTATTAAAATGTAAATTGACTGAAACATTTCTCATGATCATTTGTATTTATTCACTTAATATTCAAGATGGTGTTAAATGTTTCCAGTATGCAGATTTATCTGTTGTAAAACTTCATTTGGAAAATCTGCTTAGTTTATACAGTCCCTGTGTGAGGAACTTTTTTGTTTTCTTTAAAAGTAGTAATTAAAAATAAATATGTGTTGAATGAATTATTGAAACATTTAAGTATAATTCTGGGATTTGGTATAATCAGTGGACATGTTTGTATGTAATAATTTTATTGAAATTAACATTGCCCCATAAATCGGAATTTTTGTAGTACTGTAGTAAGTGTTATGAGTTAAACCTGTTCTCATAAGATTTAAAATAAATATATAAAAATTAAAATAAATATCTTGTTTCTGTGTTCATATTGTTTATTTATTTATTTTTCAGGCTGGACCTGACAGTCCTGGCACATTCACTGTAACAGGGCTTACACCAAAAAAGAAATACAAAATTAGAGTAAAAGCTGTAAATAAAGAAGGCGAATCCGAACCACTAGAAACTAGTGACTTTATATTAGCAAAGAATCCATATGGTAAGCTCACTAAAAGTTTGATTTGTAGTTGGTACAATACATTTTCAACTTACTCCCATAAAAACACAATTTTATTTCTGCTTGGCACACTAAGTATTCTCCAAATTATCATCAATCTTCACTAACATTTGCCATCTATTTCAATTAAGAAACTATAATGGTGTATTGATAGACCATTTTTATCTGCCCAAATTAATCAAAACATAATATTGCAGTGTTGGATGCTAAAACTGCTTTAGCTCTAGAGCTTTGTTTATCCCACAGAGAAGTCAGCCATTATCCTTGATTTCTCATGGCTTTCACAAAATCATTCAAATTGCTGCCCACTCAAAGTACTTCTGGGTTCTAATACTCCATTATCTTTATGAGCTAAGGTTACAGATCTAGACCTTTATAGAGACAGGCATTGAATATTCCTTGTCATTGTTGTTTTAAATATTATTTATAGAGAAAACGTCTCTGATCTGAGCTACCCGGATCTCCTGACTATCTAGAACAGCATAACTCTAAGCTATGCATTTATGTGAGAATTAATTTAAAAAAATCTATAGGTTAGCTTCCCTGTCCAATCCCCACACCAAAAAAATATTTGAATTAGTGGCACATTAATTGCTAGCTTAATGGATAGAAAACTGGCCTACAGAGTTATAAGACTCTGTTTTGATTCCCGGCAAATTCAAATAATTTTTCTCAAATATATTACTTATTTACTAATTGAGCATTCTATCCATTGCATTATAAGAATTAAGTTAATGTTCATATATATACTGTTTGGGACAGTTGGGGGCAAAACCCCTTTCATACAGTTTCAATAAATTTTCTTGTTTTGTTCATGTCTCGTATACCAAATACACCAATTATTTATTAGCCAAGAAATCTTATTATATGCACATTAAAATTATATATCTATAACATGACATTAAAATTAAACCATATTACTACATTCTTTAAAAGAGTTTTGTTAAGTTTTTGAATTTATTTGTAACAGATGAACCTGGAAGACCAGGAAAGCCCGACATCATTGATTATGACAACAAGAGTGTTTGTCTGAAATGGACCAAGCCGGAATCGGATGGAGGACGACCAATTACTTCATATACCATTGAAATGAAAGACAAATTTACTGTAGAATGGATTGAAGTTAAAAACACTGGTAGTCCTGACTGTGAAGCAAAGGTTGATGGACTAAAAGAGAATATGATATACCAGTTCAGAGTAAGGGCCCATAACAAAGCAGGTGCTGGGGAACCAAGTGAGCCAACTGCAAATCACCTCTGCAAACATAGACACTGTAGGCATTTACTTTATTTTATTATTATTTTATCTCTGAATATTTATGGTAATTAACATTTGTTGTGGAAATTAAATATTAGTTTGTTTACTTCTTCTCGTTGCAAATACATGCCTTTTGATTAAATCACTTCCAAATATCACACTTATATTTTCTCTTGAAGACTTGAATTTGCTAAGTAACAAAAATAGCATTTTTTCACTCAGATATTAGTTCCCATAATTTACGCTCATGTATTTCAAGTAAAATAGATACATTTATCTCTAGCAAGTCAGAGCAATTCAATCATAAGCAATGAATCCATTATTTATTTCCATATTTACTTTATAGATTAACTTATTTTAGTTGATAACAATATGCTTGAGAATAATCCTTTTCACATAACATACAAATTCAAAATATATCATGAAACAGAGTATGTTAATGATAAATGATTTTTTTTCACACTTAACATGACATTTCTGATATTTTCCAAGCCAAGGGATAATTGACTCAACATGAATGAGACCCACACAAGTACCTTCACTGTTTAGGGCCTGCCTCTATAGAGGGTGGTCATTATCCTTTTGACATTTTATAAACAGGATGGTCTGTTTAGAAGAAGTTGAAGACATTTAAAATAATGACTTTTTTTTCATTACTAAAATATAGTGTTTATATATACTTAAAAGGGATGTCACACTCTAAGTCATAAATCTGATAATTTTATCCACATCTCACCACTGATATGGGACATCACATTTGGGAACGTTTGCTCATGAAAGAAGAATTAATCAAATCAGATGCCATTTGAGCATGTGAAAAGGAGGTAAACAACTGGCTTAGATCACTAAGAGGTCTTGATTCAAGTCAAGGCCGATTCGATAATTTTTTCTTTTATAAAATAAAAAGAAGTAAAAAAAAAAAAATAAAATATTAATTACTGACTAATCTCCATAGTCCATCAATAAAATACAGCAATTTGAAAGGGTATGCTACTTGTTTTACTAATTTTACTCTTTCATGTAGTGAGACCCAGAATTGACCGTGAAGGAATGTTGAGTGTAACTATCAAGGCCGGAAGAACATATAAGTGGACAGTTGATGTCAGTGGTGAACCACCTCCAACACTTACTTGGAGCTGGAGGGACAATATTCCTCTCACAACAACAGAGAGAATCAAAATAGAAAATGTAGATTATCAAACAATGTTTACAATTGTGAATGCTGTACGAAAAGACACAGGAAAATACACTCTTTTGGCTGTAAATGATTCTGGTAAAGATGAAGCAAGTTTGGAGCTCACTGTACTAGGTAAGTTTCAGAGTGATTAACATATTTTAAATATATTCAAAAAGTATTTTAAATTCATTCCAAAGGTATCTCAACTTCAATAAGTTGTTCAAAAAAAATATACTAAAGATCAGGTATAAATACTCAACAATAACTGAAAGTTATTTCTGCAAGGCGAGTTTCACTACTCAATGATTGCTTTTTAGGAACTGTGGGTGGTATAAAGAATATATGACCTGCCTTCTTAAGTGGTAATTTCTGAAATATCAGAATATGGAGGTAGAAACCTGAAGCATTTGCTTTCAATTGAAAAGTTATACATTTTATCAATTTAATTTGTTATATCATATCTATCTACTTTAAATTAGCAATTAAGATGTCACCCCTGAAAGAATAGGTCAATTTTTTTTTTTATCTAATGTCTGTAACACTCAAACAGGTATCAGTGATGATGTGAATCAGGTAGCTCCCAGGGAACAATATTTGGTTTTATCGTCTGATCATTCATTTGGTTTCTGAGGCGCATTTGAAATTGCCAAGTTTAAACAGATTGTTTTCAATGGAAGTTTTATTCTTATTTTTAAAATTTTTAGCATCTTAACATTGATAGTAACTCAGAAGTCCTGCAAGTTACCATAATTATAGAGTAGATCTTACATTGTTATTTCTTAACATCAAATAATATATCAATGTACTTACTTTTTTTGTTAATATTTTAGGAAAGCCTAGTAGACCAGAAGGTCCTCTTGAAGTTTCAAATGTTACTAAAACAGGCTGCAAGGTGCAATGGAAAAAACCAGCAGATGATGGTGGAAGCCCTGTTAAAGAATATGAGGTTGAAAAACTTGATTTGGCAACTGGAAAATGGACTAGAGTTGGAAGAGTTCCTGGAGACAAAGAAGAATTAAACATCACTGGTCTTGAACCAGGGGCAGAATATAAGTTCAGAGTAACTGCGGTTAATGATGAAGGAGATTCTGAGCCACTTGTGACAGACAAGTCCATAATTGCTAAAAATCCATTTGGTAAGTTGATCTTTTGTTTCCTTTAGAGGTTCAGTACTCCAATTTTTAAAAAATCGATCTTAACCCCAATAAAAAAAATAACATCAATTAGCTCACATTTTTTTTGTTTTGTTCCAACATAAAACTTTTTCCTCTTTTCAAAAGGAAAAAATCCATTTTCAGGGGCTGTTGTCATTGTAGAATGAAATGATCAGTAAAACTGACAATAAATGCAATTACCGTTACTTCAAATTCTCTGGTTACTGCTGCTGGTACAGCATACTACACAATACATTTAATCATGTGCCTGTAACTCCCCTACTTGATTTGCTTCTAGGAAAATTGATTAACATAAATTATTTATTATACTAACTTTATAAATAATTGGTGCATTATAAAACACTTAAAATTTAAAAATGTGAACTTGGATTGAGTCTTGATAAATTTTTATTGTAATCTTTCAAGGTAACATTTACTAGAGCTATTTTATGTTTTTTTATTTATTATTTCTACTCATTTTTTCATTTGGTTTCAGATGAGCCTGGGAAACCTGGTAAACCACTTATTAAAGATTATGATAATGAAAGTGTTACCCTTAAATGGACTGCTCCAAAGAGTGATGGTGGTGCTCCAATAGAAAAATACATAATTGAGAAAAAGGATAGGTACAATTATTTATTATATTGTATTTTTTAAGACCTTAACTAATTTTATGGAATGTTATTTAAAATTAAATAAATTTTCAGATTCAAACCAGACTGGGAATTTGCTGCAGAATTCCCTGGTGATGTTTTGGAAGGAAAATTTGGAGATCTAAAGGAACAAGCTGAATACCAATTCAGAGTAGTAGCAGTAAACAAAGCTGGACCATCTGAGCCTTCTGATAATACAGATATGCATAAAGTCAAACATAAAGCATGTAAGTACTGGTATCCACAAATTTTATACATACCTATCGTAATTGAAATGTGTGCTGCAGTAAATAGCTTTAGTTATCAAATTTTGGTCTTATAATGGGGAAAATCACATCAGGTGAATTTGTAATAATATCTTACAATATTAACTCAATCGTTCCTTTATTCTTTATTTTAGTGAAACCAAGGATTGACAGAACCAATCTTAAAAATATTGTACTCCGTGCTGGTAAAATGGTAAAGTATGATATAAATGTTCGTGGTGAACCTCCTCCAGAAATCACGTGGATGTTTCAAAAGAAACAGGTAAGATTAACAAAATTTCTTACTAAAATATTATTTCTTGTTTAAAATGGGGGAAACTATAATTAACTGGAAGATACATTAATTATTTATATTTTTAATAAAATGTTTGTTACATAAAATAAGTATTTTCTAATTAAAATTTATCTGTCACATGACATTATTGGGAGGTCACGTTATTACTTGTAAGTTGAGAATTACAGACTCCTTTATTCAAATAGTTAACTCAAATTAGCATCATGATGCTAAGTGGAAATCAAGAGATCGGATAGAGGACCATCCTTGAAGTCCAGTTACCTACTCACTGCTAAATGAAATTTAGTGGTCAGTCTGGATCCAAACCTGGCACCTCTAGAACAACAATGAAGACATTACCCACTAGGCCTCCTTCTTAAATACTATTTTTTTATTTCATTTTGTCAATTTTAATTTTAGTATTACCGCTAAACTTACTGTTTCACAAATGATAGTATAATAAAGAAAGAATAATTTATATAATGGGATTCCAATTTTAAAAACATTTCAAAAGGATAAGATGGAAAGTCACGCTTGTACAAAAAAATGAACTCTTTAGAAAATGGAAATTATTGTGGATTTAGAAACAAAAAAAATAATTCAGCTAAAGCAAAGATAGATATAAATAGATTCAATGAAATAAAAAATTAAATAAGTTATAGAGATAATAATTTGTTTATAGTATGTAAAGAGGGGGGAAAATTAAATTAAATTTCTTAATAAAAAAGAAATGTTTTGTGAAGGAAAAAGTGCAACAATAGTTGAACAAGTATATGGAAAATAGATGAATTATTACTAATAAGACATGCAAATAAAGCATAGTCGAATGATATACAAATTATATCATTTATAATGTACAAAAACTTGACAAAGCAGATGAAACTGACCATATAAAACAAGAGACATTTATAGGTATGATTCATGTGAAGAGAAAAATGGCATGTCATGTATTAAGAATAAAAGAACAAGAAAGTCAATACAAGAATTTGTAGACTGCAGAAGTCTTAAAGAGTAAAGAACCAGAACATAAACCAATTGACCAAGAAGAAAATCTCTTATTTTAATTTCATTTGTTACCCTTTAACTTGAAAAAGTTAAAAAAGGGATGAATTATATAAAGTAACAGTCTTTTAAAAAATGGATAAATCAGTATAACTAATAATGTTGCATTAAATTGAAGAGAGTTAGTTGGAATAAGTCTGCTTTCAGAATGTATAAAATTCAGATACATTGCTATTATATAATAGAACTTTATTATCTTCATTTTAATACAAAACATTTGTTCAGAGCCTTCTCCATTTGAGTCTTCAAGTTGATTGAATGCTTGATATAAATATTAGTAATGTATTATAACTTAAAATAGTTCACAATTTTGTGATTTCTAAATTTATTTATGATACGAAGTACGCATTGTACAAAGTCAATTATTTTTTTTTCTTGCTCGAGATCATGGATTCTAAGGGAAATTCAACATGGCAGGTACTATTTTCGTGTTTTGGTAGATAATAAAGGTTCATAGTAATAATACTGAGTGTTTATTTCAGGACAATGTGCTCCAAGGTGTTCCAAGCAAGGTATTAAATAATAAGCGGATTGATTTTGGTTTAGTAGTTAAAAGTTATTATAAGCTTAAGTTCTGCATAGCTTTAGGATAAGAATCTAGCATGCTATTAGTAGTAAATTTGGCATGTAGCAATTTAAAGCTATTTGGAATGAATCATGTAGTATATTGTAGTATTGCAGAGAATGCCAGATATTTTGAGAATTAAGTAGTATTATTTGAAATTTGAGCTTCTGCTGATGTATCAAAGAAATGAGTTTTCACATTTTTTTTTCTTTGAAACGATGAATTTCTTTGAATTTATTTTTATGCATGAATTTATTATTCATTAGAAAAGAATGATGTATTATTTATTGGGTTTCTTTTTAAGTAGCTGCGAAGATATGCTCTGCTTGTATTATGGTCAAACAATTAGGAATTAAAATTTGCTTTGATTAATTCAGTTACTATACCTACACAATTAGCTTTGGCTCAGGGATAATTACAACACAGTGAGCATTCATTTTTTTTCTTGATTTATAGCTCTACCCCTTTCATTGCATATTCACAATGGGTTTATAATTTTAAGGAGTTCAGTTACAAAAAACTTCATTTCTTGATTTGTTCTGTATAACCATCCAAATTACTATACTGTTGTATCTATAGAAACATCTTCCTCTTTACTTCCCTAAATTCAATTGGGTAATAAACTTGAATATTGTTTTAAAAAATTAAATTAATTATTTCTGGTAATAAAGATGAAGATTTGTAGACATTTCAAAAGCGTCATATTAAGATTTATTCAATGATTAAAATAAATTATAATAACATAATAGGTTAGAATTTTGTGCCCTTCTACTAAATATATCATTAATGAACACGTAGAAATATACAATTGTTTTTTGTTTGTTTTTCTCATTTATATTATTTTTTTAAGGTAATGTATTGAATAAATATTGTTATTTTCCTTCAGGGGTGATTTATAACCTCTCTTTTTTTAAAAAAAAAAATATTCAAATTTGAATTACTAATTAGTATATGACCCAGCAACACACTTAATAAAGTATACTGATATGTTTTTTAGGTTGAGAATTCTCCGAATGCAGAAATAGTTAACGTCCCATATAATACTAAGCTAACCCTGATGGATGTAATAAGAAAACAGAATGGAGTTTACACAATTGTTGCAGTGAATGAACATGGAAAAGATGAAGCAGATGTGGAAGTCACTGTTCTTGGTAGGTTATATAGATAACTAATGTCTAGCGTTTGCCTTTTGTCATTGAAAATTCATTTTCTATCTGGTATGAGTGCTGGAATCTATCTTCTCCTACTGTTTTTTCACACTAACACATACAGTCACTTCCTGCAAATTTACGAGTCTTCTTCTTTTTTAAAGTTTTCTGTGAACCAATTCAAAAGTAGACTTCTTTCACATTCTTGCAAATAAATTCTTAAACAATTCTTTTTTTTTTTTTTTTTTTTTTTTTTTTTTTTTTTTTTTTTTTTTATCATATTTGCTAATCTGTCAATATTTTAGAATTTTTTATTTCTTAAATTTATTCTTAATACTCCACTTATTTTATTGAGTTAAATTTGACAAAAAATAATAAAATAATTTTTAAATATTATAATTGAAAGGAAGACACTTAAATTGTGTATTTAATAAAGAAAATATAACAAAATTAATTCATTCTTTAAAAAATATATAATTAAAACTAATATTTGATACAATAAATAAGGATAGTAGTTAAACTTAATAAAATATTCAATTCTTTTATGTATTTTTTTTCTATTATTTTTATAGCTGCCCCATCAAGACCAAAGGGTCCTTTAGAAGTGAAGGATGTCACGGCTAATGGCGCTAAATTGAAGTGGAAGAAACCTGAAGATGATGGTGGAAAACCTGTTACTGCATACCAGGTGGAGAAACTTGATACAGCAACAGGAAGATGGGTACCTGTTGGCCGAACAAATGATACAGAATTGGACGTTAAAGGCCTTCAAGAAGGTCATTCTTATCAGTTCAGAGTTAAGGCCATAAACGATGAAGGCGAAAGTGAACCTTTAGAAACTGAAGGTTCCACTGTGGCTAAAAATCCTTATGGTAAGTTTTAATTTCATTTTAGCATATTTTTTGGGGTCTTATATTTTTATCATCAACTTTTTAATAAAAATAGTATAATACTTTATAATAACTATCTTGCTAATGTTATTGAAATGAATATTTCTGTAACCTGATTATTTTGTTTTAATTAATCCGACGCCCCTCATCAGTACAAAAGTGGGCGCGTGTCATCTCTCAGATGACTTACCACTTTTCCTTAAGTATTAAAGTAAGAAGGTTATTTTTAATTAAGCCTGTACTAATATCTGTATAAACGTTATAATTGATACATTATAAGAAGAATATACATGATTTATCATTATATAATATGAAAAAAAATATTTTATACATTATCTTGGCTTACACAATATAAAATTGATACATACATATCTTATACATACAAATTAAATAGTCAGGTTTATAAAATAAAACAGTTAGGTAGGTTTATAAAATGAAATATGGCCATTTCCTAAATAAATTACTTGAGAATTGATCTCCGAAATATTCAGAAGAGAAAAAAATACTACCATAGGCCACCTTCTGGTATTTCTGGATACATTATAAAGTGAACACATTTTATCCAATATGTCCGTCCACACCTATTATGGTTTGATTATAATGGAAGGCTTTTTATTTTCTCCTGTTCTCTCATTTATTTCTCCATCAAAATGCATAGTTGATATAGCCAATACATTTCTAATTTTGGACTTATTTTTTGGGACATAGGAAACCAGGGAGCCCTCTTTCCTATAAGCGAAGATGCTTGATCCCCTATTTCCCTATTTTTTATACTTTTAAGCTCCCTGTAAATCTGCCACTGCACTACTTACAAAAGTAGTCGCGCGGGATCCCACAGATGCCTCAAGGTCATGCGCAGTACTGGAGAATCAGAAAAGGGTTGAAACAGTACTGGTGGAAGGCTCTAGGGAAGAGAGGAAGGTAGCTAGGGTGGGGGCTTACAGGTTCTATCTTCTACTCAGCAGTTCAAAAAGTCTCTCCAAGTCATCTCTCATATGACGTGCGACTACTGCAGTGTTAAAAACAAAATATACACAATAGAAATAAAACCTACAATATTACATGTGGTTACCAAGGATAGAATGGGGAGGGCGGACTAGCCAATGAATGTGTATCAATGAAATCCTTTGGCCCACAGTAAAGAGTAGGCTTCTGTTGAAGCAACAGAGGTACAGGTAGGTGAACAATACAGGTGATGTTTATTAACTTAACCAGGATATAAAGAGACCAGAGCATACACTTTTTTGGATGGTGTTGGCAGCAAGACCATAGGCAAGCAAGATACAGTGAAAAAGAGGAGATGTCATAATGAGGGTTACCTTTTATTTCATATTTACTCCAAAAAATTCTTGTATTCTTACTTTTACCGTGTGAGAATCAGCAAACTATCTGGTAGTTATGCACTTTCCTTGTTATGGTAACGTGAAATAATTTATTTCTTACATTTTTATTCTTCATTGGTTCCTAAAGTTCCAAATTAGTTCCTTACAATCAATGGCTACATCTCTCATCCATGCTTTCATATCTGTGTACCTCATAGTTCGTACTATTTACTCTGTTGTCTAACTGGAGGCCACTGAATACTCTGCCATACTTTTTGTGGATTTTAAAAAGGGTTCATGTGCAAATGCCATAAGATACAATTGGGAAAAAAGGTATTAAGTATCTTACATTTCCAAACCTTGTCATAGTGACCCTTCATGATAAATGTTAGTAACCACAATTTTCCCACCTGCTTCTTGGTCAGTTAGCTCTTGGATGATATAGAATATATACATATATTCTTCTATATATTAAATTTAATGACCATGAATAACATTAGGGTGGTTTTATGAATTGGACATAATTTATGATTTCTTGTAGTTTGAATATAGGCCAAATTTTTGTGTCTTATTCAAGATTCTAAAAGCAATTCCGAGAGATCCTCCCAGTAGTTTAAAAGAATAAGCAGGCCACCATCCTCCATTTCATTAAATTTATTTACAAAGAGTTGTTAATAATTATTTTGATACTGTAGGACTGTTTTTTTCTTCATAAATATGTGAGTTTCTCCTTTACATGAATTTCTTACCTTTTATAGATATTGCTTCCAAACCTGGTGCACCAGAACCTATTGACTGGGATGTGGACTTCGTAAAACTTAAATGGGAACCACCAAAGTCAAATGGTGGAGCTCCTATTACTGGATATATTATTGAGGCAAAGGAGAAATTAAGTGGAACATGGGAAGAGATTGCTACGACTTCTGTAAGTGTACTTAATAGTAACATAATATAACATATAAGATATTATATTACTTTAATATCTTGAAACTAAATGTTATTTACAGATAAAAATAGGAATAATCATTTTCAATTTTTCTTTTCTTTTCCAGAGTGAAAAGGGTGACATCAATGATAAGAAATATGACATTATTAGTGGATTTAAAAGTTAATTTTTCTTATAAAAATTAAACTTACACAATTGTTTACATTTCCATTTGCTGAAATACAAAGTATTTTATAGTAATTCTAAATTGTATTATGATGAATATATTGTGATACAGTCTCGTGCATTTTTGAGGGGTGGTTGCATATGTTTCATGTGTGCATGTTGATTCAAAGTGATATCTGGTTATAATTATTTATTTTACAGTTCTGTCTGACGTACAATGTCCACGTATGTGTTGAATGAATCACTTGTAAATATTTAATGAAATGTAAAAATATGTTTCGTTGAAAGGAGAATTTTTAATGCTGTTCTTCATATATATTCATCATAATTGTACATAGCAATTTTTTCCCCCTTTAAACTTAAATGTCATGGAATGAATTAGAACTATTTAGCTGATGTCATGTTCAAGTTATGTTTGAAACATAAATAATTTGTATATGTCTATTTCCTATGCACTTTTAGTCTTCGAAAATTATGGGAAATAATGTCATGCTGTTCTTGTATAGTCTATGTGTTCATTATACTAAACATAATTAGTCTTTTTAATGCAAATATAATGTTTATTTTACAGCTAACATTTTGGTCGACAGGAAAAGTAATTTTTCTGTTAATGAAAAACAAATTTGAATGTTTTCTCATTATTTATCTATTTTTTGTCAATTTTAAGACATTTACATTCCTTATTTTTTCTTTCTCTCTCTCTCTGAACATTTATCAGTATTCATACTTTTTACTTAATATGGTTTGAATGAGTGTCTTGATTCAAGAAGTGTGTCAACAATCTTAAAGGAAAAGCATAAATTTTTATTTACCCTCTCTGATTTTTAAGACTTAAACGTAAATTATTTTTGTTTAATAAGAACCAATTCATAAATATTGTTTTGAAACTGATTACAAAAAAAAAATGTTACATTATAATAGGAGACTTTAGCCCAGCGTAAAATGTTCAATTAATGATTTTCCTTTATTATTAATAATTTATTTATTTCAAGTTTATTTTTATTTTTCAGTAGTTTAACTCAGTTTTATATTAATTGAAATATAGTAGCTAAATTATATTGCTTTACAGGGGCCAGCTTGCGAAGGAAAAGCTGAAGGCCTTAAAGAAGGTAATCAATACCAGTTTAGGGTCCGAGCTGTTAATAAAGCTGGACCTTCAGAGCCAAGTGATGCTTCTAAACTTCACACAGCTAAAGCAAGAAATTGTAAGTATTTATAATTTCTCTATATATTAAATATATATATATATATATATATATATATACATATATATATACATATGTGTGAGTGTATTTGTGTTAATTATAGAACAGAAACTATATGTATTTGTAGAATTACAATATGTAGTTTTAAGTTAAAATGTTTTTTCTTCTTTTTTTCGTAACATTGTTATGTCCAATATAAACTTTATTATAATTTTTTTTTTCAGTGAAGCCACACATTAATAGGGAAAAATTACAAAAAGTGACTGCGAGGAATGGGCAAATAGTTAAATTAGATGTTGATGTCAAAGGAGAGCCTCCACCAGAGATCAAATGGTTGCTGAGAGGAAAATTGCTTGAGAATAATTTAAAAGTGAAGATTGAAAATGAAGATTACAATACACGATTTATATTGAGAGATACAACAAGGTCAGATACTGGGTTCTACACAATTACAGCTGAAAACGTAAATGGAAGAGATGAAGCAGAAGTTGAAATTAATATATTAGGTATCATTCTACTAAAATCATTTATTTATTTTGCATGAATTGGGAGAATGCAAGTCAATATTTCCTATACGCTAGGAACCATTCAAGGAAAATGAAAGACCGTTATAAATAAAATCTGAGTTTTAAATTCATTTTTTTCTATATTGAAATATGGAATTTCTTGCTTTTTTTTCAAGTAGGAAAATATTTATTTCTCCTTGTGTTAACTAAAGCTTTTGATGCACTCTGGCTCACAGTAATCTTGTGGGTAGTCAGCCTTAAATCAACTGAACATCCCAATTATTTATATACGTTTACTTTGGGATTGAATTAATTCATTGGGCTCCATATCATAAGTATGCATGACATTAAAATTACATATTATAACTTATGGAAATATATCAAATTCAATTTTTTTTTAAATTGCTTTTAACAATGATTAAATAAATATAAATTATTTATTATGGCCGTAATTTAATTTAGTTCTGCACCAAAGAGTCATTAGTAAATATGATATTCTTTGTTAAAATGGTCTTTTATATGTGATGTCAATTAATTGGGTGCTGCCAATTAGTGGATTTCTCTTAAGAGAAATCAACTATTGAGGTTGTATTCATGATGCGATTTTGAAAATTCAAAATTATATATATATATATATATATATATATATATATGTCTTTTACCACTCTAGTGGTCGTAATTTTTGTCTTATCATTACCAAACTCGATTGTTTTATGTAAAATTAAAGATGAAGTTTGTTAATAGCTGAAATAGGACTGTGGGGAGGGGGGCTTAGGAAGGGGAATTTTGAAAATTCAAAATATCTTCGTTATTAAACATTGGATTGAAAAAATGTATATAACCTATCTTATTGAAAATTAAATCACCTTAAAATGTTGTTATATGCATATTTTCTCTATCATGAATATTAACCAAGATATTTGGAAATTTTTGTTTTCAGCCATCAGCAAATCCCACTCCTACTCATGTCATATTAACAATAAGCTCTTAAATCATGAAACATTTTATTCTAAACTTAAATACCAAATATTGTTTTCAAGAGACCTTTATTATGCAATATACGTGGACATTCGTTGTGATGATCATCAATTAATATTTTACATTCTTGTGTTAAAAATGTTTATTTGATCTATACCATGCTCAATATTTGACCATCTCAGTCAACACTAAAGATCACATTTGTTATTGGCTGAAATTGGACCTGTAATAGTGGGGATTTATATGGGAAAGGGGGTTGTATTCAAAAATTCAAAATATCTCAGTTATAAGGAGTCGGATAGTAAAATGTTATAGAACCAATCTTATTAAACTATTGGTGGTCTATATTGGTTTTTCTGAGCATTTTTTCATTACTCAAGTATTACACGAGTTATTCCTACTTCGTTGTTTACAGCATTCACTACCCCCCTTCCCCATCCTCTATATATAACAACCACCATATTGAATTATTCTTGCTGCAATTCCTAAATTTTAAAAGAAGATATTATCACTATGTTTAGTTATAATTCAAGTTAAAAATGCTTTGAAAATATGGAATCACAATATTTCCCTAATTACTCTTATTTCACATATCTATCAATACGTTTTATATATTAAGTTTGCTAAATATTAAAATTTTCAGACAAGCCTTCTGCTCCTGAGGGTCCTTTGGAAGTCTCAAATATTCATAAAGAAGGTTGCAAATTATCTTGGAAGAAACCTAAAGATGATGGAGGACTGCCATTAACTGGATATGCAATTGAAAAAATGGATGTGACAACTGGCCGATGGGTTCCTGCTGGTTTTGTAGAACCAGATGTTACTGATTTTGAGGTTACAGATCTTGAACCAGGAAAGAAATACCAATTTAGAGTTGCTGCTATTAATGAGGAAGGTGAATCTCCTCATTTGGAAACTGATGCTGCAATATTAGCAAAGAATCCATTTGGTGAGTAGCTTAGATATTATGACTTCATATTATTATAGCAGTAAAAGTGATCTAGTGGTTATAGCTAACCATACTAGAGGTGACAATTTTGAGGCCAAAGATTGCCCACTAAATTTTATTTAGTGGTGTGGATATTGGTTTGAGGTTCGACTTCTATCCATTTCACAGGTGGCCAATCAACATCATGAGGAAAATGAGAAGCTAATTGAATAATGAAAAAG
The DNA here is from genome assembly GCA_019009955.1 of Riptortus pedestris. Classification (NCBI taxonomy): domain Eukaryota; kingdom Metazoa; phylum Arthropoda; class Insecta; order Hemiptera; family Alydidae; genus Riptortus; species Riptortus pedestris. The sequence continues at coordinate 16,875,052 of CM032233.1, forward strand.
CAATCTTTGATCTGTAATGCCATAAAAAAAAACAGGGTGCTAATGCATCTTGCTAACCACAAGACATCATACAATGCCATAATGGCACGCCCTAACCCTTTATGAGCTCTTGAACTAAATATATCGATTCTTTTTCATATTTTAATTTAAAAGCACTGCAACATTCTTATGTTGGTGAAAGTTAATTTTCAACTTTGTGAACAAAACATCTATATTCTATTTTTAAATAATAATATTGTCATCTTATTTTCTAGATCCACCGTCAGCACCAGGTCTGCCTGAAATAATTGATTATGATGAAAATATGGTTGAACTTAAATGGGATCCTCCTATCAGAGATGGTGGTGCTCCTATTACAGGTATTTGAAATTTTAATATATAATTAACATATATAGATAGCAAAATATAATATACCTATATGTTATAAAAATAACATCTAACATCTCCATTTTATCTTATTGTAAGTAAACATGTTTGTATTTCTGGAGTCTTAAATGTACTTAGTTTTAAGGTACAATTTTTTTATGTTTTACAAAACTTATAAAATCCTATAAAAAGACATGACAATTAAAAAAAAATTCACAATAATAATTAACATGATTAAATGTGTTTTGAGAGTTCATAAAAATCCCTTTTTTTTTTTTGCATTCAATTTTTGTCAATCAATCAATAGAAGAGTATTGGAAGCAGATGATGTCATTATAGTCGATTTTAGAATACAAATTCATGTGAATATGAACAACAGATTCCAATTAATACATCCATTAATCATGTTTTGAGATCTTAAAAAAATCATTTTACTTAACTTTTCTTTATTTTTTTCTTTTGAATTTTTCTCTCCTTTTCTATTTTTGTTTTATGTATAATGAGTACAATCAACCACTTGTTTTTTGTTTTTTTAACAGGTTATGTCATAGAGTATAAATCAAAGGATGATGCTAAATTTATTAAGGCTGTTGAAATTCATGGGGATACTCGAAAAGGAAAGGTACCAAAACTAGAGGAGGGTAATCAATACCAATTCAGAGTTCGTGCTGTAAACAAAGCTGGTGTTGGTGAGCCTAGTGAAGCTACAAATCCACATACAGCTAGACCTAGATTTGGTATGTTGGACAACATAAAATTTTGTTTTTAAATAGGTTTGAAGAAATTTGTATTAATGTATCAATTACAATTTCAGTTAAACCACGCATTGACCGGACAAATTTAGAGAATCTGATATTCAAAGTTGGACAAACTATACTTTTGGATGTGAATGTTATTGGCGAACCACCACCAACTGTGTCATGGCACTTTAAGGGACAAGTAAGATATAAAGCAATTGTATTTGTTTTTAAATAATTTTTCTTAGGAATATAGTTATTTATATTATATTTATGAATAAATAAAAACGGTTTTGTTCCTTATGTGTATCTTTCTGATTGCAGAAAGATAAATATAAATAAATACCTCACTTGTTTTCACTTGGAGGGTAGAATTTTTATGTATCGTTTCACCATCCTACTCACAGGTTTTTAAATTGAATTGTTCATTATAATTAAGTTTTTGGTGAAATTTAAGGAAAATCAGTTTTGGGGTTTTCAAGTCAATTAAATTATTCTAAAGAGATGATAATTCTTATGGTGGTTTTACTGTCAACTTTAATTCCAAGGAAAAATTAAAATAATTATAAGCAACTTCCTCTTGGATTGGTTATGCTATGTTTGGCAAGAACACTTTAACATAAAAAATGTTTTAAACAAAAGAAAATTAAAATAATTGTGAGGAAGATGGAAGTTTCTTCTACATAAATTACAATAAATTGTAATTTATTAAAAAAAATGGGAACAAATATGATTTATTTTATTTTGAATGAAGTTTTTATGGTTGAAAAAAGCATAGTGTTAAGGCTCTTGTGTCAATATCTTCTTCCAACTATGTTTGTTACTTACTTCAAATGAAAGGCAGTAAATTCAAATGAAAATATCTGCATGAAATACATTTAAATAAAACAAATTTTTAGTAATACCCTTTCACAATGTTTTAATTATTGTTGTTATTTAATTTTTGAAGCACAATTTGTTTTTTTTAATTTATAGGAACTGCAAACCAGTGAAGAGTTACGTGTGGATAATATTGATAATAATACTAAATTATTAATACTCAAAGCAAAAAGGAGCAATGGTGGAAATTATATCATCAAAGCAACAAATTCTGTTGGATCTGATGAAGCTGAATTTAGTCTCACTGTTTTGGGTAAATATAGTCTTAGAATTTCTCAGTGGTAAATAATTATTTGAAATATAATATTTAATTATATTCCATTTTAAATACTAAACTTAAATTGAAGAGACACCTTAATCTTATACAGTAAACCTCGAGCGGCAATTTCGATTCCTGCCTGAGCAATTGGAATTTATTTAGTGACAAACTCATTAAATAAAATCCTTAACCCCACCCTGGGCAGAAAAGGGTGATAACCTGTAGATAATAAGGCCAATCCCAATTAGCCATAATAGCAAAAGGGGTACATTAATAGATAATAATAATAATAATAATAATAATAATAATAATAAAAAAGATTAGTGGTATGAAAGCTGAAACTCATCTAACAATATGTAAAAGATATTGCCCTGTCCATTACTCCATGACTTCAATAACATAATTAGTGAATCACTATATACTTTATAATAGTGGGTAATTATTGGTTTTCCAACATTTCAAAATCTCTTGGTCACAATACCTCCTCCTTAACCCTTTCATTGTGCAAAGCCACTATAATGGCTTTGCGCAATGAAAGGGTTAAATAAATCATATAGAATTATTCTTAAAAAGGAAAAGAGAAAGCTCATCTTGCTTTCTAACATGTTAAGCTAATGAGTCATAGTAAAGGACTGACCTAATAAAGCAGAAAGTTTCTATAAAGCAGAAACTGTGTGTCAGGTTGTTTCCTTAGACGATAGAACCGTATCACTGTCCTACACATAATTTACCCTTAAATAAATTATTTGAGTTATCTCAAATTTCTGTGTAACTGCATAAAACAGTAATTTTAGGTATAAGTTATTTTTATTTTAATTGCCAGCCAATATAATAATAATTAGGTCTCATTAAGCATTTAATATTATGTTTTTCATTGATACCATTTTACAGGTAAACCTAGTAAACCAGAAGGACCTCTAGAAGTTAGTAATGTTACAAAGAACGGATGCAAATTGAATTGGAAACCACCAGAAGATGATGGTGGTTCTCCTGTTGAGTATTATGAAATTGAAAAATTGGATCCTCTTACTGGACAATGGCTTCCTTGTGGAAAATCTACTGGAACAGAAGCAAATATAACTGGATTACAGGAAGGAAAACCATATAAATTCAGAGTAAAAGCAGTCAATAAAGAAGGAGAATCTCCAGAGCTTGAGACAGAAAAATCTATTATAGCCAAAAATCCATTTGGTATGTTTGTTTCATTTTTTTTACAAAATGTAGTTTTTCTTGTATCACATTATAATTAATTGGTAGACTACTGTTACTTTTTAAAGAGTATATTACGACATTGTACATTATATGTAAATCATTTTTTTAAATTGGGGCATTTAAAATAATATTAAATGGCAAATGTCAACATTTTTCCATTTCATTTTAAAAAAAAAATTCAAATATACGTCAAATAATCATTTGTCATGAGTTGATTGTGCCTGTAATAGATAATTGTAATTGAAAGTTAATAACTTCCTATAAATTTACCATCCTCCTCCTCACTATAACCTAATTTAAAATATAATCATAGCAAAACTTTTATCTTATCTTTTACTTATAAATACATTATGTGTTGGACCATTTTGTGTAAAAACAAATATGTATTTGAATATAATTAAAGAGAAATCTGAACTTAAATATTGTAGAAAGAAAATTGTAATAATCGTCCATGCAAAGTACGACACTTTTAGATTTAGTATTGATTTCAAATGGGGCATTTATTCATAATGGTACCATTTTAATGTAAAATGAATAGACAAATATTTAGTATGACCTTTACATAACATATAAATGTTGTGCTTTCAAGACTAATCATTAAATAGGCAATTTCATTCAAAACAAACACTAGAGATAAATATTCCATGAAATGAAAATTAATTCAAATGTAAATCATTGCAGAGCTTAAGAAAATATGAGTCTATGAATTGTATTATTTTGTATTAGTCGAGCAATCAACTAATTAACATAGTCATGGCAATAACATATATATAGCAAATTAATACAATTCAATATGGATTTAATGTTTTATTTATACTAAAGTTTCTTGTAATATTCAAGCTAAACTTTAGAGAAAGGAGGGGGGGGGGGCATTAATGCAGTGAAGGATTTTATTATAATAGCTAACTCTAAAAAATAAAGGAATGGTATAAGCTATTAGGACTTGCAATTTTCCTTTATTATTGACTACTACTATTAGGAATGTATTTTACAAACAAATTTTATAAAATTTTTGTTTATATCCTTCATATTTTCTGAAACTGTTCTGAACTGTTTCACAGATGTACCAGGAAAGCCTGGAAAGCCTATGATAAGAAATTGGGACAAAGATTTTGTAGATTTGGAATGGACTCGACCAGAAGATGATGGTGGAGCTACAATCACAAAATACATTGTACAAATGAGAGATAAGGATGAGAGAACCTGGGTTGATGCCTTGACAGTACCTGGTGAAAGGTTTGTAATAGAAATTTGGAACACATTAATATAACTGATAGTTTTATGGAGTTTGTTTTGTTCAACTAAGATCACTCCTATGGATTCACATTCATGAATATTTGACGCTCTTTATTAAGAATATTGCTGAGGTCCAATTAAAAATGTTTGTTTCCTTTCCCTTTTAGGACCACTGGAAAAGTAACAACTGTGGTTGAAGGTCATGAATACGAGTTCAGAGTTGTAGCTGTGAACAAAGCAGGACCAGGTCCTCACAGTGACACTTCTGATTCAGTCATTGCCAAGCCCAGATTCTGTAAGTGTTCTTCAATTATTAACTATGTTTATGCTCTTAATTTTTGACCACAAAATGATATTATTTTCTAAAAATGAATTATTGATACATCTAATTAAATTTACAATTTAGTTAGTAACCTAAATTGTAATTATATCCATTCTTGGAAGTATTAATTGTATTATAAAATGCCTAAATTCTGTTCCAATTACATTTCTCTGAGTACCCTTCAAATGTTTTATTTATTTTTAGCTTGAAATAAAATTATTGTTACATTACTTTCTTTAACCTTTCCAAAGCAAAATAACTAAAGAACACTAACCTGCTGATATAGTACTTTTTAGAGCATATTTATATAAGAAATAAATAAGTAAATTACCATAGGTAATAATATTTCACATGTGAAATTCTACATCAGATATTCTTCGCACTTTTTCATAAGCCGAGTGAAATTTGAAATGAGAGTAATTAATATTTCGCGATTTTGTCAATTAAAAGGAATGGCAAATACATTTTCATGTCTTAGAACATTTCATAATGTATTAGCTGAAATATATAGTGTGAACTCTTAACACTTAAAGAAAATGTGTTACTTCAGTAATCATGCATATGAATTACACAGAAATAAATGAACTGCTGCATTTTTTATAGATTTCAATTCATTTCTTTTCTGTTTACAGTGGCTCCATATATTGATCGCAAAAATCTGCAACCGAAAGTAATTACATCAGGTAAAACACTGAAATTGGAAGCTGACATAAAAGGTGAACCGCCTCCAAAAGTTACCTGGACATTTAAACAGAAGTCAATTGAAAATAATAGGCAAGTTACTTATAATATAAGTAGTCTTAAAATTCTTTTTTGTTATCATGTCTTACTATTATGTTGTTTCCTCAATCATGGTACTATCCTTTCTTATTTTTTAAAAAACATTTAAATGAATACAATGTATTTTGCAATTCAATTTATAATTTAGTAGTTATTTGTATATGTTTAAAAGATGCGCAGAATTTCTTTCCGAAAAGGAAAATGAATGTTGGCCATTTCAATGCTCAGCATTTTTTCTGAATAGCTTCAGTAATTAATGATTACCATGTTTTCTCCAGGATAACAATTCACAATGAGGATTATAAAACTGCATTCACCCTGCAGAAGGCTCTAAGGAAAGATACAGGAATTTATACAGTCACAGCAGTTAATGATTCTGGAAAAGATACTGTCGATGTTGAAATAACTGTATTGAGTAAGTAAATGAATATTCTTTGCAATAATAGAATATGTTGAGCGGATAATTTTTAAATATGTTACCTTTATAGGTGCACCCAGCAAACCAAAGGGTCCATTAGTAGCAGATCAAGTTACTGCTGAAGGATGTCATCTTTCTTGGCAGCCACCTGAGGATGATGGAGGTCAACCTATTGACCACTACTTGATAGAAAGGATGGACCTCGAAACTGGAAGATGGGTTCCAGTTGCCACAACCAAAGGAACTGAAGCAGATGTGAGAAAAATTCTTAAAATTGTAGTTATACATAAAAGACAAGACGTAACAATTATATTTATTTGGAACAGAGATTATCAGAAAAAAATCTGAAAATTATCATGCTTAGTAGCTCTGTATTCCTATTAAAAATATATTTATTAGTTAAATCACTCAAGAGATACATTATTTAGATCAGGAATACTGAAATGTCTAATTTATTCTGTAGTTTAAGATGACATATTTTAAGATGTAAATTTTGTTTAATTTTTGACAGGGCTTAACTCTAAAAGGAGGTTACAAAAATATATTAAAATTTTCAGGAATAAAAATATATACTTATACCTTATATGATACAACAAGGATCATTATTTTTGAGAATGAATTGGATAGTGTGTCCCACATTTATAATAATGTGTTATTTTTTCTTTTATGCAGGTATCAGGGTTACAAGAAGGAAAGGAATATTTGTTTAGAGTTAAGGCAGTAAATCCTGAAGGTGAATCTGAACCATTAGAAACTGCCACACCAGTTCTTGCGAAGAATCCTTATGGTATTTACCTTAAATAATGTATATTTAAACTATCGAAATAATATCTGTAATCTATAGTCACTAATACTAAGGAACATCTATGCTTTTAAGAAGGATTTCTTGAGAGAGGGTCTTATGCTTTGAAGAAGTTGTACTCACAGTCGCTTGCTGCAATATGAAAATTAGGGGTGTTTAACATTTAAAAGGAGCTTTTTAGTTTAAAAAGGTTTTAGTGTAAAAAAGACAATTCAATTAAGAAAACAAAATTACAGAAACTACCTTCCTGAGGGTCAGTAGGTAATAAATTTACTCATGAACATATTCTCGAAAAGTATAACAGAAAAACATTTGCAGTCATACTTAACCTATAAAATAAACCACATGCTCCCTAAACATGGATCAATCCAGAGTTTTTCATAAAACAAACAAGTATTAAAATAATTTCAAAATGGCTGTAACAGTGTGTATGAACTTAGATAATTGTGCCTTATAAAATGTATATACTACTACTTTTAGAAATGATCTCCTGATTGTCGTTTAAAAAAAAAAAAGTGCATAAGGAAAGAGTTCAGAATTATCTATCATGATCAAGCATTGCTGTTACTTCTCAATGTACATCTGAATGATGATAATCCTAAGATGCCTATTGCGTATATCAAGTCAATTGAAAGGAGTGTAAAAAAAAAAACACATGGTTTATCATTTGATATATCATTTACTACTTCTTTCAATAAAAGTAGCCCTTCTTTCAATAATAGGAGCCCTTTAATATTCAGCTATTCTAGTAATTAATTGTTCCTGTAGCTATTAATTCAGTACTGGTATAAGAATTTATAAAGTCAAAAATAAATAATCATTTTACATTTGTTAATTTTATTTTACTGTTTGATGCTCATTAAACCAAATAAAGCAATACTATTTTTAGTTTCTTACAAATATAAATTCAAGTAAATATATTTTCCAAGCATTTCAAGAAAAGGAAATAAAAAAGAAACCATCAAGCCAACTTATTTTTTTTTTTTATTGCCCGCATCATTCTTTCTAGTTTATTCTATTAACAATCTGTACTTAAACTGTGATAACACTCAATTATTTGTCACAAAGCACCACACGCACTTACATTCATACCGAAATTGTTATTTTAGGCATACAGATTCTTGTTCTCTGCCTCAATTGAAACTCTAGATCTTTGAAATATAACTGATATTATGAAAATATTTTAAAATTTAGCCAGTTCTAAGTAAAGTAAACTTAATTTAATTTTTAGTTAATTATATTAATAAAAACTATTCACTTTTCAACTAAGAATTTAAATAATTTGTTAATAATATAGCTATTTAAATACTACAGGACCGCCCGAGAGACCTGGTAAGCCATTTGCTAAGGACTGGGACAGATGCAGCTGTTTCCTGAAGTGGTCTGCACCCAAATCTGATGGCGGAGCACAGATTACATCGTATATCATTGAAAAGAAAGATGAATACAGGTAACTAGATATTTTGTAATTAGTTAAATAATTAAATTTTTGAACATCGATAACTTCAGAGATTCATTAATTCAATATAGTTATTTTTAATAATTATAATTACTTTGGTGTTTTTTACTTATAAGAAATCTTTTCTTATTTTGTAGTTCTAAGTGGCAGAAAGCAGTAGAGTTAATTGGAAATAAATGTGAAGGTAGAATTCCAGATTTGATGGAAGGAATGAAATATACATTCAGAGTAACTGCTGTTAATAAAGGTGGACAAAGTAAGCCAAGTGAACCAAGTGATCCTGTACTTATCAAAGACCGTTATGGTAATTATATATTAACAATTTATTTTAATTAAATATAAACTTTAAATACATTTCATCGACTGTTACATTAACACTGTTTGCTATTTTAGTGGCACCAAAAATAGATCGTAGCACTCTCAAAGACATAACTGTGAAAGCCGGGCAAATAGTGAAAATTGATGTGAAAGTCACTGGTGAGCCACCACCAAAAAAATCATGGTTCCAAAACAAAGCTAGGTTGGAAACAGAAGATAATGTTGTAATTGATGATGAAGATTATAGAACTAAAATTAGCATTACATCAATAACAAGAAAACAAACTGGTACATACTTTATAAAGGCTGAAAATTCTTCAGGAAAAGATGAAGCATCAGTTGAAATTACAGTAATTGGTAAGATTTTTTTTTCATACATAATTTTTTTGGAGTAATATGCAATTTTATTTAAAACATGTACGAAATGACCGATGTTATAAAACCACAAACACATATGACAAACTGGAAGTAGACCTAAAACAAGATATAATGAACATATATGGTGGCGAGTTCGATTCTCGCCTGGGCAAAGGAAATTATTTAGGGATGAAATTCATTAAATTCCCTGGCTAGAAAAGGGTGGTAACCTGTAGATAACCCGTCCCAATTAGCCTAAGTTGCAAAAAGAGGACGTTAATAAATAATAATAATATTTTTTTTTTAATTTTATTTGAATGTGTATTGTTCACAATATCACACCAACAAATAAAAATGAAAATAACCTTATTACTCACTTAATCTCATTCCCCCTTGGAGCTATTCTTCATCAATGAGATTCTTGTGTCATTCTTCAACCCTCAATTTCAGGCCAGCGAGCTATGCTTCCTGATCCATCCTTCTGCCATCCTTACTGCATGCTTTAGTAAGCACTGCACCTCTCTCCATCTTTATAAAATAAACTATATTAATATTTCTCTGTACTTCTACTAGTGTAATATTTTTACAAAATTGTCAGTTGTCTTCTCCCTATACAATACTTACATTTTCCTTAGTAGATAAACCAAATAGTTGATACATTTTTAGACCTACCTTGCTAATACTCATAGTATTGGACTTTATATATATATATATATATATATATATACATATATAATGCCAAACAAAATTAATATTTAATTAAATATTTAATTTAAATTAATATTTTGGGTTTAAAATCAAATTTTAATATTTCATGAAAGTCTTAAATTCAAAATTATTTTAATGAGTATAATACTTTATTTACTTATTTTTGATTATTATTTCTTTTAAATATTTTAAAATATCAATTGTTAATAATGAATAGTGAAATATGAGTAAGATCTAATGATTTTAATTATTGTTTGGATTTTAAGGAACTTCTTATCATTTTAATTTGATAAATATCAATATTAATTTTTAAGTTTTGTAAGTACCAAAGTATTAATTATGCATTGTATTCTTAAATCACTTTTCAGATGTTCCAAGTCCTCCTGAAGGTCCTTTAAAAGTATCCGATGTTCACAAAGAAGGTTGTTCATTAAAATGGCAACCACCAGTAGATGATGGAGGCTCACCAATTGAATACTTCCAAGTTGAAAAATTCGATCTAGATACAGGTAAATATTCTGAGGTTTTAATTTTGTAAATACTATTAAAAACCTACTTTATGATAACAATTGAATTATTTTTTACAAATAAAAGTCTAATGTACAATAAGTCTTTATCTAATTCTTTTAAAAAACCACTACAAATATTCATTAAACTATAAATGTTTTATGGAAATATAGATTTATGACAAAATATGTTTTTAAAGGTCTACATAAGAAATGGCCATTCTGAGTTTAATATTCATATTTTGTTGAAAAATAGTCTTAAATTTTAACTAATAAAATTTTGTTTACAAATTTATTATTATTTTAAATGAATTTTAGGACGTTGGATGCCTGCTGGAAAAACCAAGGAAACTAAATTAGATCTAGAAAGCTTGATTCCTGGTCATGAATACAAATTCCGTGTAATGGCAGTTAATGCTGAAGGAGAATCGTTGCCACTGGAAACTACTGAATCAATTATTGCTAAGAATCCATATGGTGAGATATTTGTTTTGTGATACTATCTCTATTTTTTTTTTAGCCTGTTCATTATATTCCTTGAGTTTTATTTTGTTTACTAACAAGGAAAAGAATGTCAGGGGCCACTGGTGTTTCACTAAAGTAATTTTTATTATTATTAAGATGAAATTAACATACTGTCTTTTTTTGTTTCTTGCTATCAAGCAATAGTTAAATATTATTATTTTTAAACTACTTAATTTATTTAAAAAATATCTGTTTCTAGCTATATCTATCCAAGTCATTCACAACTCAAACCAATTTGATGAAATTGACCATTTAAACAAGTTATTTCTAAGGAAATAATTTCATAAAATCATTCTAACATCTTACCCAATTAAATTAAATCCCTAACAAATGCATAGTTTCTTTTATTCTTAAATTTATTGCATTTATAATAGTTAAGAGATTTGGAACACAAAAATAAGTTAGCTTATTCTTCGTTTCAGATGAACCAGGTGCACCTAATCCTCCAGAAATCGTTGATTGGGATAAAGACTTTGTAGATCTAAAATGGGCACCGCCAGTAAATGATGGAGGGTCCCCAATTACTGGTTACATTGTTGAGAAAAGAGAAAAAGGAAGTCCAAGATGGACTAAATGCGCTGAAGTCAAAGCTCCAGACACTAAAGCAAGGGCTGAAGATTTGGACGAGGGAGTTGAGTATGAATTCCGTGTCATAGCTGTAAATGATGCTGGTCCAGGAGAACCCAGTGCTCCTAGTAAAACAGTTACTCCAAAACCAAGAAAATGTAAATATCAGTAATTGAATTTGAATTAATTTAGTTTATGGATTATTTAAAAAAAGAAAAGAGCTACTTTAACATGTTTTTAGACATATCCAATGTCAAGAGGGTTAACTCTCTGTCCTCTTTGGAACCTGACCATTTGTGGTGACACCTGAATCGGTGTTATTGGTTCTTATGAATATCCATAAGATATACCACAATATGGTACATCTACTGTCTCATTAGGAATTAATTTTCAAAAACGTTTTACATATATTTGAGGTTTACAAATTATTTAATTTACCATTATATGTTTTAATGCAACCTGCTTTTGTCAGAAACCACTAGTTTTGAGGGTTTTGATAAACATGCCAATTGAGAAATTTGACCCATGTTTTTGTGTTTATTTAAATTAGTTTAATTGTGTATTCTACCTATAAATATGTTTTAACATTTTAACTGCAACACATGTTCAATTAACCTTGTATGGCAGTTCTTATTTGGCAGACCCTCCAAGCAACACCAATAAATAAATAAGCTGCAATAAATTCTGTGAAAATTTCGTACCTGATGCAATGAAGCCATGACAAATGATTGTACTTACAGCTTTGTCGATTATTATGGAAGAAGTAGCCACATGTTAAACCTTATGAAGAATCCAGATATTATTCCTCTTCTGAACATAGTTGGTCTTAAAAATGAATATTAATAATACATATTCATTTCAAAACCAAGTAATAAATATTTAAGTAATATTGCTCATAAATGATTTAGGAAACAAAGTTTGAATTTGAATAAGGTAAACCTGAAATATTAAAATGTATACATAGTGTGTAATGTCCCTGATGATTTAAACTTTTCCAAGTACTTATGTACTTTTATGACTAAGGTCAATCAAAATTTAAACAAATTTTAATGAGTTTTCATGAAAAGATTGTAAGAAAGTTATACTAAAAGCCAACAGTAGAAATGGGGAAGTATAGTTGGAAAAGAAAAAAAACGATCAAATAGTTTTAAAAATGGGTTAATTTTATTATTTTTGTGATTTAAGTAATTGTAGCCTGCAATGGAATTGATTTGCATTGGGTAGTATATATGTGCAAGCTATAACATCCAGTCTACACTAATGGGGTCCCCTATCTACCTAGCTAGGTTTTATGGGGAAGAGGTTATCATTAAAAGCATATGTGTAACATTGTTAAATGACCCCTTTAAATTGTTTGTTTTTTAATAATACTTACACATTTATTTTTATTCCAATATTTTTGTTTTAGTGGCTCCTAAGATCGACCGCAAGAACTTGAAGAATGTTACCGTACGTGAAGGGGAGCCTATTATGTTCTTAGTGAAAGTTCTAGGAGAGCCTCCACCAGATATTACGTGGTACAAAGGAAATAAAACTATATCCTCAAGTGGATCCCGTCAAATTGAAGTTACACCAAATAATACCAAATTTGTTATTCAAGCTACAGAAAGAAAAGATACCGGCATATATAAAATTCATGCATCAAATAGATATGGAGCAGATGATGCTGAGGTGGAGATTACTGTCATAAGTAAGAAATGAAACAATTAATTTTTTAATCAGATATACTCACATGTCCTCTCTCCCCTCACACACTCGCACAAAGACACACACACACACACACACACACACACACACACACACACACACATATATATATATATATATATATATATATATATATATATATATATATATATATATATATATATATATATATATATATATTTTAGCAAATTTAATAATTTCTTAAGAATTTAAATATGAATTATATATAGATAAATAAATTGTCAGTATTAAAACATCTAATATTATCAACATAAACCTAACACATAACAATTGGATTAGTGCAGGGGTCTCCAAACTACGGCCCGAGGGCCACATCCGGCCCGCGGACAGATTTTGTCCGGCCCGCGGAGAGCTAGCATACATGAAAACTCCTTTTAGAGGACATATTTTTTATAGCAAATTAAATTTAGTTTACTGAAGTATTCTAATTCTATTTGTGTTGAATAATTATTATTGTAATATGACATCTACATTGATAGGGTCATGGGCTAACTACTCATAACATTGTTGTTAATGTTTTTGTGATAAGTTGGATAAAGAAACACAGAATTGTATTGAGTAAAGACATGTATAATATGCAGAAAATTTAACTTCATTTAAATAGCCAGATAGAAGGTACTACCTATTTCCGCTTGTGTCCACCAGATGTCGTGTCACGTTACTCCTCATGGCTCGTACTCTACGACTAATCTAGAAATTACAGATAATGACAGGAAAATTAATAACATGCAGTGTTGCCGTTTTGCGGACTTTAGTCCGATTTGCAGCCTTTTTTTAAACGTTGGGTACTTTTTCGAACTTTTTTTTTTCATCAGTGGACTATTTCACTTTTTACCACCGGCAACAATGGTAATATGGTTTTGGCCCTCGGAACTTACTGGAGTAATCAGTATGGCCCTAAGGCTGGAAAGTTTGGAGACCACTGGATTAGTGGATTGATATATTCGTTGTTTATATACTATAAGAATAGAACAATAAGACATTTTTTAATAATTTATAGGTAAACCAGGAAAGCCCGAAGGTCCCTTAGAAGTGACAGACATAAGAAAAGATGGATGTAACTTAAAATGGAAGAAACCTAAAGATGATGGAGGCGAACCTATAGAATCATACATAGTTGAAAAATTTGATCCTGAAACTGGTGTGTGGTTGCCTGTAGGTCAAACTCCAGTCCCTGAAATGGAGGTAACAGATCTTACACCTGGACATGAGTACCATTTCCGTGTTAAAGCAGTAAACAAAGAAGGAGTATCTGAGCCACTAGAAACATTCAGCTCAATTATTGCAAAAGATCCATTTGGTAAGTCAGTAATATTACTCTTTGACTGTAGTTGTTGACTAAGAACACAACTTTCACTCTATTGCATCAAGATTGCCTCCACTTCAATTTATCTTTAAAACTATAACTATCCTAAAGACTAGTCTTATCATTTTAAAAGGGATAAATGGAATTTTGAAACATTTTATGTTGTTATCACTGTGTGAAAGGTGTGTCTTTTCTCAACATTTAGTTGTAAGTCACAGTGTTGGTGCATTGTTTATCATTGAAATTTAAAACAATGAGTGATTTTCTCTCTCAATATTTTCAGTGGAACCCAGTGAGCCAGGTGCTCCAACAGTAGTTGATTGGAACCAAAATCAAGCAGATCTTATTTGGCAAGAACCTATATCTGATGGAGGAGCGCCAATCACTGGATATATTATTGAAAAGAAAGATAAATACAGGTAGGGAGTTATACCAATATAAAAGGTTATTTGAACATTTACTCCTTTTTAATAATGAGATCCTTAGATTACAGAATTGGGGTTTATTTCAGTTGAATCCAAAAATGTTGAAGTAAATAAGTATTAAATTAAATAACAGGATTTCCTAAATAAAATAGAATAATGTAAACATATAAAATGTTCAGAAATAGTTTAAGTATATAATTAAATACCATAGGTAATAGATCATTTTTTATTGATTTAGTGGCATTTGGGAGAAAGCTTTAGAAACTACATCTGCTACACCACAAGCCCTTGTGACAGGATTGGTAGAAGGCAATGAGTACCAATTCCGAGTTATTGCATTAAACAAAGCTGGCCAAAGCAAGCCTAGTGATCCAAGCAAGACGTTTATTGCTAAACCAAGATACCGTAAGTAAAACCATTACATTACTTATAATTATAGATAATAATAATATGACATGATGTCATATAAAACTATCCCTAGAAATAGCTTACTTGAAAAAAAAAAAAAAATAAATAAATTTTTTTATGTGTTTCTGTACAACCTCCTATCAGAAACAAGTATTTCTGAGGTTCTTGATGAATGTCAATTGTTTGTCTCATGTTATAGTAATAATTTGAACTAGTTTAACCCTTTGCACAAGGAAAGGGTTAATGGTAAACCCTTTCTCTAAATGTGTCTTAACTCATTAACAGCAGTACATGATGAACCCTGTATGGTCGCTCTAATTTTGCAGACCCCTTTCAAAACTAACACAAATAAGTTCTAATAGATTCTGTAAAAATGCCATAAAAGTTCAAGTGACCCAATCAACAAAGTCATGTCTAATTGCTGTACTTAATTATTAATATTTGGCAGTGATAATATTAAATTCTACATTAATATTGTTTAATATTACCTTTTTATATTGCTATTGAAATAGCATTTCAATAGTTTTAAATAATTTTTATTATTTTGTTTTTTTATTTTAGTTGCTCCTAGAATAGACAGAAGGAACTTGAAAGATATCACACTCTCTGTTGGGTCATTATTGAAATTTGATGCAAATATAATTGGTGAACCACCACCAACTGTTGAATGGAAGTGTAACATGAATGTCATAAGGTATTATTTATAAGTTATTTAACTCATCCTTTTCATTAGTGTGTATTCTAATACAGGGACAAATTTTGTAATTTATTCATTTTGGTCATGTAAAGTAATTGAATTTGCCTCAATAGTTTTGGCTAAGTTCCCCCCACTGTCTAAGTAAGTTATTATTAAGTAGGGTGGTATTAAGTGGCATTGCCCAGATATATTATATGTAAGAATAAAGCTTCATACAGTAAAAAAGTTTGTGGAGGTAATTAATAACCAAACGAATGTTATGAGCCCAGAAGAATGAATAAAATAAACAAAACAAATAGTAAATAAAGAATGACATAAAACTTAAAATAAAGGAGATACACCAAAAGCTAATCAAAAAGGGAGAGGAAGTTATTTAGAAGAAATAACAAAATAAAGACTGACTACGACATAAATACATATGGTAATATAAATACTGTAGACATTAAATAGAATGATTAATATAAACTTTAAGTAGAAATAAATAAAGTAAGGTGGAAGTTCAAAAGAAAGAAAACTGTGAATAAATAACACAATATTGGTTTTAAAAAGAAAGAGTTAAAAATTGTATTTCCTAGCATCAATAAATGTGGATTAACAGGGGAAAAAAATGTTCACTACTTCGGAAGGCCCAAACTATTGTGAAAAGAAAGAAATGAAAGATGAAACTCTATCCACAGGAAATGCAGGCATATAATCTATTTTGAATATATTAGAAGAAATATTTGGACAGTTCGTTTGAAATAGATGAACTTAAAGGTGAGCTATTGAGGAATTAGTGTTAAAAGGAAATACTTCAAGCTCTCTACGGAGTATCAAAAAACTGAAAGCAGCCAATATCCTGTTCAATTTTCCAGATTGTAAAAAGCTTGATTTACTTATATTAATTTAAGAGGATATGTATGAAATACACAATGTGCACATACAGTGCTGACTAAACCCTACTGTATGTTAATTAGTATCTAGAAAACCAATGTCCAGATATGTTATGTTATTGATTAGCCATTTCCATTCGTCAAGGGGAATTGTAGTAAATGACTGGTATGATGGCAGTCTCAGGTTGGGCTTAAACATGCATATCATAGTGATGGGCATTGACTTCGATATTCTACCCTGTCCATACATAGCATATTCAAAATGGTTAATCTCACATAGCTTTAGTTTCATTAGTTCTAATTTCAATAAAAAATAATCTTCTCTAAATCTTAAATTTTGTGAATCACTTTTATAAGCTCTAGTATGAAATAAAAATTGTCTGAACAGTAAAGTAATCATTTTCTTTGTGTAAAATACATGTATTTATTTTAATGTATTTAAAAATTTTAATAACAAATTATATTACTGATTGTTGTATATTTATTCTTTTGAAACAAGTGTCATTAAAACCTATGTTCTTTTTATGCTAGGTACTATTAGTAAATGATCAAGCTAGCTATAAGAAGATATTTTATTTTGTTATGTTCATTTACCATAATATATAATAATTTCTTGTTTTCATAAATAAGTTTTTTTATTAGTTTTATATGAAAAATAAATATATAAAATGAAAAGATAAATGGATACACCAACTTGATTGGTTGGCTGCTATGTTTTTGGAAAAAATCTAAATATTATGTTATAATTGATAGAAATAACAAATCTGAAAATAAATTTGTATATGAATATTTATAACTTACTGTAAATAGTAAAAAAAAAAAGAAACTTCAAAAACTCATGAAAAGATGTCTACAGAAGGTCACTTTTCAAACATATTTGAAACAACTTCTTGTTGTTATTCTGAAAAACTGTTCCATGAACACTTTATGAAGAATTTGTGCTAACAACTATCAATGGAGTTGCTTTAGGCTTTCCAAGATAAAAAGAATGTGAAAGGTCTTGTTAAAACCTTGCAAACCATCAATTAGACCAGTTTAAATTATTTTGCAGTTTTAACTATGATGTCATGGGAAATGTTAATAATTAAGCTTCCTATTATTTAGGCTTATTTAATACCATTACCAACAATTATGATATAAATGATATATTTGGAATATTTAACGGATACATAATAAAATCTGAGAAATATTATGGAAGATCATAATATAACCATTGAACACATATGCTGTGTTAAAATATTCTGCTATTTATACAAAGAGGAGGGACAGCAGTAGTCCAGTGGTTAATGCAAAGGATTGCCAAACTAGAGATACCAGGTCCAACGCCAGATACTGCACACTACATTTTATTTTACTGTGTGTTTACTGGGCATGAAGTTTGGGCTTCTATCCATTCCTCCATTCTCACCATTGTGAGTCAATTGAGGAGCTACTAGAATGAAGAAGTAGTTATCATAATTTGTAATGCAACCACAATGCAGTAGGGAATCTATCAACCTGGCCTCTCACTCATGACACTTAAAAGCTGGGTGGTAGGACTTTCTATTCTTCATGGGTTGTTTAGCCAAAGGTTTTAATTCTTAAATTAATGTTTATTTTACAAATGTGTCCAAATATTTGAATTCTGCTTCTTATATAGTCACTTTTAATTGTTATATTTTAATTTTAAAGGAACACTAAAACAGTAACAGTTGAAAATGTGGATTATTATACAAAACTCACCATACGTCCTGTTGCTCGTAATGATTCAGGAGAATATGTAGTCACAGCTACAAATAGCTCTGGAAGAGACTCAGTTAGTGTGCAAGTTATTGTCACTGATAAGCCTTCTCCACCCCAAGGGCCTCTGCAGGTAAATACACCTACCACTATATTTAATTCAAGTTCAATCACTAGTACATATAATTTATAATTTCAAAACAAACTGTAAAATTCAATAAAAAGCAAATTTGATTTTTGATGATGGTATGGTACTGGCTAATGAATTACTCCATAAAAATGAAGATGTTTATTTCTGTGATGATAGTTTTGGCCACCTTTGAAATTTGTTCAGATCTATAGCATCTTTCAGTTAAGTAAAATCTTATTTCAACCAAATTAAGCCTTTCCCAAACTCATTGTAACCTATCTCCAACCAAATGAAACCTTTTTATAACCAAATAAACCGATTCTTTCAACCTCATACCCTTTTTTCCAAGCAATGAAACTCTTTTTTATTCCGAATGAAACCTTTATTATAGAGATAAAACAAATAATTTTGAGTTTCTAAATATTTTCACCTTTGATTTGGAAAATGATATACTTCCCAGTACTCCTGGATTTTAATACAGAATCCACATTATTAATCTATTCCATTTATTATGATTACCTGAAATTTCTGTGAAGCTTTTGTAGGTAAACAAAAACTATCATTTGTGATATTTTTTTGCTACTTTTTTTGGATTTTGCTACTATTTTACTTAAGTATGCAGTGGCAGCTTTGTAGTTGTATTAATATTTTAAAAATTATAAGTGTTCATCAAAGTGACTTTAAAGGTGGACATAAAGGCTGTGGAACAATCACCACAGAAATAAACTTCTTTTAATTATGTTCTTCCTTAGCTAATACACAAAAATCTTCAAACAAATCATTTCAGAACTGTATGCTAAACAAAAACCTGATTATTATTAATTCAAATGTGTTTAATAAATTACATTATTATTTATTAATGCCCACTTTTTGCTGCCATGGCTAATGGGTTATCTACAGGTACCACCCTTTTCTAACCAGGGTGAGACTAAGAATTTTATTTAATGAGTTCATCACTAAATGAATTCCTTTTGCCCAGGCGGGATTCGAACTTGCCACTCTAGGTTTATTATTATTTACGTCCACTTTATGTATTATGGCTAATTGGGATGGGTTATCTACAGGTTACCACCCTTTTCTAGCCAGATCACTAAATAAATTTCTACTGCCCAGGGCGGGAATCGAACCCACGACTCTAAGTCTACCACGTGAGATTAAAACCAACGCCTTAACTCGCACGGCCAACCTGAGCCCCTAATCTAGGTTTACCATGTCATATTAAGGCCTGCGCTTTAATTCACTTGACTAACCTAAGCCCCACATTCATGTTTAGTAGAATCACATAAATTGAATCCAGTCAAAAGATATTTCATGCACATAAAAATGCATATATAGTTCACAAATTTTATTTACGTATATGACCTTAAACAATGTAATTTTTGTTTATACCAAGTTCTACACTTTTAAATAATGTGAACATATTATATATATATATATATATATATATATATATATATATATATATATATTATTTTATATGGTGTAAACATATTTTCCAAACTGGAAGAACGACATAATAAAAAAAAATTCAAAATTAATTGCCCTGAAATATTTATTATATTTTTTTTTTTTTTAAAAAATAGTCTAAATATGGCTTAGATCATTCAGGTAAAATTATCATAATCCATTATAAAAGAAAATATTAAATGACCAAGTATTTCTATAGGTATCAGATGTACACAAAGATGGGTGTCACTTAAAATGGAAGAGACCTAAAGATGATGGAGGCTGTCCAATAGAATATTATGCAGTAGAGAAGTTTGATCCTACTAAGGGAACCTGGATTCCTTGTGGACGATCTACAGAGCCATGTGAGTTTCCTATTAACAATTAAATGAATATAGCTATTAGGAATAAATATAATAAACAATATTAGCTAAAATAAAATTTAGTCTTTCCCTTATAAATAAGGGAATAATTCTCAAATTACAATGCACTTGTGAACTCATTTTTCTCTTTCAGGATTTAGTTGAACTTGCCTTTTTCGAACTTTAGTGACACCCCCCCCCCATAAAATCTCCAATTATTTTAATACAAAGCTGAAACTTGGTGTGCCATAATTGGGACCCCTGAAGAATCTTTTCAGTCCATATTCAACCTCGTAACCTTCTCCAGCGACCATAACTTTGTAATATCCAATGGAATGCCATACTTTTTATGACAGATTCTTGTAGAAAATCAAATACTAAAACGAGTTTGTATCAGTAAATTTTTCGGTTTGAAGCATCGTTTAGCCGTAAAATGCACAAATCTTTATTTCAGAAACAGCACAATTTATTGAAAAATGCTGTGACATAAAAGTTGTAGTCAACAAAATTATCATTGAAACAAGTCTACGGGGAAAGGAATTCTGAAATTTTAAAAAAAAAAAAAAACACTAAGACTTAGCTTTTTATTAAAATAATTGGAGATTTTAAGGGGGGTGGCACGGGAAGTTGGGACACCCTGTATATCTTCAGTGATGATGTAACTAAAAAATATCTTTTAATTACAGGTGTAGATGTTACTGGTCTAACTCCAGGAAATGAATACTCCTTTAGGGTGTTTGCTGTGAATTCTGAGGGTGAATCAGAGCCTCTAGAAACTGAAACATCTATTATTGCTAAAAACCCATTCGGTATGTGAATAATTTTATTTTATTTAGCATAAGTTTAACTGACTCATTAACTTTATTATATCATTATTATTTCAAAAATGATCATCTATTATTTATGACTTTATGGTAGTATTGTGATATTTGTTTTATTGGAGGCTGTAAAAGAAGAAATTACATACTTACTTAGGCTACAGTCCTTGAATGATCTGAACTTCTCATTTTTTACCATTCCTCACCACTTCTAGCAAGGCTTCTCCAATTAAAGACGTCCATCCTTCACAAATCCTCTATTCTTAATTCCTCATCAAGATTGGATACCATCTTCTTGAGCAGTCTAAGGAGTTCATTCTTTCAAGATGTGTCAGCCACAGTTGCCTGCCCTTTTTGATAACACAGATGGCGTTAAGTTCATTATACAATTCTATTAGTTTAGTATTGCTTCTGATCCATCTTTTGTGGTGTTCTTTCACAGCTCCAATTATTTTTTGCAAAGTTCTTCTTTCCCTAACCAGCAGTGCTGTTCTGATTTTCTTTATGAGTCTGTTTCATTACTTACATGACCACTGGTAGTACTACCATTTTGTATATAATTCGTTTTCCTCGAGAATCAAGTCCATAAATTGAATAGGTACATTCTCACTTTAATGTCAGTCTCCATTGTATTTTGTCATAACTCCACAATTAAATTGTGTTCATTTAAATAATATACTCCTCAAAATGACAGAACCCTCTGCCTCTCTGGTCTGTCTAGATGAAGTTATTTATAATGAGCCTTAAATACGTTAGTGTGTGCTCTTCTTCGACATTGGCTGTGATGGTCCTTCCAGTATTTATTCCATCCTTGGCATGTGCTGTATGAGCCTTGTTATAAAAACATTGTTTATGTTTTTACCCCCTGTTGGGGGTAGCATTACTGTGTGAAAATATATTTGTATAAAGTACTTTGTATTTATTCATCCTGTTATAAATAAATTCATATTTTCATCATAGTTATAATATTGTGATGCACACTAAAAATTGTATAAATTGAAGTAAAAAGGAAGGTACATTGAACATTTAAATTTGTAATACAACAATCACATATTTTGTAACCAGTCGACAGCCACTTTGGTCGACTTGGGAAAACTAGACCTTATTATAACTATTCCATAGATTTAAAAATATAGTTCAACTTTTCTTTAACTTTTGAGGCAATTTCGGATTTAAAATATAAACCTGAAAAATCAATTACTTAACAACAAATAAAACATAACATCACAATTTATTTGTCAAGCCAGGTTAAATGTTACAGATAGGTACATACTATCTACTATATTTGCATATTATGCTACCCTCTTCCAGTCTATTATTTTGATTAATACTTGTTTCTTATTAAGTAATTACTCTTTCATGACTATGAGACCATGTTTGAAATTTGGTTTCTCAATTCTCTTTATATATAACATATTGTAAAAGGGTGATTGATGCCATTTAAATAGTAGTAGTGAATTCCTTAATAATACTTTTTCTCACAATTGCAAATGGCGTTTCAAAGGCACATATTATCCCCAATATGCTCAAATTTCATTAATCTATTCTGTTGTGTTTAGATGAGCCAGGGAAGCCTCAGGATTTGGAGGCTACAGACTGGGATAAGGACCACGTTGATTTGAAATGGACTCCACCAGCTAATGATGGTGGATCACCTGTTACAGAATATATTATTGAAAAGAAGGATAAATATGGAAACTGGGAAAAAGCTCTAGTGGTTCCAGCTTACCAAAATACCGCAACTGTACCTGATTTAATTGAAGGAGAATCGTATCAGTTCCAAGTTAGAGCAGTGAATGCTGCTGGTCCTGGTGATGCTAGTGATCCAACACCAATTATAATTACAAAACCAAGGAACCTAGCTCCTAAAATTGATCGTTCAACACTTATTGATATCACCATCAAGGCTGGCCAAGCTTTTAAATTCAATGTTAAAGTTAGTGGTGAACCAATGCCAACTACATCTTGGATACTTGGTGTAAAAGAAGTTATATCAAGAGGAAATGTCAAAGTTACCCATTATGATTATGGAACAAAGCTGAGTGTCCGTGCAGCTACAAGAGCTGACTCAGGAAAATATAAAGTATCAGCTGAAAATATTAATGGAAAAGACATCGCTGAAGTGAAAGTCACTGTATTAGGTAAGCATTTCTCATGGATATGAAATAATTTATAATACCAGGAACTAAATCTTGATTATTGATCTTGAGTCTTGAATTATTTATGTCTAACATTTTCTCCTTAGATTCCTTGAGATGAGAAAGTATGTTTAAAATATGTTTTGGCAGTATTCCTAGCTTATAGGCTCTATGTAAATTGGATCCCCCTACAAATTGGAACCAGTTTCATCTTTTTTTGTAGCCTGAATACCATCTTCTAATGCATCTTCACTTTCAGAATAAAGGCTCTATAAAAAAATTATAAACCTTCACTTTTGAATCACAGAAAAATTTAACAATTATTAATTTGTATTATCCACTCTATTGCTGATATTTCTGCTACTTCTAAATGGTTTTGAATTCTTCATTTCATTTCAAGATACTTATATTCAAAGTTATTAAAATAAATAAATAAGCACCAAACAAGTGGGAGCAGTTATTTCTGAGTTTTAATTATTAATTATATTACTACTTTTTTATTAATTTATTTTATTTTATGAAATGTAACAATTTATTGTTTGTAATAACAATAACGTTTTCAACAATTTATTTTAGTCATTTTTTCTATGATTAGCTTCGGATTTTTTTTTTTAAATTCTCAAAAACATGACATTTTTCTGAAGGGATAATATATTTAAATAACATCCCATTTTTACTGATTATATTATTAATTACTTTTTTTATTATTATTTTACAGATAAACCTGGCACTCCTAATGGTCCACTTAAAGTATCTGATATTCATTCAGAAGGTTGTAAACTGTCATGGTCCCCACCTGATGATGATGGAGGTTGTCCAATAGAAAACTATGTAGTAGAAAAATTAGATGAAGCAACAGGTAAATATGCAAATATATTTTGTTAATTTATATAACTCCGTGTACTGTTTTAATGATGAAGTTTCTAAGAAATCCAAAAATGTTGCAATTTTTGGGCAATGTTATTTGGATTTTATTCTCTCCACTTTATTCCTAGTGCTCCACTAGTTTTCATTCTCAGCATTGAATAGAAACATTTCCAACCATAATCCAGTGCATTTTATTTGTGGTAATACTTAAAAGATTCCAATGGTCCAGAGACAAACCCACCTTTTTCTCATTATAAATTTAACTTTAAAATTTATAATACTATTCTCTTCAAACTAGCATTAAATTTACTTACTGCATTACTTCTTTGAATACATTTATATGACCTATATAAATAGAAAGTTTTGCTTCCAAAAACAGCTCTAAATTTTATTCCAAAAGTGAAGACCTAGTCTTTCAAAATCCTTGTAAATCATTGATCCAACCCAGCTCAAAAGGCTTATATTATCCTGGTAGGATGGCAGTTGTTCTCAAATAACCCCATTTTGAAGAATTTAATAAAAATTATTCCTGAAAGAAGTTGAGATAATTATTTTTGAATGTCATTTATGAATATACTTATGATAATTCTTTATAGCAAAACTTTGGAGGGTGGGGGAATACTCAGCTATTGCTAAAATTGTTTCTAGTGAATACATTGGAGTACTCTCCTTTTAGAGTATTTTCTCAATCTAATATGTTTAAAATGATTATAGGTCGATGGATACCTGCTGGAGAAACTGCTGGACGAGAAACAACATTAGAAGTAACAGGCCTTACACCAAAGCACAAGTACAAATTTAGAGTAAGGGCTGTAAATAAACAAGGAAAATCAGACCCGTTGACAACTATTCAGCCAATTGAAGCCAAGAATCCATTTGGTAATGATTTATCATTTTTATAAATAGTTTTTTTTTTTTTTTTCATTTGGCATTATTTAAATTTTACTTTGTAAATTTCCATGTTTCTCAATCCATTGTATCTGTCTTAAAACCTTATAGCCTGACTGTTACAGACCAAATAACTCCTGAACAGACAAAAGTAAAACTATAGTAATGTTTAATTAGCACAATACATCATAAATTTGTGATAATTTGGCAAATTTCATATATGCCTAACTCTGATTTAGTACAATAAGCCGCTCTATTTTTTAAATAGTCCTGTATTTGTATATTTCTTTCTCTTTTTGGCATTGTTAAAGTTCTATGAAAGGCTTTTGAGCACACTCATGGTATTGCCAGTAAAAGGTATTAGGCATTTGTGAATATATATTCAGAGTACTTGCATTTTAATCTGCATGTATATTGGGTATTTTCTTTAAACTCTATTGTGCTTACTGTCTTCATTATATTATGTTCATTCACTTATTTTTTTTAATTACTTTAGATGAACCTGGAAAACCTGGTACACCTTTGATTAAAGATTACGACAAAGACTTTGTTGAACTAGAATGGGAAAAACCTGAAACAGATGGAGGTGCTCCAATAACAGGATATATTATTGAAAAGAAGGAAAAATTCAGGTAATTATAAGAAAAAAAATTAAATAAAGTAATTACCTTATTTTCTTATATAACCTTTTCATCACTTTGGAATTACTTAGATTTACCAAAACACATTTTCCTCGCATATATTTACAAGCACATAAATATCTTTTGAGGAGACACTGAAATATGTTTTTGATAAATCTGATTTGTTACCTTCACCACAATGCTAAATTTTTATTTTATTATTGTAAATCTACACTAATTACAAATTAAAGACTATTTTTGGGCTTAACTCTTAGTATGTACATAATAAGATAACATTATTATTCGACTATATTTAATGTTATTTGTAATTGAAATACAGTATTTTTTATCCACTACACTACTGTACCTCCCACTTAAAACAATTTATTTATAGTTTCTAACCCCCCCCCCTCCCTGCCAAAACAAACCACTTTGAGTGCATTTACCCCTTTAGAGAATACTCTATTACTGTTCATCCCATACCTAATTTTTATATATCTAGATGACTAAAACACTATATATATTTACATATACATATGTATGCCTACCTGTTAACATAACACCTTTTGAATAAAATATTCTTTATCAATGAACTTCAGGATTTAAACTTTCTCTTCAAACTTTGTAGATTTTGTCCCATAGGGAAATGGAAAGACAAATCCATGTTTTTTTTTTCTCCATTCGGAAAATCAGAAACAATGCCAAGTCCTGTTTTAAATATTGTAAAAGTACATAAATTTTATGTGCTGTCACTTTTTAATATAATGCATAGAAACAGAGATATTTAAAATTTTGTTTTATAAATACCCTTACATCCTGTACTTTGGACAGCTTTTATGGACTGTAAAATGCATTTATTTTACTTCTCTTTGCAAACGTTTAAATGCTTAATTTATTATACGTCAAAAATTGCTATTAGCAGATTTTCTTATAAATGTTGAACTATAGAATAGTAAATGCAGTGGGAGATTTAGAGACACAGGTTAACTATAAGGGGTATTTGAATTTGGTGGTCATCACAAGCCTCCAACGTATAAGACAAAACATTAGAACAATTGAACTACTGTTGGCTCATCTCACTGAACTGAACCAATGCTATCTATACACTATAATAAGTCAGTCACTAAGTTCTAATATAAGGAAATATTTATTTTACAACTCAATGTTAACTTCTTCTGTAGACTTACATTCTTTCTGAAATATAGCTCTGAAAACAAAAGTAAAAAAGACAAAATTATTTCTTTTAATACAAATCAATACTAATGTGGCTTGTAAATGATTATTGGTTTAAGGATTTTGGTAAAGTGACAAACAACCTGTTCAATTATCACTTTCATAACATATTTTTTAAATTTATTAGACTAATAATGATAATAATAAAATATTTTTTTTTGTTTTATAGTAATTTCTGGGAACCTTGTGCTGAAGTACCTGGAGATAAAACTACTGGAATAGCCCCTGGATTAACTGAGGGCTGTCAGTATGAATTTAGAATCCGTGCAGTTAATAAGGCTGGGCCAGGTGAACCCAGTGAACCAAGTCAATCTATTATTGCAAGATCTAAGAACTGTAAGCATTTTTTATTATACTAACTAAATTTTTATTCAATTTAAGATTTATATTTTTATTTTATTTTTATCCAGCTCTGTTTCAGTGTTATTATGAATGTATATTTCATGATCATTCATCTTATATTATAAGATGCCTGTCCAAGACCATTTTAACTTATTACATTGCATAGATATCCTGCGAGATTTGTCCATAATCTTTGTTCTATTAACCTCAAGTATTTTTTTTTTTTTTAGAGGATCTGCATTTTTCTCTCTAATTACCTTTTTGATACTGGCAACCTTATTATTATCCACTTTTTTACTCTGAGTCAATTTCCATTATCTAATCATATTCAGTAAAATTTCTACAAATTTTCATTTCCCAGTTTCCAGTTCTTACAGCAATACAGCAAATCCAGAAGAAAAACAGTATACATAATAATGTTGAAATCAAGAAGAGCTGGATTGTCCCATTATAATAATAAGAGAACTAAATACTTCTGATCAATTCTACTAATCTTTCAGTACCGTAATGTACTGCTTTTCAATTTTGATTCTATTTATAGTTTTAGAATTGCTGTATGAGAGACTGCGAAATTTAAGACTTTCATAAAATCTAATTATACATAGAATGATAATGACATGTCCTTAACTAACAGTATGACTCCCTTGAGGTTATTCATCTTTAAGAAGCCTTTTTTCCCCTGCTGGTATCAATCATAGAGATATTTGTTGACAATTATTTTACTCTTTGATCATTTTTTTTTTCTTTTTTACATTGATTTCTCTGATAATCAGAAAGTTTTGCCTGTCATTTCTTTCATCCTCTACTTACTTTCTTCTTTATTATTTTTTTATCTTTTGTTTTGAAGGATATTTTAAGCCAGTGATAAATAATTTCTATAATATAATAATACATATTTTTGTTGTATTATTCTTCAGTTGCACAAAACTATGGTATTATATTTTGAAATTTTATATTTCAGTGGCACCAAGAATTGACCGTAAAGCAATGATGGATATTAAAGTTAGAGCAGGACAGAACTTTGACTTTGATGTTCCAATTACTGGTGAACCACCACCAACAAAAGAATGGACTATAAAGGGAAATCCTATAATTAGCAATGAAAGAATCAGAATCATTCATGAAGATTATAACACTAAACTTCGTGTTATTGATGCAAAGCGTAGTGATTCAGGCTCTTGTACTTTGTCTGTTAGAAATATTAATGGTTCAGACAGTGTCACAGTGAACATCACTGTTCTAGGTAAGCATTTCTTAGCATCTATTAAAATATTTTTTACTCCAAAATATTTGTGTTGTGAGCTTATTGTTCATGCATATGTTTTTGATGCATGTATTTTAATTTATAATATTTCCACAGATGTTCCACAACCACCAGAAGGACCTTTAGCACCATCTGAAATTACTAAAAACTCTTGTCTCTTACAATGGAGAGCACCACGAGACAATGGTGGTTCTGAAATCACTCATTACATTGTTGAAAAAATGGACAGTGATAGTCTCCGGTGGGTACCTGTTGCTGACAGCTTTGGTACCAAACTCAGGTAAGAGTACTATGTTTTTATTTATATTATACTATTAACAATTATAATATTATGGACTAGTAATATGAAAAATAAAATCATCTAATTCGGAGTTCCTTCATAATTATAGTTTTAAACATACATTTTTAATTTATAATCTACTTGAATTGAAAATTATGAGCCAATTTTAGATCTTCTGTTAAATTAAAAAATATATCTATAAATGAATACTTTGCAGGGTTGAACATCTTATTGAAGGACATAATTACAACTTCCGTGTCAAAGCTGTGAATAAAATTGGCGAGTCCTTGCCACTTACAGGGCAATCTCCAATCACAGCTAGGGATCCATACAAGAAGCCTGATAAACCTGGAACTCCTACAATCAAAGGTATTCTGAAACATATTCCTGATTTGCTAGAATGATTTCACTCTTTATACAAATTTTCTTCACATAATTTTTTTGTTCTTCAGAATATGGAAAAGAATCAGCTACACTACAATGGACTCCGCCAAAGAAGGATGGTGGCTCACCCATTACTGATTACATTATTGAGAAGAGATTACCATTTGGGTATGATATTCATTGATAAATAGATTTTATATTTAGTCATTTACAAGCATAGCTTAGTACATAATGTCAAAATATTACAAAAAAGACCATTTTAAGCCATTTAATAAATGAATGTTGTTAGCAAACATATTAGAAAATAACCGCAGTCAATTTTCATTCTTAGCTATTCCTGAGCTACTTTTCTACAATCTGCCCCCTCCTATTGTTTAACTGTCTGATCTAAAAGTTATATGATCATCTTCAATAACTATTGTCTTGCACAATGTTTATGGTTAATTTTGTCAACAACTTTGCACTTGTATGTTTCATTTGTATTTTCTGTTGTATGGAAAACATAATTTTAACTTTCTTTATTAGAGCTCAGTAGTTCTTAAGGGATTTAGTATTAAGTGTAAAATGTTGGTGAGTTAATTAGGTGTCAATAAATCTTCCTTTGAAAAATAGAATTGTGAAATTTTAATGTCATATAGAGGCAAAAATTATAAAATGTTTACACAATTGATTTCATATATGAATATATCCATAATTTTATAAATTTAAATTATGTAATAAGGTCTTTATTACATTCTCTTTTATTTCAGAAATTGGGAAAAAGTCGCTGAAGTTCCTGGAAAAACTACAGAATGCGTTGTAGATGGACTTAATGACAATGATGCTTACGAATTCCGTGTTATTGCTGTTAACAAGGGAGGACCTGGAGAACCCAGTGATTCAGTACTAAGACCAAGATATGGTGAGATAAACAGATCATATAAATTTAATAAGTTTAGAAACAGT
This sequence comes from Riptortus pedestris, assembly GCA_019009955.1. Classification (NCBI taxonomy): domain Eukaryota; kingdom Metazoa; phylum Arthropoda; class Insecta; order Hemiptera; family Alydidae; genus Riptortus; species Riptortus pedestris. Next base: position 16,905,375 of record CM032233.1, read on the forward strand.
TTGAAACTGAGTTTTATTTTTTGTCTCTTTTTCTTTTTAGTTGAGCCACATATTGATCCTCTTGCTATGCAGGATTTGACTGTTCGTGTAGGCCAGCATATTAATTTTACTGTTCCATTCGAAGCCTCTCCACAGCCTAAGGCTAAATGGTCCATCAACCATAAGGATGTCAGTTTTGATTCGAGAGTTGACATTTCAACCACATCAACTGAAACAATCCTGGATATTGCTTTTGCAGTGCGGTCTGACTGTGGAATATACTGTCTTACTCTTAAAAATGAACTAGGAGACTGTACTGCAAGTGCTAATGTGACAGTTTTAGGTATAATTTAACATTATGTTATGCAATTTAACTGTGAGTCAGCAATTGCTTAATTCAGAACTTGACTTAAAGTGGAGTTTCTTATTCTTAGCTTTATATTTTATTGGTGTGTAAAGCATTTTAATACACATCCAGCACTCTAGTTATTACTTTCATTTCCAAATGGTTTCTTTCTGCAGTAAATTACTTTTTTAAAATTTCTAAATATATGCTAACAAGCAATGTCTTGTTAATTCAATTCAAATTTTAAAGTATGTTGAGTAAATGTGAACAATATATTTCTCAAGGTAGCAAGTTACTAAGGTAATTATGTATATGTTTTTTTTAGATCGTCCATCACCTCCAAAAGGCCCATTATCAGTCTTCGATGTCACCAAAGAAAATGCACATCTTTCATGGAAGCCTCCAGATGATGATGGTGGGTCACCAATCCTTCATTACATCATAGAAAAAATGGATACATCACGTGGGACATGGTCAGATGCTGGAATGTCTCCCAGCCTCAATTTCATGGTGGAACGTTTAATACATAAGAAAGAATATTACTTCAGAGTACGAGCTGTAAATGCTGTTGGAGAATCTGATCCATTGGAAACACCAACAGGAATTGTTGCACAAAATGAATTTGGTAAGTCTTAAAAAGTGCATTTTCTATTTATTTTGAGAAGTTTTCCACTATATTTTATTAAAAATAATCATTAAAAACATAGAAAATAAATATTTTGCAATTTTTCTTTGAACTCTGTGAAACTGAAAAATATGAATATTGTTACGTTTTATTACCAAAACCAGTAATAAACGTTTTTAATAAGAGTTCTTTTGGTATGCAAAATTAAATACTCGCAAGTTTCACAGTCTTTATCACTGCACAATTTATTTCACAATGCACAATATACTTGGTAATTATTCTTAATTACTACGCACAGTATACACTGGTAGCGTCACTGTTCTTCAGATTACACAGTCCAATAATTCACTCACGGTCACTGAAATTCACAACAAGACGGCACTGCACTGTCCTTTACTTCACGGGCACTGCACTATCTTAAACACGGCACTAAACTGTTACTTACAGTCACGGCACAACACTGTTCTTCTTATAAAAACACTTTACCGCACAGCACTAAGTCGCACTGTAGCACTGATGTGAACATCAAGACAGGTGAGAATAAAACTGACTCGCTCGCGGCAGGCCCTTCTTTATATAGCTTGTTGGCATACATTAAAGGGGAATTGTCTGGACCCCTCGACGTCTGGCTGGAAGGTACTGGTAGGACCTAGGACATTCTTTCGGCTTCTTTGATCTACTTCACACTTTCCAAATACGCGACTCTCTCTCTCTCTCTGAAGGATTATTCATATATTTAATTTTCGCAACAATATGTTGTTCATTAATCATAAATAAGTTGTCCACTTTCCATAGAATAAATTATAATTTCTTCAATTATTAGAAGAAGGTTGGTTTATAATTTGTACTTTTTGGAAGTAATTTGAAAAATAAATAATAACATTTCTGATTTGAGTGGTTAATGTGAAATTTGATAAATATATGCCACTTATAATATGATATATGATTTCATAAGTCAAAGTAAAAGCTTGCACTTGAATGTGATATTTTATATAAAGAATGACAGTCAGTTGTATTCATTTTTACAAGTATTTTGACTGTGTAGGAGCTTTTCATGAATTCTCAGACATAATTCTAAATAATTTATTAAATTATGAAGATATGGTTAAAAATTTGTTTATTGCATAGGTGGGGGAGCATCTTGTGTTTATAATAAACTTTTTGATTTTTTTAAAAATTAACTTGATATTTTCTTCTTTTTTTTAAAAAAAATAGATGAACCAGAAGCCCCAGAGAGACCTAGTATTATTGACTGGGGAGAAAATTTTGTTGAAATAGAATGGGCTAAGCCTCGATCTGATGGTGGTTCACCAATAATTGAATATGTTGTCCAGAAGAAAGAAAAAGGAAGTCCATATTGGGCAAATGCAATGTCAGTGCCTGGAAATACTACAACAGTAAGTGAAATATTTTTAGATACCTTTCTTAACACAGATAGTTAACAGAAATATTATAAAAATTGCTATTTCTCTAACTACTAGTGGGTGGGGATGAATGAATGATTTTACTCTGATTTAATAAGTCTCTAAAGCACTTTGCTTTAAAAGGAAATGGATGAGCCCTTTACATTATATATATATATATATATATATATATATATATATATATATATATATATATGCTCTGATAAAGAGGGAAGATTTCAGGCTCAGCAGACACAACTTTTCTTAGTTGTTCAAAGTTTGTAATTCTACTTAAATTCGGTAAGGACACATTTTTTTTTATGTTATAGACCATTCTTAAAACAGTGGCACCTACTGAAATTGAAGGTCTTTTATGTCTGTCTGTCTGCCCTATTGTAACTCAATCATTTAAAAATGATTCAAAGTATTTTGATGAACTTTTACAGTTGTGAGTCATCTATTTCCAGTTACAACATAGGCTATATGAGAACTTTATTTAGCAATTAGGGAGAGGGGGGGAGTGAAACATTCAAATAAGGTTATTCTTATGGCAACAATTTTGGTGAACTGAAAATAAGCACTGATCCTCTTCTTTGGATACCATTATTCATTTACATATAGAATTTATTGGCATTAGACAGCATGAACATGAATTCTACAACTTAATGGACATCAAGTTTTCTCTTATTGATATAGGTCAGTGTAAAATTTGAGAAACAGGTAATGATTAGAATAATAAATTAAATAATCAATTAGTTGAAATAGGTGGTAAATTATGCTATAGAAATAAAAATGATCTTTAAATTTAGACTAATGTGGACTTTAATAATGTAATAAGTATAATAAAAAATTTGGCCAAGTTCCATCTCCCGTTAAGTTTTCTCTTAAGAAGAATCTTATGATCTGAAATACAGGGTTCCAAGCCTCTTAATTACTTATATTATTTAATTTTACATAAATATTAGGCGTTTATTTTTTTTCTCTTGTATTTTCAGGCAAACATTGGAGATTTGCTGAAAGGACATGAATATGAATTCCGTGTTATTGCTGTTAACAAGGCAGGACCAAGCTTGCCTAGTGAACCTACTGAGTCTATTATTTGTAGGCAGAGATACTGTAAGTTTCTTTTTAAATACAATTATGCTATTGTAAATTATCATTATTATTCCAATGAACTTTGAAGTTCTATTTAAGGTTATTGGCTTTTTATTCTACTTAAAATCATAGTGCTGATACATTTTCCTCAATTATTTCCTTAGATAATCTCTCTACCTCTTACATAAGAAGTAATATTTTCAAAAAGATGAATAATTCATATATGAAGTATCCATAAGACTTTTATCAGAATATAAACTAAATTACAGTAAACTATGATACTTAAAAGATGGAAGATAGAAAAATGGAAATATTTTATAGGTTTCCTTTTTCCTTAAAATATCCATTTTCAAATTTTATTAACTGCTTATGTCCATTTTTTACTTCCTTAAATACTCCCATAATTAACTTTTTGTGGAGTTCTGTTTTAGTTTATTGTACATGTATTAGTTGATTTCTTTATGTATCCTAGTTTATTCCTATCTCTCCAAGAAATAGTAATAAGTTTCCAAATTATTTTTTTATATACGAAATAAGTTTACCTTTTCTTTTAAAGTTTTGTGAAGATTTTCTAGTGACTGAGTAATTAAAAAGTTTTATAAGATTGATCAATTATGTCCTGTAAAAAAGTTATTTAATACTGGTTCTTGTTTACAGTGGCTCCCAAAATTATTACACCATTAAATGATGTAGTTGTTAGAGCTGGTACAATCTTGCATGTAGCCATTGACTTTATTGGAGAACCTCCTCCAGAAGCTGTCTGGACAGTTGGAAGCAAAGAAATTGTTACTGATTCAAGAACGACTGTTTCTTGTATTGGCTATCACACAATTGTACATACTGTGAACTGTAAAAGAAGTGATAGTGGTACTTATCATTTGCTCTTGAGGAACAGCTCAGGCATTGATGAAGGGTCATTACAAGTGAATGTATTAGGTAAGCAGTAATTTTTTTTAAAGAATTTGTAAATTATTTAGTACAATATTACAGTATAAGTGATTGTTATTCTATTGTAGACCGGCCTGGCCCACCAAGAGCTCCTCTTGAATATGAAGATATTACTTCATCAAGTGTAACACTATCATGGAATCCTCCTGCTGACAATGGAGGAAGTGAAATCACGTATGTATTAATAATGTTATTAAAATGTTATTTTAATCTGAAATTGCATTTTCACAAGTGCTTTATAACTCTTTCTCTTAGTCTATTTTGTTTTTTTTCTACAACTAGAATTGTGATTAATAAAAAGAAAAAGGTTACTGCTAATAAAACAGTTACTGCTATACTTGAATAAAAGTAGCTTTAAAAAGTAGACATAAAAACTAGATACAATTTTAGCAAGCAAACTTAAAAGTTTTATTTTTAACAATACTACCTTTGTTAAAGGGCATACGTTATTGAAAAGAGAGATTTAACACACGGTGGTGGTTGGGTGCCTGCACTTAGCAACATCAATCCTGCTCAGAACCATGCAACAGTACCACGTCTTTTGGAAGGAACTACTTATGAATTCAGAGTTATGGCAGAAAATCTACAAGGCCGCTCTGAACCTTTAGTAACATCAAAACCAGTAGTTGCTAAGAATCAATTTGGTATGTATAAGTGCTCACTATGTTTTCAATTACAATTCGTTTTCCTTTCTAATTTAATGAACTATATTAATATATATATAACACATTTAAAGTATTTAAAATCATATGTGTCAAAAAAATACAATTTATTTCATAGAAATCTAAAATATTAGCATTCATAGTTAACAATAATGCATTATTAGCACAATTTCTTATGATAAACAATAACAGCAAAACTGAATTTTGTTAACATTTTTTTTAACAACATGTAGTTTTACTGGGGAGAATAAACCTGATGTTTTCATTTTTGATAACAGACACTCCAGGAAAACCAGGAAAGCCACAAGCAACTGACATCAGCAAAGATCATATAACTCTCAGGTGGACTCAACCTATCAGCAATGGTGGGTCACCAATCACTGGTTATATTGTAGAGAGAAGAGAGAGAATGACTAGTAGATGGGTTAAATTAACAAGAGATCCGACTCGTGTAAGTATTTGGCTATTAAATTGCCTTTCTTAAAATAATATCATATTTTTATATTTGAAAAGAAAAATTAGGAATAATAATTTGTTTGCTCATAGCTACTAATTATCAAACATTAAAACCTCATTAGAAGTCAAATATTGTAATACTACTTTCCATTCAATTAACAAATTTTTGTACCTCAACTGGTGTGTCATTAATAAAATATTATTAAATGATAACTTAATTCAAATTTCTTAATACCTCTTCATTTGGTGCTCATGTACTGTATGCACTCAGGAAAACAGTCCCCAAACAACTACTATTGTCCATCACCTCTTTCCACCCTACAGCCAACTGCTGAATTGATTTCTACAATAATACATCTCTATATAAATTATTATTTGCACCCTCACCACTCAAAAGAAAGAGTATAACAACTAACTAGTTTAAAACCAATAGTTTAGAAGTTAGATATTAATTCAAAGTCTTTACTTTGGGGATATTTATTACTATAAGTTAAAACAAATTAAAATGATAATGTATATTATATATTTATACACACACATGTACATATATATATAAATAAGATATTTGAATACCAATAATTAATTATTATCAGTTTTGTCAGCTCTGACAACTATAGTTATATATTTTGAAAATAAAGGGTAAACCAATATTTTAATATATTAATTAATTTTCCTTTTTAGTCTACTGAATTTACGGATGGCCAAGTACATGAAGGAAAACAGTATGAATACAGAGTTTGTGCTGTAAATGCAGCTGGGGCTGGGAAGTTTAGTGATATATCTGATATTTATGAAGCTAAATTAATGAGAGGTAATAAGACATTCCATATGAGATTTTTAAATATTTTAATTAAATTGTGACTAATGAGTTTAATTCAAACTTTTTAGAAAAACCAAAACTATACTTGACTGATTTGGTTGGTAAAAAGATCAAAGTAAGAGCAGGTGAACCTATTAACATAATTATTCCAATGTCAGGAGCTCCAACTCCAACTGTTGACTGGGTTATTAATGAGAACAAGATGCCTCAAACTAATAGGATTATAGTAAGTGATATATTTTGTATGAGTATTAAGAACTGCTAATGCTATACTTACCGTCATTATGAATAATTATTCCCTCTTTTTTAGGCTACAACAACAAACAGTGAGGCTAAACTACACGTCAGTGATTCAACACGTGCTGACTCAGGAAAATATATTATTACTGCTAAGAATGAATATGGCTCTGACTCAGCAGAGATTGATGTGATGGTTGTAAGCAAGCCAGGACCACCTGGTGGACCTCTCATGTATCCTGATGTATCTCATGATAGTGTCTCATTGTGTTGGCATCATCCGGAAGATAATGGAGGAAGTCCCATCACAGGTACTGTTGGGATATCATTTTGGTTAGAATATTGTGTAATTATGTGTTTAATAACTAAATAGACCAAAAACTATGTAATTCGGTTTTCTGAGACTATTTAACTCTATGTTTATCTGTATTAACAGTTTTTTTCTATGTTTATATTTCCTTTTATAATACCCATGCTCTGATTGAGTCATAAAATTCTCGTTATTAACCACATTATTAAAAATTACAATATATTAAAATAATGGATGCCAGTTAAGATATATATATATATATATATATATGAAGGTTATTTAAGATGATCTTTGAAAATTTATAACTTATCTAGAGATGTGGCAGCTCTGTGCTAACATTGTTTTGGTTGAGTTAAAGAGTGATCACTGGTTACATCCATCTAGTAAGGTTTTTGTATGAGTTCAACACACAGTTCATTGATTCTGTAGTTCAAGACCAATTTTAATTTACATTTGAAAAATAAAAATGGTTTCCTTGAGTGAAATTAAGTGTATATTGATGAATTATAATTATTATGTAACAATGATAACAGTTCTGAAAGCAATATGTGAGTTTGTTGAAATATATTTCCGCATTACATATGGCCAGATTTTTATATTTATGTTTTATGAGAGTGGAAATTATTTACTATATTAAGACCTTTATTTTCCTGTCTGTTTTAGGCTATATTATTGAAATGGCTGATTTTGGATTAGAAAATTGGAAGCAAGTGCCAGGATTCTGTCCAAATACTTCATTTACTGTCAAAGGCCTTCCTGAAGGAAAGAAGTATAACTTCAGGATTAGAGCTGAAAACATGTATGGTGTATCTGATCCATTAGAAGGCAAACCTGTACTTGTAAAAAGTCCATTTGATCCTCCAGATGCACCATCTCAACCAGAAATTGTTTCATACTCTCCATCAAGTTGTAATCTTTCTTGGAACCCTCCAACAAATACTGGTGGACGTCCAATAACAGGTATGAAGTTTTATTTTTTTTTTTTGTTGTTTGAAGACCCATTTAGTCTTTTTGTAATATGATTATCATTCTTTTTATTTTATATATTAAAAACATTTTTTAATAATTAAAAAATTTTAAAAGTGAAATATCCCATCTAAATAGTACATTTCTTAATCTATTATCTATAAAGTTTTTTTTTTTATCCCATATATTTTTCATATAATGTGCTATGGCATTAATCATTTCTAGAAAGTACAAGGGTTTGATTTTATTTATAAAATTTAAAAATTAGATGTTTGGCAATTAAGAAATATTGGAAGCGAAAAATCTTGTGAACAGTCTTTGAGTTGTTCATTGTCTTCATATATAATCATTGGTGCATGCTTTCAGTTTTTATTGGGGGGGGGGCTGTGAACGAACGACCAGAAAAAAGTTATTATAATTTAAATTATATATAAGAATGATACGAAAGTATCTTCTCAAACAAGCAAATATGTTTTGTAAATGACATTTGAACGAATGATCATAATTATCATCTAAATAATTTTCTTTTTAAAGTAATGCGATGAATCAAGTAATGTTTGCCAAAATGGCATACAAAAATACATTTAGCATTTTAATTCAACAGAACATTTTATGCAGGGTACTATGTGGAGAAACGTGAGCGTGGTGGTGATTGGGTTAAAGCTAACAACTTTCCCACTCCAAACACCTTCTTCACAGTACAAGGACTTCATGAAGGTCTGCGGTATGAATTCAGAGTTGTAGCTGTAAATGAAGCTGGTCCAGGAAAACCAAGTAGACCTACTGACCCGATCATAGCCAAGGAACAGAAGAGTGAGTTTATAAACTTTATTTTTGTGAACATATTTTATATAAAAAAAAATCTATCTAAAATTTAATGTTTGCATGGTTTAATAATGTTTAAATTTTTTAATTATAGAGGATTATATTGGAATTCACTGGGCCTCATACTCGAGTTCCCTTTCTACCTAGGTCAGAATTCTAACAATTAAGCAATGTTCATGATTATTGACCATGGCAGTCAGATCTCTTAGTTTAACTCTGAGGATTCAATCCATTAACTAACTAACTATAAGCTACAGTCCTTGCAGTGCCTATGCCTCTGCTATGTTCTTATACCATTTCAGCCTCCGTAAGTCTACATATCTCTCCCAGACCAGTTCTCCCTGAGGCCTTGGTCAGAGTCCTGGTTTCACTGCCATATATAGCTGTTAATCAGATGACCATTTTGTATATTTGCACTTCCAGTAGAGACTCTTTAAGTTGATGTCCTTTAACAGTCATGAAACACTTGATTCCTGCAATCTGGCTTTTATATCTGCAATCACACTATTTCTCTCGATGACTATCCTCCCAGGTATTTCATACATGCTAAAACTAGAAAATATGAACTCCCCCAATTCGAGAGGACCACCATCTCCCTGGTCTGTTCTCATGAGCTTACTTTTTTATAAAGTCATTTTGAACCCTAGTTCTTGGATTACTCATACAAGTTCTTTCAGAGCACTAACCAATATTGCAATATTTCTGGCAGGGATAAGACATCATCAGCACACACCTGTTCTATGTGAGCACATTTTATATAGCACCATGAGGGTTAGCCCTTATTATTCAGATTGTCATTCCTAAGGTGACTTTGTAACAGTATAGGTAACAACGGATGTCCTTTCCTTGAATATGTTTATCAGTAATCTCAAAGCCAACTCCAAATTTGGTGTCATAAATTTCCCATCCATGCCTTCAGAATCCCAGCCATAAACCTTAGTTTTTCTATCAGAAGATTTTATCTCATTCTTTTATTATTTTATGCTCGTATAATGAATGAAAAGTAATATGTTTTAATTGATAGTTATTTTTTAGTTATGATAATTCTGTTGTTTTTTTAGGAGTACCAGATCAACCTGAACCTCCTCTAGCTGATAGAATTACAAAGAGCAGTGTTACTTTGTCTTGGAGACCTCCAAGAGATGGTGGTGCTAAGATAACTGAATATATTATTCAAAAGAAGTCTAGAGGAGACAGTGATTGGTCTCTAGCTGCAACAGTTGAAGCTCCAAGCTGTATTCATACTGTAAGTACAATTAATTAAGCTATAATAATACAGTATGAACAAAGTGTAAAAATTAATCAGTATTTAATGTAATATATTAATGAAATTACACATTTACCAAAGAACTGATGTGGCCAATTGAATATATTTTGATATAATTATATTTTTGGTTAAATTGTAGGTTAATGATCTCAATGAGGGACAAGAATACCAATTCCGAATAATTGCTGTTAATTCCATTGGTCCCTCAAATCCTAGTCGACCAAGTATGAGCATACTTGTTGAGGAGCAGCCAAATAAACCCTCTATGGACTTAGGAGGCGTAAGAGATATTACTGTAAGAGCGGGAGAAGACTTTTCTATTCACATTCCATTTATTGCATTCCCTCAACCTACAGCATTATGGTTAGTTAATGATGCTGTAATGACTGATGAAGAAAGAATTCATAAACAGGTTAGGGGTCTATTATTAATAATTACTATTGATACAAATTCCAAATATATCATTATGTGAAATTAACTGAACCATTTTAATTACAATAATAAATCATTCATTTTATAGTTAACTCCCAACTCTGCAAGCTTGATAGTCAAAAATGCTTTACGATCTGACACTGGACAGTATCGTTTACAATTAAAGAATCAGCATGGTTTTGACACTGCTACTCTTCATGTTAAAGTCCTAGATCGACCATCACCACCTCAAGATCTTAGGGCTGATGAATTTGCTGGAGATGCATTAACATTATACTGGAACCCACCTAAAGATAATGGAGGAGTAGATGTATCTAACTACATAATTGAGAAGAGAGAAACAAATTCGACTACTTGGACTAAGGTAACGATTTGTACGATTAAAGTAAAAATTAATTATATTTTGTAGAAGATATCCTTATTTCCTTTGATGAATATCTTGAAATGATTTATTCAACTTTCAGTATAAAATACCTGTTCTGGTGAACAGAAAATAGGCTGCATGAAAAAGTATATGTTAGAATTCTAGAAAAAAAAAAAAAAAAAAAAAAAACCTAGCTTATTTTAACTTTTTAGCAAATACAAATAGGCTAATATGATATCATTTAGAAATGCAGTCATCATATTAAGCTATAAAAGTCATAGTTATTCGTTATAATGTTCAACATGCAATATAAATTAAATTATTTAAAATTTAAAAGTAAATTAATAATTCTTATTTGGCATATCAGTTTCACCTAAAAGCTACTAAAATGAGGAACTGAAGGATTATCATAAATGGTCCCTGTATTTGCCCAGAAAAAATACAAAGATTATAAGAATTTAAGAAGGTTGAAAATCAAATCAAAAAGATTGAAAGGTTTTAGACATTCAAGAAATCTTATTTCGAACATATTGAGAATTTAAAATTTAAAATATCAGCTATAAATTCAATATATTTGTTTTGTTTGCTTGAATTAACTACATTTTTAGAAACAATATTCCTTTTCATATTATATTGTAACAATTTTCATTTTTGAATGTTTTGTTGCACAGGTCAGTAGTTTCTGTACTGTTCCATTTTGTCGAGTAAGGAACTTGAGAGTTGGTCAAGAATATGACTTCAGAGTAATGGCTGAAAACCTGTATGGAGTGTCTGATCCTGCTGTAACAAGGGATCCAATTAAAGCAAGACATCCATTTGGTAATTAAATTATTATATTTTGTTAGCATTCCTTAATTTAAAATATCTTCTTTAAAAAAAAAATTACTATCATCATAAATTTCAAAATACATCCTGAAATTTATATTGATTTACTCTTTTTTTAAAAGAAAAAGTGTTGGTCATCTTTATGTTATGACCTCTACCAAATTTTTTTTTTAACAAAGACGCAAGGTCAAAGAATGAAGTTTTTATTTTTTTAATTAAATGATTTTAATTTTTAACCCATTTTCATATTACAATGGCTTGTTGGAGCTATTATGCTCTTGAAAAACAACAAACAATGTACCATTTAAATTAATTAGTTGTTACTTGCATGTTTCTGATGCGGCATCAATAGAATGTGTAACTCAACCAATTAATTCGTTTGTTAAATTTTTTGAATTGATTCTTTGAAATCATGAATTGAAATTCTGCCTCTCAGTTGGCAAGAAATACCTTTTAAGTCATTCATTGTAGTAAATAAGAGAGACATTATGGCAAAATGTACATTGAATACATAGAGATCAAAATTTTAATGAAATAAAATTGAGAGCCGAAATAAATTTATATTAAAAAAAACTGAAACGTATTATATTTAGCATTCAATTTATTTATTTAATTTTGTGAGTTTTATTTTTGTAGATGTAAAATTATTCAGAGCAGTGTGTATGTAATTCATAAAATAACTTGTTTTCATAGATCCTCCTGGAGCACCAGGTGTACCAAGATATGTTGAATCTGATGAAGAATCAATCACTATAACTTGGGCTAAGCCTAGGCATGATGGTGGATCACCGATTACTGGTTATGTTATTGAGAAGCGCCTTATAACTGAAGAGAAATGGACCAAAGCAACACATGCATTAGTGCCGAGTACCACTCATAAGTGAGTTCTGAAATTTTCTTTTTAGCTTTTATGTAAAGATGAAAAAAAAATATATAAATAAAGTGGGATTTGTTGAGTTAACCTTTCTCTTCTCTCGAGTTTCATACTTTTTAAATATTAAAAATATTTGCTCTTTAATTCATTAAAAATATTTGATCAAATATCATGAAATCCATTTCAAATTTATGTTATGAATAAAACACACTCTACAAAGGCATTGATGAATGTTGAGCTAATATACTGAATTCAAGAAATGTTTGCAAATAGACTCAAAAGTATTGATGCATGCTTCTTTGTATAAGATTTGTTTGTTGAGATTTTGACCTCATGACAATTTTGTTTAGATGTAAATTAACAAACATAAATTTTGAAATTCTGTCTTTTCTGAACTCAGCATCATGAATCAATTGAGAGGTTATTTGAATAAACAAGTCTCCCCACTTATAGCTCCACAGCCCTTCCCTGGGTTTTGAGACAATGCATTATTATTATTCATTATTTAAATGCAGTTAAACCAAGATTTACATGTTTTTTGTTACGTCGAAAGATTGAAATAAAATACAGTTTTCTAGAATGTAAAGCATAGGACATTGCTCCTCCAATATTCTGTGTTTTTTGTTTGCCAAACATAAGTTATATTATTAGAAAATTTAATTATTGGATTGTTTAAATAGAAAGTTAAAATACTGTGTAAATATTAATACATTTAATCTTTGAATGGAAATTTACTTTTCTCTTAGTGTTGTTGACTTTATCATAAGACTTGTTTGTTAGAGGATTATAAGTCATATTTTGAGCAGGGTATTTTTTTTTGTGTTTAAGAAATTGGTTCCATTCATTAATCGGTAAAATTCATTAATTTTAATGAAAACGATTTTAAAGAATTTATTTTATGCTCATTTATTTTTCACATAAAAAAAATAATGAAACTACCAGGAAGCTAAACAACAGAATTTAATTATTCTCACTATCAGTATATGGTAAATATTTTCTCATTGTCTCATCATAGTTATACAGGGTGGGACAGCATAATTTACTTTTTCAAAAAAAAAAAAATAGGAAGTAAAAAGGGAGTTATGCTGCCGCACCCAGTAGTTATAAATTTCGAACAAATTACAACCTATTAACTCATTATCACAAGTTTTAGTTGAGATATCCTTCATGCCCAAGTCCTGACTGCATTCACATAATATAATATTTGAAATCTTATTTTCGATACTTTTATTTCAGGGTAATAAATCTGATTACCAATCATGAATATGAGTTCCGAGTGGCAGCTGTTAATGCTGCAGGCCAAGGTCCTTGGAGTTCATCTTCAGACAGCATATGGTGCCGCATACCTCCATGTATGTTACAGATTTCAATATAATTATACTAAATTTGAAATTAATTACTTAAATTTAAAAATTGTGTGTTAGGTAATTTACACGACCAAAGTTATTATTCAAGTTTATTTGGTAAGTTGGCTTTCAAAAATAGAAATTTTTCCCAAAGAAGCTGAACTTTAAATAGATTTCTGTATTATCAATTTTTCTTTTTGATTAAATGTACAAACTTTACATTAAATATTCATTTCTTTTAATTAGCAGATTTAATTTTTATCATTTTTAGCAAAATATATTTCAGTAAAATATTGAAATCTAATACATTTTTAGTATAATAATTGATGGTAAAATACTAAGTTACAATTTTTACAATATTAAGTTTCCTTATTATTAAATGCAAAGAGATCATATTTATTTATTTTTAAATAATAATCTATATTATCTTTATTTTTTACAGGTGCTCCTAAGATCACTAGTGATTTGAGCATAAGAGACATGACAGTAATTGCAGGCGAAGAATTTACAATTACAGTGCCATTTATTGGAAATCCAGTTCCCAAGCCATTATGGTTTATAAATAATGAAGAAGTTTTATCAGATAGCAGAATAAAGTTTGAAACATCTAACACTGAAACTGTGTTCAGAAATAAATGTGCCAAACGGTCCACTGATTCTGGTTCTTATACCATCCAGCTCATTAATTCTGAGGGCTCAGACTCGGCAAGCTGCAGAGTAATTGTGGTTGGTAAGTTACCCAAACCATTTTTATATATGTTGAAACAAGGGTATGCCTATGATATACCATTCATTACATTCTATTGAGGGAATAGTTAGATCATCATGCCAAATGCAAATGGAAAATCATTACATGTTCTTTTGATCTTCTTCACTTTTGCATTTCTACAAATTTTGGGGTTTCTTTCTTCATAGGTACATTTATTTATATAATATTATATAGTGCATTATTTTTGGTACATTTAATTCTAGTTTCAAAGGTGTTTACCCATTAAGGGGAGGTGGTTGTAAGCTATCTGGACAGCTTTTATCAGCCTCACTAATAACCCTTGTCACCCTTGTTTGTAATTTAGTATAATTTTATCTTTAAAATAGACAATGTTTTACTCATTCTCTAAAATCATTTTCCTAGCCAGCTTGAGGCTTTCCCTGCCACATTACAGACCAAATATTGCTAATTAATTAAGTAACCATTCTATTTTCTGCTGATGCTCAGTGGGCTCTGGGTAAATCAATAGAGGTCCAACTTTGAAGTTCAGTACTGATATTTAATTGTACCAGATAACTGTACTTTCCCACCACTCCTTAACAATCTAAAACAAGTTTCTGTGAACCTTAAAGGTTCAATGTCCTGTTGGAGTGTCAAGACATTACTAAAGTAATTTTCTTTCTTTTTATGGATTCATAAATGAAGACATCGGACAATTGATAAAGAATTTCATGGAATCATCTGTTAGTTTCCTCTTTTCTCTTTAGGCATGTTGATTATTGTTCCTTGCTTTAGTGTAAACAAGTAACAATAAGAAGCATTATATCATCAACAGACTATTCATAGTTTGCCTCAATGAAATTTTTTTTTTTTTTTATCATGGCATGACAGAATCACACAAAAAATTGTAAACTAGTAAAACTACTTGTACATTTTATTTGCCGGAATCAATAATCTGAGCAACTATTTTTTTTTTAATTTATTGTATTTTTATTTTTCTACATCTTCCCTTCCTCAATTATGACAATAAATGTGTTTTTGACTTTTAAGAAATCATTTTTGTTAACAGAATTAAAATAATTCAAGTTCACATTATTAGTATGCTGAAATAAAGTAACTTCGCTTATAATTATTATTTGTCTAATAATAATTTGTTATTTATAGTATTGGTAATGTGTGAGCCATTAAAAAAATAATGTATTCTTACCACCACCCTTTTCCTTATTTTAAAATAGTATAATAAATGTCCCATTCTTTAAAAACAGTTTTGATGTTGAAATCTGATATTAAAGAATGTTTCATTTAATTTTCAGATAAACCACTCCCCCCTCAAGGGCCTGTTGAAGTGTCTGACATCACACCAGAAACTTGCAGTCTATCTTGGAGACCACCCTTGGATGATGGAGGTTCACCAATTACCAACTATATTGTTGAAAAATTAGAAAGTTCTTCTGGTGTAAGTAGAAATGTGTGAACTAATTAAAATGTAATAAATATGTATGAGATATGAATAATATTTTTTTTAATTTAAGTAGTTAAAAAACTTTTATAATTTGAGGATATGCTTTTAAGACAACTTGAAAAGAATACCTCAAATATAAAAGTAAGAATTCAAAATAATTTTGCACTGAATTTAATATTTTTTTTTTTATCAACATCATTTAAAAAGAAAATTATTATTATTTTGTTTTTCATGTTCTCCTTTCATTCAATTTTTTTTTGTTTATACAGGTTTGGGTAAAGTTCAGCAGTTTTGTCCGTAACTGTCATTATGACATTTTTGGATTAGAACCAAACAAGAAGTACTTATTTAGAATAAGAGCTGAAAATCAATATGGAATTTCTGATCCAATTGAAATGGATAAAGCAATAACTGCAAAATATCCATTTACTGTACCAGAACCACCAGGTGTTCCACAAATTACAGATTGGGATAACACTACTGCTACTTTATCTTGGTCTAGACCTAGATATGATGGAGGTGCAAAGATTCAAGGATATAAGATTGAATTCAAGTAAGTTATTTTCATGTTTTTATGATATAGTTAATGAATAACATTACTCAGAGCTCGAAAATATAATATTTTTTATCATTACAGAGACAACAGCGATGATGCCCAATGGCGAGCTATTCATGATTATCTAGTTAAGGACACTACTTACACTGTGCACAGTCTAATTCTTGGCCACACATATGAATTCCGTATTCGGGCACAAAATGCAGCTGGCCTGAGCAAGCCATCTCAGAATTCAGCAGCTCTTCACCTGAAAGGAAAAGTTAAAGTTCCTTCTCCTCCAGGCACCCCCTCTGTTGTCAAGGTTGGAAAGAATTATGTTGATTTGAAATGGGAGCCACCTAGTTCAGATGGTGGATCTAGAATACTGGGTTATATTATTGAAAAGAGAGAAATGGGAACAGCTAGTTGGGTGAAATCTAATGATTATAATGTGGTTGATACAACATTTACTCCCATCAACCTAGTTGAACGTGCTGATTATGAATTCCGAGTTATTGCCTATAATAGTTGTGGTAAAAGTGAGCCTAGCTCATGCACAACACCTGTAAGAATATGTGAAACTGAAGGTGGAGAAAAACCTATGTTTATTCAACCTTTGTACAGCCAAGTTATACCTTTGGGAAAAACATTCACACTGCAATGCCAGGCTCAAGGAACCCCAGTTCCACAAGCAAGGTGGATGAGAAACAGCCTTGAGATAATGGTTGGAGGAAAATTCAAAACTGAGTCTTCTGATGGAGTATTCAAACTTATCTTTACTGAAGTTTCTGAAGTTGATGAAGGTGATTACACATGTGAAGCTTACAATGTTGTGGGACATACAACAACATCAGCCCATATTAAAGTTGGAAGTGAGTAAATCATCAAATAATTATTGAAAAAAAAAATATATTAACCTTGTAGGTAGAACAATTAAAATTCTCATTTTGAAGAATTTAATAACATTTATGAAACTAAATCTTAATGAACTTCACAGTTTTTTTAATAAAACTGCTATTGAGTAATTTAATTATTTTCGTTGAACCACTTTAATTATTACATGCATTGTAGAATGAAAACCAATTTGATACATTTTTTAAGGGGGGAAAACAAAAGAAGTATGTTACCATCATCTTTGTTTGTTTTCATGTATTAATTAAATGCATACGTTATGGATTGGTTAGGTCTGTGGTAGACAGTTTCAGGATTTGTTATATCTTGACATTTTTCTAAAATTTGCACTTAGCATACAGCAAATTTAGCTCTGGCAGCAAGTAAAGTTAAAAATGTAAAGAATATTTGAATTTTAAATGGATTTAGATTTAATATGTTTGGAGAAACATTTATCATTATCTTAATTTACTAAGAAACCAATCATCATTTTTATATTGTTATTGTTTTACAACGACCCTTGTAAATTTAATTTATCACTTTCAAACATATTTCATGGCATTGAATATTTCAGTAACCTTCCTTTACACTTACAAGTTCTTTCTTGTTTTTAGATCCTCCAAGAATTAATCACATGCCTAGTGTATTGTACCTGCCAAAAGGAGATAACAGCAAAATCAAAGTTATGTATTCTGGTGATCAACCCATGGAAGCAATCTTGGAAAAAGACAAAAAGGAAATTACTCCTTCAGATCATGTTAAATATGTTATATTTGATGACTATGTTGTAATATTGATTAGGGAGGTTAAAAATGAAGATGCAGGATTTTATAATTTAACCCTGAAAAATGACAGTGGGAGCGTTACTGGCAGCTGTAATATTTATATTACTGGTATGTAAATTATTTTGCTTTTAAACATTTACTTTGAGTGATCTATAAACATTTACATTGAGTGACCTAGGTTAAAAAATATACAAACACACACAAATATTTGTTGAAATCTCATTTAAACATTTTTAAGCAAAGACCTTGTATAGTCATTTGGGATTTTAGCACCCTAAAGGCCTGGGTGTGTGCCAAATAGTGTTTGAACCTGTGGCTTTTACAGCTATCTGGTGGTTAAGAGTTCCAGTTATTTTCCACCCAACAGTTTTAATGTATTTTCTCAACTTTTGCCCTTAGAAATGACTAGCATTATCACCCAGTTCTTCAGGTGTAGATCATGGACCACTTTTTCCTGGATTTTCTCAAACTTTCCATTATAAATTCAAGCAGATTTGAGCTACTGCCCAGTTAAATGGTAGTTATAATGACAAGTCATTCGAATATAAAATATATAAATGCAGAGGGCACACTTTATATTACTAATGCCATGATATCTGACTATTCAGTAAACCAATTTATATTAAAAAGCCCATCATACAGGGGCTGCATTTTCTAAGCAGATTTTTTTTCACATGATGGTTTGTCACACTAGTGATGTCCTCTCCCCATATATTTTTTATATCTATGTGAAAATTCAATGAGTAGAATTGGGGGTTTACTCAGAACGGAAAACAATTGAGGAAATTTTTCGAAAATAGCGTCATGAGTACAACCTCAAAATAAAATATAATTACTTCACACATTGGCTACAATAGTTAATTAATTGATTGCCGTATTAGTTCATTAATATAATTGATATAAAACAACCCATTACAAAGCATAATAAAAAATGAGTTGGTGAAGGATTGGGGTAGACAGATTTGGGCCTGTGGCATGGTTGACTGAGAGAGCTGCAATCAGTAGTGCCACAGCTGAGCATCTAAGGGTTAATATATTATATTGGTTAGAATCATGTATTATACTGCTTACTACAAGCTGACATATTTTATTACAGGAATTCCAGATGCTCCGAATGGACCACTGGACGTATCAGAAATTACAAGACATTCTTGTACACTGGCTTGGAAGCCTCCAAGTTATGATGGTGGTCTTCATATCACCCATTATGTCATTGAAAGGAGGGATATTACAAGCACACACTGGATTTGTATTTCAACAACATGTAGAGAATTAGTCTTCACTGCACATGGGTTGATTGAAGGAAATGAATATTTATTCAGAGTAATGGCAGTCAATGAAAATGGCATGGGAGCACCTTTAGAAGGTCTCAACCCAGTGAAGGCCAAAGCTCCATTTGGTAAGCTTAATGATATTTTATTTACGATATTTATTATGATGTATAAATATTTTAAATTAAAGTCAATGTTAAATAATTTCCCTATTGAAGGAGATGATACAAGAGCTTGGTTGAAATTAAGACATCAATTATAGCATTTTATACAACATGTAAATCTAGATATCAATATATATATATATATATATATATATATATATATATATATATATATATATTAAAAAAAAACTATAAATGAGCTTGATAAAGATAATAATTTTGAAGGCAAAACAAATTTAAAGGCATGATTTAAGAAAGTATTATTAAATATATATTGAGTTTTACTTACCTTGTTAAATGTTTAACTTATATTGCTATATTGATACCTATGTAGACTTGAATTAACACATTTTATTATAATGTTAAAGGCACTCAGGTTAGCCATCTTAGTTAAGATTTTGGTATTAATCTCTGTTGGTAAACCTAGAGTGCTGTGTTCAATTCCCACTAGGGCAATAGGTAGGAATTAATTTAGTAAAAACTAATTAAATAAAATCCTTGCCTGCCCCCCTGAGAAAAGGGGTGTCACCTGTAAACAACCCATCCCGATTTGCCATGTTAGCACGAGGTGGATGTTAATAAATATTTTTTATAATGTTAACATTATAATAATACAAAAATATCCCAATTATTATAGTTTTAATAAAATGTTACATAAATCTAACATTAAATTATAATATTAATAACATATCCAATACAAAATACAAATAGTTTAAGAAATTATTTGTTTTTGCAGGGAATAAAAATGTCTACTAAATAATTAAGTGATGATCCTAATAAATATTCTTAATTACAGATGTACCATCAGCTCCAGGAACTCCTGTAGTTACAGAAGTCGGAGGTGACTTTGTAAACCTGAGTTGGGAAAAACCTGCATCTGATGGTGGTGCAAGAATTCAAGGATACTGGATAGATAAACGAGAGATAAAGGGTGAAGCTTGGCAGAGAGTTAATGTTGCTATTTGCCTTCCAACTACCATAAATATTTCAAACCTTATAGAAGGTCGTCAGTACGAGTTTAGAGTATTTGCTCAAA
Source organism: Riptortus pedestris (assembly GCA_019009955.1). Lineage (NCBI taxonomy): Eukaryota > Metazoa > Arthropoda > Insecta > Hemiptera > Alydidae > Riptortus > Riptortus pedestris. The sequence continues at coordinate 16,926,008 of CM032233.1, forward strand.
ATGATGCTGGTCTAAGCTTGCCATCAACTGCATCAAATAGTGTTAAAATCAAAGATCCTCAAGGTTGTATAAATATAAATAGTTTTATCATTATTTTTTAAATGTTTTCTTAGTACTTATAACAGTTTTTTCTTTTATAGCTGCTACTCCTCCAGAAATTATCAAACCTCTTCGCAATGCATATGCAAGTCAAAATGGCAATGCTCAATTTCAATGTATTATTGCTGGGACTCCCAAGCCTACCATCACTTGGTAAGTAATGAGATATAACTACTAATATAATTATTTGTGACTGTATCTATTGCTACACAAATATACACAACCCCTCTCTCTGGCTCACAGGCCTCGAGTCATTTTGGCTTTCATAAAAAGGGGGTTGAATCAAGTGGTTTATTGGGGGTGTGAGGATTCTCTGAACTCTTCTGGTTCTGCACTTATACTTAATATAGTATTTGGTATTTTTTGCATTCCCTTTGTTAAATATTACAGACAGATATTAAAATTAAGTTCTACTAGGAAACATGATTTTCTCAAATAGACTGGTTACCTTTGTATTCTATTTCCCTTGAAACCTATGTTTTCGATTCTACATGGCACATCGTCTTGAGAAACAAATTTAAGTTATTTAACAACACCAGCAAAACATGTCATTTAGTGATGTCGACAGTACTCAACATGTGCTGAGCAAATTAGAATATGCTACATCCAAGATTATTTCTTAGTTTTAAGTTAACAACTTCTAAACTAAGATAAAACAGAAGTGAGGTCCCTTGCCCTACTTGGGAGAAGTAGTTATCTCCTTCTCATTGGTTCCTGAGTGTCCTGGACCTCCTCCAGTAACAACAATGTTCTTGTTTTGGCAAACATATTAAGATGTCAACAATCAGGGTGAAATCAGAAAAACTGCCGTTAATTACTTTAACAATTGTGTTTATTCAACAAAAACTTAACACTTTCCGAAGGACCCATCAACCATCCCCAGAGCAAAAAAGAAACAGATGGAGTGGAGCTAAGCACAGAGCAGTTGAGGGTGCCTACTATCAGCTGCTAGTGGTATATGTATTGTTGTCAATTGGTGAATAAAAGTCACAGTTTTCCTAATTTCACGCTGATGATTGATGATTAAGTTTTGCAAGCAGCACTAAACATATAGTGCTTGGAACATGGTATTCAGATGTGGTCAATTTGGTTCTTTTTTCCAATTACCTAGATTTGTATATTAGTTATTGGCAGGAAACAAAGTAAAAAGGATCCTCATCATTGGGGAGAAAAGAAAATTTAATTGTTTAGATAATCTATACAAAAATACTAAAATAGTTGCAGTTTCACAATTTTGAGACTGAAAGCTGTGAAAAAAAAATCACTTTTTTTTTTTTTAATTACTCTAGATTTTGTCTTTGTTATCTGATCTTTTTCATTTATTTAAAATTTACTCATTTAAACTTTCTTCTATTTAGGTACAAAGGAGCACACAATATAACACCAGGGGCAAGACATTTCATTTTTTCAGAGGGTGAGACTCACACATTAGTAATTAACCAAGTTTATGGTGTGGATGCAGATGAGTACGTCTGTAGGGCAGTTAACAAAGGCGGTGTAAAATCCACTCGAGCTGAGCTTATTATCAACTGTAAGTACAACTTTATTTATTAAAGAAACTTTGCAATGATTTGCTTTATATACAGTTGTAAATTTTAAATTTATTAGAGTAGTTAGAGATAATAAATAATTATGTTCATCTCGCTTGTTTTGAAATTAATTGCTATTAAAAATTATTAATTGGTGGTATATTTGGAAATGAGGTTAATCTTTGGATATAAATACAGAAAAGTAAAACATGAGATAACTTCAAGGAGGCTCATGAAATTGTTGTGCTCTGATATTTCATTTCATTCATAAGCTTCGGTCCATAAGGATAATTATATTTATGTAATTCTATTTTCTAGGCGCACCAAAATTAAATGTTCCCCCACGTTTCCAAAGTCTGGCATTCTTCAACAAAGGAGAAAATGTGGTAATTAAGATTCCGTTTACTGGCCATCCTAAGCCAAAAATAACTTGGTATAGAGGTCAAGAAGTCATTGAATCTGGAGGACATTTTGCAGTGGAAATAAAGGTTGGCTTATAGATATTTAATAAAACATATAATGAAGTGTAATCTTATTATATAGTAATAATAACAATTCTAATATTTGTAAAATATTAGCTTAGTTGGGAGCTGGCATCCCTCAATTTACAAAATACAAGCTTATTAAATAGAATGAAAATGTCTTCATGAATAAGTTTTATTCTTTACATCTTTACCTGCCTGTCTGCCCATCAAGCTCAGCTAGATAGGTAGTAGAATGCCATAAAATAGTTATGCATACAACATCTATCTCATTGGGGTTCCAAAGACATTTAGACAAATATATTATTACTTATGTATTACAGCAAAATGTAAAGAACTTATCTTTTGTTTAAATTTGGGAATTCCATTTTATATCATTGTAAGTACATGAACATTGTGAATATTGAAAAAACCAAATCAAAGTTTATAAAATTAATAGCTCATAGTGAACAGAAACCAAGTTCTACCATGATCATTGGGAATGAACTTAATGCAAACACAAAATTTAAAAGATCTTAAATTAAAAATCATCTATTTTTATTTTTTTGTGTGGACTTTCTTATTCTCTTTCATTTTTCCAGTTTATGACAGTTATTTCATCAAATTATAAGCTAATTCACTTAGAATTTTAAGAGGACTACTTCTATAAGGTCTTAAACTTTTAGACTAATTTACTGAACATTTCGGAATTCCTTGGCCTCTGGCTGAATTTTGTAAAACCCAAGTTTACCAAGATAGAATTGTTAGTGTGAGTTTGGTCATTAATATACTACCGATCAATTAAGTCAACCCCTCAACTGTCTAGAGGCCATTTTTAAGCTAGTTAAATAAATTGTACCAATGCCCAAAAGGAAGTAACTCATAACCTACATGATGGCCAATAATATGCTAACCAAACATCTTTCTACTAAAACTCAGTGTGGCAGCTCCCATGCCTCCATGAACTCCCTAGACACAATAATCAATTTTAATAATATGTTATTGCCATAATTATCAATATTTTTGTGTTTGTGTGTGTGTGTGTGTGTGTGTGTGTGTGTAGTGTGTGAGAGAGTGGGAGAGAGACAGAGAGAGAGTGTGTGTACTACTCATTGATTGGAGATATCAAGATTGTGTAGTAGTTTAATAGTACTCTTTATTGTATTAGAGCCAAATAATTCGCCCTCCTGGGCATTTACAATGCTAAGTTTAAAATTATTCTTCTACTTCAACACAAACCTCAAAACCAAGGAGAATAAAAACTTCTGATTATAAACTTCAGTCAGGATATGCCTTAACACTCCAATACACGTGCCCCCTTGTGAGACATAAATACACGCGTGTCATCTGTCAGATGACTGTTCACTTATTTGTCAAAAGTGAATAATATAATTGTTTTTTCGCAATTTTGCAGGAATAATGGTGCATAGATAAATGAAAAAGTTCATAAATTTGTATTTGAAAAAAATTATGTGTATATAAATCTTCAAAAATGTTTAATTTTTGTAACACAGTTGCCACGGTAGCTTAGTTTCAATTTTATTCCTTATTACTGGCTTGCAAAAGGTAAATCAACTAGTAAACCTAGGAACACAACTCTTATCAGTCTTGTAAGATAGTTTCAGAGAACATAATAATAATGTAAAATGTATGAACACATTGACAATTGAGCCTCATTTCTAGAACTTGGAAAGTTACTCAAACAAATGGAAATGACCAATAAAAAAAAATACTAAAAAAACCAAGAACCTTTGCTTTTAAAAAATTAAATTTCACTCTGAATCACTTTCATTACCCACACCCACGTTACATCCATCAGCACAAGAAAAGGTACAGTGTTGCAGACATAAATATTGGCCACATTCCTTGCAAGAATATTTGGTGTATTGTTTTGTTTTATTTTCCAAGCAAAATCCGCAGTGCTGGCGTCGACCAGCATCAGTAGCTGCTGAGTTGCTTGAAGCTCGTGGTGGTATTTGATCATTGGGAAGGAGTTCTCAAAGACGTGAGGTCATGGTGCGTGGCAAATTGCTGAGCTGCACTCGCATAATCAACTGATCTCTGATGAGTTCAACTGAACTGTCGACCTAGGCGAGCTTGAGGAATACTAGGGCGGGGGACCAGGCTCCACTCCCTCCATCAAACTTATGACGAAAAAACAGAACTGGTCACCTGTGAGATGACGCGCGTGCATTGGAGTGTTAAATTGTCGACAATAATTGTTGACAAATTACCACATTGATTAAGACTTATTCATAAGGTCTTGTTCTCGAGCTAAGTCATTTACTTAGGAGAATAGTTTTACTGTTCGTTTAAGAATGTATATTTCTTAGGATCTCAAAGTAGTTACCTCAATTAGAAATATAATTGAAATTCTTTATATAATACAAATTTCTTTGAATCAGCTATTTAACTTAATTAAATTTTTTTCTTTCTCTACATTTTTTTTTAGGAACGACATGCAATTCTGACAATTAGAGATGGCAGCAATATAGACAATGGAGCTTATAGAATTGTAGCAGAAAATGATCAAGGCGTTGATTCAGCGACAATATCAATCCAAATCAGTGGTTAGTTGATATACTTTTTTCCAAATAGGAATGCTATTATTAATAATTCATTTTAGTATTGAATACTATGGAGGGCAGAAAAGAGTTGAGAAATACCATTTTAAACAGTGTTATAGATCAATCCTCTATGAAAACACTTTAATGGTTTCAACAAAATTATCTAATAATTGAATATGTCAAGTATTAATATGCATATATCTGGTAATTTCTGTAGGAACAAATATAACCATTATATACAAACATACATTCATATATATATATATAAATTTATCAAACTATGAGTTAGATTGAAGTGTCCAATTTCAAATATGAACTCTATTTTTAAAGCAATTATTCAGCTCATGGGAAATTGTTCTACCACTCTACTTCAGAAGCACGTATGACTTCCTGTATCTACTTTCAAAGATTTTAATGAATTGATAAAAAATGTAAATGGATATGTTATTGTTCTCAGTTATTACATTAGCAATTCATAAATGGATTTATATATATATATATATATATATATATATATATATATATATATATATAAATTATTTTAACTCTCATTTATATTGTTGGTTATGAGTAAAGAAGATATTACTTTACTGATATTAATACTATTACTTTCTTTGAAATATTTTCAGACCACCCTGATCCTCCTAAGTTTGTAACTGTCTCCAATGTTGGGGTTGATTCACTTGCACTGTCTTGGCAAGCTCCTACTTGGGATGGTGGAAGTAACATTACAAACTATCTTGTTGAAAAGAGGGAAAACCCAATGACAAGTTGGATAAGAGTTGGGCACACAAGGTAAGACATTATTTTTATTTGGGATCTAAATTCTAGAAAGGAATTTTTTATACCATTTTGCCTATTATTTATTAGCTTAATATTATTTTCATATACCTCTTACTTCAAAAGGTTGAAATTAATGCCTTAAAAAATATAAATGAAACATTTCTATTCACTTTCTTCTTATGTGTATTTTCAGATTTACTGCAATGGCCGTTTCTGGGCTTTCTCCAGGCCATGAATACACCTTCAGGGTTTATGCTGAAAACGTATATGGGCGTAGCCTTCCAAGTGATGAATCAGACCTTGTCAGAACAAAAGCCTTGGACAAAAAGATTCCTAAAAAGAAAGTTTATGAAGGTACATAAGTATAATAAAAATACATAACCTCAGATTAAATTTAAGATTAACTGTTACATTTATTTATTATATAAACGAGTACTGCCTCAGTATCTCATTTCCCAAAAGGGAAGTCTGATAAAATAATCTGAAGGGAAACATTTCCCCTCTTGCTACATATGCATAAATTAATGAAAGGAAATTTGTTAGACATTTATTCAGAGTATTTTAATTATGTATTTGTTTTTTTCAGTTGATGAAACAGGAAAGAAAATACGAGGAAAATGTGACGATGTCATTAAAGATTATGATCAGTATGGTAAGTAATTTTTGTCAGTTTAGTGTATAAGATTATTTTTTTGTTGCATTTGGGTGCTCCTATTAGTTCATACATATTATCTCTTGCATTTCAGTTTTTGATATATACTCCAAGTATGTACCTCAGCCAGTTGATATTAAAACTGCATCCGTTTATGACTCGTATGATATTTTGGAAGAAATTGGAACTGGAGCATTTGGAGTGGTCCACAGATGTAGAGAAAAGAAGACTGGCAATGTGTTTGCAGCTAAATTTATTCCAGTATCTCATCCAATGGAGAAAGAACTAATTAGGAAAGAAATTGATATTATGAACCAACTTCACCATCCTAAACTTATAAACTTACATGATGCATTTGAGGATGATGATGAAATGGTTCTTATATTTGAATTGTAAGTAATGTTTTGTATTTTTAATTAATTTGGTTTGAAACTCTTCTCTGGTTCTATTAATATCTCAACTGAAAAATAAGCCCCTATCTTGACCTAATGTTATTGCTGTTAGTGGTAGCCTAGGAACCCTACAGCTAAGAACTACCAGCAAATAAATCATATATTCCAGTAGTTTAAGCAGACAGTAATGACTTACTCATGACCAAAATAACAATAATGATAAAAAAACACCTATTTAGTCATATTAGATCGTTTAATGTTTACAGAAAATAAATTGATGAACAGACTGCTTTAAAGACATAACAATAAATCAAAATACCTGCTGCTACTAATTCAAATTCTCCATTTAATACACTGACAACCATGTTTGTCAAGAGACACACACATCTTGGTGCAGATAACGAACCATACTACTATAATGGAAAGACACACCTAATTAGGGGTGAGCAGCTCTTTAACCCTTTCCTTGCGCAAAGCCACTATAGTGGCTTGATTCAAGCCACTTTAGTGGCTTTGCTCAAGGAAAGGGTTAACATTATACAACAGGTTCATCATAGTGAAAAGTACAGCATATGACCATAATTCTCTCATAAAAAGTTAAGGAAAGCTTATTTTATTGTACAAATATTCAAAATATACATGGGGAGTAATTTTGGGTTATTACCTCACATCATCAAAATAATTTTAGCTAAATATCTCCTATGGTAAAAGTGTTAAAGATTAATTTTTAATAACAGTTCTATGCAACTTGTAATGTTTTGTTTCAGTTTATCTGGTGGTGAGCTCTTTGAGAGGATAACTACTGAGGGTTATGTCATGTCTGAAGCAGAAGTAATTAATTATATGAGGCAAATTTGTGAAGCAATCAAACAAATGCACGAGAAGAACATTATTCACCTGGGTAAGTGTATACATACTTAAACTGCACTGTGAATATTCGTATAGAATATATTTTAAATAAATGGAGTAGATGATCGTGGGTAACCTTTTTGCTTACATATTAACAATTTACCTGAGTACATACAAACAATGTACAGTGAAGCCTCTGTTGTCCAAAATAATGGTTGTGAATATCATTTGTCACCTCATTCGCAAACAGTATATTAGTATTTTTATATTATTTAACAACTGAATCAGGCTGTTATATTCTCTGAGTAGTGGAAGAAAAAATTCTCTGGATCTGTGTTTCTACGGTATTTGAAACCCCAGTTCCACAAAGTGCAATATTTTAATATGCCGTTGATGTTTGCTCATTCAGTATTGCGATTCTTCTCGATAAATGAAATTGAAGACCTTAAGGCTCCCTCGACTCTCAAATAAATCCTAATTGTGTAAGCCATCACTTTACCACTTTCATTAAAATCTTCACTGTCAACCCATTTATTCAAATAATTTATGAACTTAATTTTTAATCCAATAGTAAGGTGTGACTCTTTTTAAAAATAGGATACTTAAGCCTTTCATTAGTGTCAGTATATTTTCAGATAAATTGTTTTTGTACAGCATTTCTTTTTCAATTTCTTTAATACTATAATCTCTTTCATGAAATATACTTAATTTAATAATGACTTTTGCTTTGATAATTTTTATTTCGCTAGAATTCCAAGGCATCTCCAATGCTTTGGATTTCAGAAATCCATTAGTAAAATGTCAAATGTACTTTGAATTCTCTTAATTGTTTTTTGTATTACTGTGAATCTTAATATATAATAAGTACCTATTTATATATTTAGTTCTATTTTTTTTTAGATATCAAACCTGAAAATATAATGTGCCAAACTAAACATAGCACAAATGTAAAATTGATCGACTTTGGATTGGCTACAAAACTTGATCCAAATGAAGTTGTGAAAATATCTACAGGAACTGCTGAATTTGCAGCACCAGAAATAGTGGAAAGAGAACCTGTAGGGTTTTACACAGATATGTGGGCTGTTGGTGTCTTAGCATATGTTTTGTAAGTATTTTCCGAAATGCATTTACATATGAAACTTCTCTCTCTCTCTCTCTCTCTCTCTCTCTCTCTCTATATATATATATATATATATATATATATATATATATATATATATATATAAAGTTAACAAATTATATGTAATTATTAGAGATGATGATTTTTTTTTTTCAATTTTGCACACTTTTAAATTAGTAATCATAAATTCACTAAAAAAAATGTATTATGGCTTATTAAATAAAAATGTATACATACCACAAAATCTTATAGAAACTTACATAGAAAAATATATAATGGCACCTTTGCAATTACAAAACAATACATAAAGGCAAATTAAATGGATGACTAGTAAAAAGAATTTCCTCTGTTTTTTATTGAATTCTTAATGGAAATAGTTTTCATTTTTATTTTCATAAAAATAATAACAATATACAGAAGCTGGAATGTATATTTTTGGTTTAACAGTTAAAAAGAATATTGATCTAAGCCAATGAAATCTAAAATTTAATCGTGTTTTTAACATATTGTTACTATACTTACTCGTGACAAGCTATATCAAAATATGATTAATTAATTATACAGCCTGAGGTGTGTTAAGAGAAAACTAAGCATTTTATTCTGATGAATCTTCTGTACTTTTAATGATGTTTGAAATATTATGATTTCAGTAAATTTATTACCAGAAGGTAGCAGTTATTTAAAACTTACTTACTGGCAAATATTGCTCATTAATCTTTTCTTCTTGTTATAGAAAATACTATATAACTGACTCTGTCCAGTTATTATTATTATTAATTTTGACTTTTGAGCATAAATGATTAAAAATTAATAATGCTATTACATGTAATATTCATTATATTGTTTCCTTATCTCTTTGTTAAAAGGTTGAGTGGATTATCTCCTTTTGCTGGGGAAAATGACATTGAAACTTTGAAGAATGTTAAAGCATGTGAATGGGACTTTGACGAGGATGCATTCTCAAGTGTCTCTGAGGAAGGAAAAGATTTCATTCGGCGACTTTTGATTAAAAACAAAGAGTAAGACTATTTTACTACAAAATCAAATAGTCCTCTTTCCCTTCAATGCAATTTACTATGTAACTTGTTTTATACAGGAAGAGAATGACAGCTCATGAATGTTTACTCCATCCTTGGTTGGTTGGTGATCACAGTGATAAGACATCTGTAATTAGTTCCTCCAGATATATTGATATACGTGACAGAATAAGAGCAAAATACGAATTATGGAACACATATCCAATTGCTCTTGGTAGACTGTCTGAGTACAGTGCTCTTAGAAAACTCCTTATTGATAAATATTGTATAAGAGATACATCATTTGGTATGTTAAAAATTCAGTTCAATTATTTTTTATATGTATTTTTCTCTGTCGTAAGTTTTTAGATAATGGCTTCATGTATAAATTCTTTTAGACCGAAGACAGGCAGCACCACGGTTTGTTATAAAACCACAGAGCGCATTTGCTTATGAAGGCCAAAGTGTAAAGTTTTATTGCCGTGTGATAGCCATTGCTACTCCCACTATTACTTGGTACCACAATAATCAAGAACTAAAACAAAGTGTGAAATTTATGAAGCGCTATGGAAATGATGATTATCATTTCATTATTAATAGAGTGAAACTCGATGACAGAGGAGAGTATATTATTCGAGCTGAAAATCACTATGGGTATAGAGAAGAAGTTGTATTTTTGAACGTACAACGTAAGTATTAAAATGATTGATTTTCCATCTTTTTTTTAACCAATACAGACAATTTTTATCTTTTTGCTTCTTGTTTTAGCTATTCCAAAACAAATTCCTGCATATAGACCTGAAGCACAACAGGTTAGGAGAAGAGAGCCTCCACCATATACATTCTGGCAGGAGGATGTGGAATCTGCTCCTAACTTTACATTCCTTTTACGTCCTCGAGTAATGCAAACTCGACAAACATGTAAACTTCTCTGCTGTCTCAGTGGAAAACCTTTCCCAACTGTAAGATATTATTCTTAGCTTATTAACATAAAGTATCTGATATTATTCTTTTCATGTTTATGTTTCTTGTATGGTTTTTGGTGTGAACAAGAAATTTATTTCTAAAATAATTTATGTATTTTGTGCTTATTAGGTCCGGTGGTTTAAAGGAAACAAAGAACTTAGTCGGCATGAGTACACCATGTCACATACTGATGGTGTTGTAACACTAGAAATAATAGATTGTAAACCCGAAGATTCTGGGAAATATAAGTGTGTAGCCACAAATAAACATGGAACTGATGAAACAAGCTGTGTAGTTATTGTCGAAGGTAGAATTTTTTTATAATCTCTTAATATATATTTTTTATGTTGGTCTTATGTGATCCATATTTTTGTTTCTTAATTAGTTTGAACGATAAATAAATTTACCATTAATTTTACTTCATTGTGCTCTTAATATATTATTGTTTTTTAATCACTATAATTTAACTTTTGAATACTTAGTTCATTGGTACTCTTTATATATACCTTTTTTAATATCTTGTATATAACATTTTTATATATAGAAAAAATATATAATAATTAAATCTCCATAATCTGCTAAGAATGCCTATTGTCATAGATAGCAAGCCAGCTACTAAGTATCGAAACAATACATAATAATAATAGTTAGTTTGATGGCTTTTATAGCTGTTTTTTAATTGAAAGTGTATAGGTTTAAGCACCTATTCATCAGGGTCCTGGAAAACAAATCTTTAGTAGCCTAAAAAGATAGTGATAACTATTTTTCCATAAATGTTAATGATAATTATGAACTTTTTATAATTATGATGAGCTTCTATTGATGAATTAATATTAATGGCCATAGTTCAAAAGCTGTATTAAGAGAAGTTTTTTTTATGAAAAAAGGTATCAATTTTAATATATGCATGCTATTATTTATTTAGTGTCTAGTTGTCCAGAATGCATTTTATTTGAATGCCTTTATTTCTAATTCCTGCCTCAATAGATTTACCTTAGTGTTATCAATTGTTTTATAGTTCAGGCTCCTATGTATGTTACCGCATTAGAGAAAATATTCTTGGCATTGATTGGGTTTCTATCTTTTATTAGAATTGCTTTAAAAAATGTCTCATCAATTGACTTGTGTTACTATTCTTTGAAGCACTGCTTGAATGCTTGACTCTAAGCTGTTGGACTGGTGAATGTATCCTTTTTATTCCTGTCAACAGTTATATATATGCCAGTTTTTATATGGCTATTATACAGTTAATGATGTAGTTTTTGAGCTTGGGACTTGTCTTCCATTGTTATAATACTAGACATAACCCTTGATTTTATTACAGTTAATTAATTTTTAGAGATCTGTCCAATTACCAGTTTTTTTAAATAATCATTTACCTTTAGTATAAATGGCTTCTTGGAGTGAAGACAATAGCATTTTTGATCTATTATACTATTCAAATGAATAAAATAAAAAAAAATGGAATAGAAATAGTTTGATTTGAATTGAATTAGCGACTACATTGTATTCAAAAATGTGATATAAAAATATTGGGTTGTGGCTTATTTGTTAATACTCTTGGAATTTGGAAAATAAATGAGAAAAATTAATTCAGATTCTTGAATTAAAAATCATTCTTATTCATAAATTTCTATCTTTTGTGAAGAATAGTAGCGTTTAAAGAAAAAAGAAGAATGAAAGGATAAAAAAAGTGAATACTTCCCTAGAAGACTGGCTTATGGAATTTCTTATAATAATTATTATTATTTTATACAAATTACAATATTATTTAGAAGATTCTTCATTCTTTAGCCTTTCAGTTCTTAAATAGTTTTTGGTTTAGGGATAATATTAAAACTGTTATAATTAATTATGTATGTTTTAATGGATCAATTTTACTCATTACTTGGTTAATAAGAGACAACAATGGACTTCATTTTCCTAATAAAATATATGATGAAACTTTGATTCTGGCATATTGTCCATAGAAGTAATATTATATCACTTTTAGCATTCTCCTCATTAATTAAAAGTATTTTTCTTGGAAATTGAGATAGATTTGAACATTTTGGATCATATGGGTAGAAATGAAAAGATAACTTAGTTCTAATAAATCAGTAAGCTAATAAGTAATTGTTTGTATGCATCTATCTTCACTACAAATTAGCCATAAACAACAATGTCTCAAAAACTACACTTCTTCAGTTTAGACGGGAAAATATGACTGTTGTTATAGGGAGTAGTGTGTTGTTTTTTACAGAGTGAATAGAAATGTAAATAAGTCTAAGTCTGTTTTCAGTCTTCTTCCTGCTTTATTTATTATCTGACAATATGATGTTTAATCTAGCTTTAATGCTACAAAGTACTTAAAAACTTAATATTTGTTACATTATTTGATTTTTTTTTTTCTCTCTAGGAAGTACTAATACTGCTGAACAAGAAGAACTGGTGCACAACTTAATGCACTCTGGTGGTAAGCTGTTATGAAATCATATTTTTCTATTTAGTATGAAGCCTCCAGAGCATGCTACTGTTTTGTAAAGTGAATGATATAGAGAAACATACTTATTACATTAAATCTTGATAAGATAATATGAAATGCCAAATTATACTACTTCAACAGAGATAAATAATTAAAATAACAATCAAAACCAAATTATATATTTATCTTTAAAATGCATGTCTCCAGACCAATTTTTAAGGCTTTGAGCAGATGGTCAAATACAATACCTTTCAATTCAATTTTTTATTTCCCCCTTCGTTTCGCAACTTCCTGACGGCTGATTGTTACTTATATCATATTTGGCATTGCTTTACTTGCAGAAGGTAATGGAAATGTATATAGTGGCTAAAAAGTGTTCATGTTTATAAAAATGCTCCTTCCATGAAATCATAGAGAGAATATAAAAATGAAGAATTGAAGTAAAAGTTTTTTTTTTTTTTCTTTTTCTTTTTTTTTTTTTTTTCTGCCCAAATCTTTAGCACACACCAATATAGTAATTCAATCATGAAGATGTACAAGGATAAAATGGAGAGGCCCATTTTGGGCTCATTCCAGCCACTTTATACGCTTTTATGGATAGCATGTATAACAACAAAAATATAAATTACTTCAATGAGAAATTGTTTCATAGAAGGAGCCACATTAACATGGAATGTGCCCTTGTTTGTATTTACACCCTCGGTTTTGCATTTAAAAAGTATTTCTAAACAATTTTTATTTGTTTTCATATGATTCTATTAATCTTATTTTTTCAGTGTACTTATTTGCAGCATCCAAGGGGCATCTATAATTACTTCAGTATTTTTTTAAATGATTCAAAAAAAGCTATATGGGAGCAATGATGAATTTTATTTAATTGAATATAAAGGTTTTAACCTACTTCTGGAAACTCTAAATACGGCAGGGAACCATTACTTACTTCTTTAATCCCTTGTAAACAATAGAGTTAAAGCCAACAAATTCCTATAAATAAACTCCATTGAAGCAATAAATGTGTTTATATTTTTTTAAGTTGTTAATATCATATTAAAATTTCATTTCTTCAATACAGAGAGAAAATTTATTGAACAACCTATAAGGCCTCCTCCTGCTATAATAACAACTAGGACACTAATTGGAGGTCCCCAACAAAAGACAACACAATCATCATCAACCCAACCGAGCTCGGTAAGAATGAAATCCTCATAGAATTTTTGATGTCAATTACATATTTTATTATTATTCTTTAACATGAAGCGCCTTTTGTGTTGAAAAAATGTAGTTTAATTAAAATTAATTAATTGACCATTTAGAAAAATAAGGTGTTGACCATGTTTCTATCAATTATCTCCCCTTTATCATTTAAGTTTGCTCATTTTTGTACATCAAAATTTAATATTTTTCATTTTATTTATAGTATATGATATGATAACATTGAATTAGTCTTTTGTGATAATTACTGTACAACACCCTAGTACTTTGAAAATTTTCTAAAATAAGTATTTGTTAATTATTGTTTCTATATTTTTTTTAAAAAGAAGAATACTTATAGAGCTCATGCTATTGAAATAATGGCTTTAGTAATGCTTCCTAATATTTTATTATAAATTAATATATGCTACTCCACTTTTCATTTTCTATATCTCCACAATTATTGAGAATGTTGAAACAGATCAAACACCTTTGATAGTGTTTAAAAATAATCTTTATAAACAATGATATTGATTTTAATTTTTTAGTTCTAGGAAATATAAATTAATTGTATCTACTATTCGCCAAGTTGCCAAAATCCAATTAAATGGATCGGCACTGTCGGCAGATCTACGGGGAATACTTCATATGTCTGCTAAAAATTCAAAAACTTCAGTACTGATTTCGTTTCTGTCTGTATTTTTAAGGCAAATTAGGGCAAGGATAATTAAATTTACATATTTATAAAAGTGATTCATTTTAAAAATTAGCTTGCTTACACACTCAGTCAACAAAATGTTAATAGGGAGTGACAAAAACAACTGCCCAACCTAATACTGGCTCAAATCCAAGAGATATAAAAAAATATGGCAAGCCATTAGAAACAAGTAGCCCATCTCGATCAAGGAGTACAACAAAAGAACTAATATGTGAGTAGATTTTCTAGTATGTTTTATTTTATTACTTTGAGAGAGTGTATTTATACTATGATGTTTTTAATTATTAAATATTCTTCTTCTATGATTTATTTTGACCCAATTATATGATTATATTTATCAAGTCTTGATGGCGGGGACAGATAATAAAATGTCTTGATTTAAAATAGCCATCTATTAAAAATCAAGACATGTTATTATTTCACCCTGCCACCAAGACATGATGAGTATAATTATTACAAAACTTATATTTGTAAGTAAAACCAATATTTATGGGCACACACACACACATACATACATACTCAAATCTTGAAACATGTTGGGTTAAACATGGTAAAAGATTTTGAATATATAAATAAAGGGTCATATATATATTTATATATGAGTGTGTGTGTGTGAGTGTGTGTGTGTGGATGACGAATTGTGTTTTTTGGCTAGAGTTTATAAATATTGTAGCTGTAGTTTTTTTGCGATCTGTGATAGGATGTACATATAAGGACATCACTGTATCAATATTAATTTCTAAAGGAGACATAATATTTCTCTAAATATTGGCATGAATTAAATTTTATTTCACATTCAAACAAGTTCCATGAAAGAACTGCAGCTACTTTTATACATATAACATATTTGTCCAAATTTTGATATTCTTTTTTCTTTTCAATTAAGTTAAATATATTTAAAAACTTATGAATGGAAACTCTTGGCCCTACTAGATTGGTATTGGCATTAATCTTAAAGAATTATATAAGATCAGAGAAAAATATATGAATCTAATACTTTCCATCAGATGGACAATTAGGAAGTTTAAATAAATAGTATTAACTTGCTAAGTAAAAAATTGAGAATTCATTTAAAAGTACGGGTTCTTAACTCTCTTAAAAAAATCTAATCAAGAAATAGATGGCTGTGCATAAGTACTATACTAGCCCCAAATTCTTGAACATAATTTAGTTTTTATTTCTTATAGTTTAGATTAGTATAATATATATGTTAAATATTTATTATTGAAAAAAGTGGCATTTTGGGGTCTGTTTTTAAGTACTGTTTCTCTCTGACTTTGAGTATATTTTCTTGTCTGTGAGAATTGGTTTTCTATTATACTATTCTAGTAAATGAAAGAGTAAATTTGTGTTAAGGAACTCCTTGTTATCTAATGCCAATTTTTTCAATCAAAAAATAATTTAAACTAAAACTATAGTCAAACCATTTCTTTCACATTAGTTTTGTCTTTGTTTAATGAAAAATCTACTGTCTTTTGTCAGAAGTTGTCTCTATGTCAAATTAGTAATGTAGTTGTTCAGTTAAAAGCAATGTAAGTACAAATGAATTTCTCCATGTCCTGTTGGTGTTTTTTTGGTGTTTAAATTGTAATTGATTTGTCTTAGTCAGTATATTAGCAGTATTTCATTTGATTTTTTGTACATTCCATTACACTTGAAATGGTGTTTAGTCATTCTTCGTGGTAGTCATTAAAATCTGTCCCCAGGACATTTGTGTTTGGTGAAAATCCAAGAGTAACTTATTTAAAAAAATTAAAAAATGATTTGTTACTTTTTTCTGTAGAAACAGAGATACATCCTTCTGTAAAGCTTTTCCATTTAATAAGGATAGCTAAAATTTAAGGTAGACCATTTGAAATTGGAGTACATTAAAATAATGTCCTCTATATACAATAAAAATAGGATACTCCTAAGTTCATAGAAACTATACAAAATTTTGCCAATTTGTAGCATGTAATTTGTTTTTAAATCTTCAATAAAAAAAAGAAGGTTTCATTAAGCATTCTACAAAAAGTATATTATCGTTAATTTTGTGTGGTTCTAGTTATATAGTAAATATTAGTAAGCTACATAGTATGTTAAACAATATACTGTACACATTCCATATACAATACACTAATACTATACGCATATATTAGCATCATCAAGATCTAAAAACTATAAATTGTAGTTCCAACCTGTATTCTGGTGATATACTACTTTCATATCACTGCACTTACCCAAATCTATGCGATGTTCAATGCCCTCAAATAATACATATTTTGGGCTCCCTATTCTCATGGAGTTTATATAGTTAAATATCACGGGATAATATTGCCATGATAAACTGACATTTGAATATTCATGTTGTGAAGGTCTTTATTCTGCGATTTAAATTCATCTTTCCTTCCAATTAATTAATTTTCAAATTTTGTTGAGCTCTTATGGCCCTTTTAATGAAATTAATCTTTTTGTATTTTTGAGTCTTATTTATAATGTATCATGTATTTTTTATCCAATTATCAAAGCACAATGTGTTTTGTACAACTGTAGTTATTCTGTAGTCTATTTAGGCAACTCCCAAAATGTCAATATAGTTGTATTAGAACTCATAAAATATAGTAAGGAATTTTTATAAAAAGGAATATAAGTAGAATGAAATGTCGTGGAATATATATATGTATATATATATATATATATATATATATATATATATATATATATAATAATTGAAATTATAGTATTCAAGTTATTATTAGATTATATTAATATTGTATTTAACACATTATAATCATATTATTTCATGGCTTAAAGTGATAGTTTACCCCAAAAGACCAACAATCACTGTGGTGTGCAATATCAATAATGGAAAGTTAGACAGTCCATTGCAGTTTAAGACATTAGACTCCATAATGTCTAAAAAATAAATAGAAACCTAAACTTTGAAGTTTTGTTTTCTTTTTGAAGATCAGCTAAGTGTTTGAAGTTACCTGATTATTTACTTTAGAAATATATACATTTTAACTACTTTGTTCCCAATAGCATATTTTAAAGTGATCATCCTCCAAACAACAATTGATCAGAGTAAGAAATTATATTATTAAAATTTACCTTTGAAGTTTATGTTTGAACCCTTTTTGTCTTGATGTTTGCAATTCCTAACTTGTTGCATTAATTTAATTCAGAAAACCCCTTGTTATGTTAATATTTATGTCATCAAAGGAGAGAAATGCTACTGATTTTTAACTGCCGGTGTCCATATACTCCTAGCATGAGTTCATGTCACTTGTATCACACATTTTTTGTCGAATGCATGCCTTATTATTTCTAGTGTATTTCTTCTTTGTGTTTCTATGTTCTCGTACCACTGTTACTTAATGTCTATGAGCCATGTTTTTATATATTAATCTATTTTCAATGTTCCCAATAACTTTATTAATTTTTTTTTATTATGATTTTTTTTTGCAGTACCACCTGATGAAACAATGTCACCTCCAAAGTTCTCACAAGGACTATCAAATAAAACTGTTAATGATGGTGAAACACTAATTCTGTCTTGTAAGGTTCAAGGGGACCCTGAACCACAGGTCACATGGAATAAAAATGACAAGGTATGCATGTTTTATTTTATTCCACTGTGAAAATTACAAATTGTATTTTTTTAACTTCTTAGAAGTTTGGGAATTTTACTTTGAAATGTGTGTGATCCTGCACATGATCAATCATGATTTGGTACTCAATGAGATATGTTCTTTGAATCATTCATCATGTACTTTTTGTTTGAAATATTTACAGTTAATATATACTGTCCATTGATATATATTCAATATATAGGAGAACCTTGTGATTTTTCATCTATAGAGCGTTTGGGAGTTATTATTAACATAGCCAGCTGAAGAAATATAGACTTTTGATCATTTAGAGATTTTTTTTTCTAGATCTGATCTCAATTAGTGGGTATCTTTTGAGCTGATTTATATGCTGACTAGTGTATGTTACATTATTATATCTAGAAACACAAAGGAAAACTTGATTAATGCATAATGATTAGAAGGATTCACTCCTGGATCTTTGGAAACAGTATACAACTGCTGTAACATTATGGGGGGGGGGATTTTCAAAACAGTAGAAAAATAACAGAGTACAAATCTTAAAACATTTTTGCTCAATTAGCATCAATTAGGATTAACCAAGAATTATAACCAATTTGGCTTCTCAGGAGAGCCTTTTAAATAAGAATATTTTCTGCAAGACATGACAGCACCTCTCAGAACTCTTTAGTCATTAAGTCTTTAATACCTTTTTCAGTTTATTGCACTCTGTTATTATTTTCATAGGTACATATGCAACTTGAAGATAACAAGTTTAGTCTCTTCTAAACTAACAGCATAATATACTATTTTTTTTTTGTTTGTTTGTTTTACTAAACTCCTCAACTTATTATTATATTTTTCAATTATTTTGATTTGGTTTTAGCAAATAACATCTTCTGATATAATTGACCTGAAGTATCGAAACGGCGAGGCTATTCTGACAATAAATGAAGTTTTTCCTGAGGATGAGGGTACATATATTTGTTGTGCCACAAATTCTCTTGGAACAGCAAAGACTGAAGCAAAAATTACAGTAAAACGTGAGTATTTCAAGGTTGAAGTTTATTTGTGATTGGGACTCTTGATATATTGAATTCTTTTTGTTGGTCATTAAACTCCCCAAGGTCTTTATTGCCCTCATGGGAGAAGGATGGGATTCTTTCACTAAAAATATGTCATTTGAAAATTATTTTCTTTATATTAATTTCAGAATATAATAATCTAAACAGGAATTAAAACCAAAATAATAATTTTATTTTCTATTATAGCTATGGAAGGAAAAGGTAGAGATATTAAGACAAAGGGAAAGGACCTAGCTCCACGGATTGTTAGTCATCTTGAATCTGCCATTGTAAATGATGGAGATCCAGTTACACTCTCTTGTAGAATAATAGGTATGTTTACATTTTTTTTTCATAATAGGCTCTGCATTTTTTTCGTCTTAATACACTTAAAATTATACAATATCTGAAAGTACCAATATTCATTCATTGCAGAATAAATTCATTTCAGAAGTTTTAGAGTTTGACAAAGAATTTCATTTATATCGCAGGCTCTCATAATGAATAAATGCAAAAAATAATGTACCATTAACTAAATATAAACATGGCTAGCAACGAGCTATCCAAATTTCAATGAACAGTGACACAATTACTAATAACAGTTATATTCAAAGAGTCAAGAAATAAATATAAATAAATAGTTTCCGATAAATTAGATATTTTATGTTAAGTATAAGCAAATACATATGTATTTAGTATTAAGAACATTTACTTCATGTGCTAACTGAATTTGTAATATTTTTGTTAACTATTGTTTATTTAGAATTTTAATAACTTACAGGATCAAACAAATTTGATGTCGTTTGGCTTCACAACAACAAAGAAATTAAACCCAGCAAGGACTTTGAATATTCGAATGTAGCAAATATTTATCAGTTAAAAATAGCAGAAATATTCCCTGAAGATGCTGGTACTTACACATGTGAAGCATTTAATGACAGTGGAGAATCCTTCAGTAGCTGTAGTTTATATGTGATAGGTTTGTATCATTTTTAAAACTATTGATTTCCTTTTGAATTATTTTTGATGATCTTATATTTGATTAAGAATTATTGTAGCACAGTCATCATTGCCCTCACAAAGAAAAAATTAAATAGATAAAGACCCTATTAATGAAAGGGAACTATTTATGTTAAAAATGCTTGGAAAATTATTAAAATTGTAATAATAATTACATAAAAAGTCAGTTACTAAAATAGAGTAATTGATGTCATTTCTAAGGGTGAAATAAAGAATGGAATTTATGATAATTGATGCAAATATTAAAAGTTTATTCTTTTGGTAAATTTACTGAAGATGGATAGTTAAGCATGTTCAGGATTAGTGGAGTACAAGCTCACTAAACAGCAATGGATTGAAAGATTGGAAATTGATTGCGAAGTTTCGACAACTGCAAATAATCTCCGTCAAAAGAAGGCTTATAGAGACCCAACCATTGGCTGGGAATAAGCTATAGATATTTTGTCATTATCTAGAAAATAATTCAAAGCATTGATTAACATGTTTTATTATTAATCATGTATGGCTTATTCTTTTTTACATATTTTCGTGTTTTCCAATGGTTCTCTTCCTCTTCTTCCAGTGAGTGGTAACAATTTTAGTGCTTACTTTCCTATTTCAGGTTCCTCAATGTATGATCTTGCTACACTTGAAAGTTGTAAGGGCTGGGCTCTACATTTCTAATATTCTTTCTGAAATAAAAATAATATGTGCCTAGGCATTTTACATAAAGATGAACCTTTGGGGCGAGTGAGAAAAACAAATGATGAATAGTAAATTTAAATACCAATAATTTTTTTGAGAATGAAGAAAGAGATGAACAATTAGAAAACTATTTGGGTTTGTTAAAAAAAATAAAATCTCAGTATAGGATTTGACCATCATTACGAAGTTCAAAACCTTAAATGGGGAAAAAAGTATAATTTTTCTCTTGGTTTATGCATTCATTCATTGAATGCATACTTTTTGTATTATTATTTTTTCCTTATACATAGCTATAAATTAATTTTTAATTCTAGTTCCAAAAGAAGTGAGCAGTCCTGGCTTCAAAACATTCCCAAAATCTGCTACAGTAATTGAAGGAGAGAGCATAGAATTTAAATGCACTGTCGACCCATCCTTCACAAATGGTATGTGTTTGATTTGAATGTATAACATTCCTGTTGATGGCTACCATTCATTTCTTAAAACAGAAATTCATTCTTTATTTTTGAAATTCTTAATGATTGCAACTAACAAACATCTATATAATTTATTATTTTATATACTTTATTAATTGATATTATAAAAACTGTCAAAATTTTATAATTATTATTTTTTTTTAATGCCCATAACTTATTTTATTTCACTTAAAAAGAGATTCTTTTACGATCTGTTGGTTTAAAACAAATGACAACTGTCCCCATTTCATGTAACTACAGTTTATCTATCTTCTTATTTTCTGGGACTTATTAAGAAAAAAAATCAAAAATCAACTCAGGGAAATTCTTTTGCTCTTGATAATTTGTAACTTTTGTGAACAGTACTTACTCAAGTTGTAGACAAGTGTTTTTAGTACTAAAATTGAAGAGAATACTTAATTAAGCTGTAATGTAGTTAGTTCCATGTTGAAGCAGTTTTATTAATTCTATAACCTAATTAACACTTTCCTTGCGCAAAGCCACTATAGTAGCTTGATTCAAGCCACTATAGTGGCTTTGCGCAAGGAAAGGGTTAAATAAAATGAAAAGACTATGCAATTTTTTATTATGAGAGCACTAGTCAGCAAGTTTTTTTTCCCCCCTTCTCAAAAACCAAAAATTCCATCACGCAGGGACTGCATAAACTAAGCAGATTTCCCTCCTGAAGTTTAAAAATAAATAAATCTGCATACTGGTAACAAAAAACCACCATGAATATCAAGTGAATAGATACAAACCATTATAAGGAACCTCCCAATGGGAAGCATCTGAAATGTAAACAAACAGGTCTGCCAACCTCACACCAGAAAGAAAAACAACTACTGAAATATATCAGAATATAACATATTAATTTTATTGAAAACTATATACTTTATATATATTGAATACTGTAATATATAATGAATCAGAATAATTTTTATCTCAACCAATGAAATTTTAGTAGTCCAAGAACTTTAAACGGGGGCGGGGGCGGCCACCAGAACATATTTGCATGTATCGCATATAATAAAGGTTTCATGAAAACAATATTTGGTATTTAAGCTTAGAATAATTTGGTTTATTATATAAAAGAGTATTGTTTATGTTACATGAGTAGAAGTGGGGGTTTGCTGAAGGCTGAAAAATGCAAATATCACGGTTAATATTCAAGAAAGAGAATAAATGTATATAACAATATTTATAGAACATTTAATTTGCAATAAGATTGGTTTTATACAATTTTTTGATCCTACATATAGTAACGGAGATAATTCGAATTTTCAAAATTCTTCCCCCCCCCCCTCCGATCCAATTTCAGCTATTAATGAACTCGATCTTTCTTTTTACATAAAATGACTAAATATCGAGTTTGGCAATGATCAAACAACAATTGCGACTGCTAGAGTGGTAACAGACATATATATATATATATATATATATATATATATATTATATAATTTTGAACGGACCTTATTTTCACCATCTCCTAGGTAGGATGAATGGATATTTGAAGAAACTTTTCGAAAATCACGTCATGAGTACGACCTCAATAGCTGATTTCCCTAGTGGGGAAATCTACTAAAAAGAATATATTGATATTAGTTAATTTTCTCTCCTAATTTCAAATATGTTTCCCGTCAGGCATTCATTGGTTTCTTGTGATACTCAATTTAAATTTAATGTAAATAATTAAAAAATAATCAACATTATTTAAGAACTTACCTAGAATTTTTTTCAGTAATAATTTATGGCAATATTTTGCTTTCGAGTTTTCCCACTTTTTAGGTTCAAATAGTAAACCAGTTTGATGGTTCTTTAGTTGCATAGGTATTTTTGTTTCATCATGGAAACTTGCTGATAAAAACACTAGTAATTATCTGGCAAAATGGTGTTATAAATTGTAATTGCATAATTTACTTCCTGTAAAACAAAAACAATCACTAATATATATATATATATATATATATATATATATATATATATATATATATATATAACAGTACAGTGCTTTGAAAAATATAGAGATTGATATTTATATTTTTTTGTTTCAGTGGTATGGAAGAAAGATGAAAACAACATTGATGATTCTTCAAAATACCAATTCGTGCAAAATAAAAATGAATATACTTTCAAGATTACAAATTGTAGTTTAACAGATAATGGGCAGTATACCGTGGTAGCAAAGTGTGGTCCGACTGAGTCTAAATCTGCATTTTCACTCAATGTTTTCCTTCCAACAGAGTTGTAGTTTAATTATGTATTTTTTATAGATTAAATTATTTTTTATATTTTATATATTATTTTTAAGGAAATACAGTGACTTCAGGCCTACTTGTGACCTCGTGTTGAGAATGTATATTATTACACTATAAGACTCATATGTAAATTAATTGATATTGAGATATATATTTTTATACATGTTTTTACTACGTGTAAGTATGTAAACAAGAGAATAATCTTGTAGATTTGTAGACTATTAGTTAGAATTTGATATTATTTATTTTTATGTATTTTTGTACTCTCAAAGACAAAGTGGAGCACTGCCTTTATATATGTAATTATATTTTTTGAGAATTCATACATATATGAAGGAGATGTATATATAAAAAAAAAATGTATATGTCTGCAAACATAATATGTGTTTGTAAACAGATTATGTTCCTACTATTCATACTCTTGATAATAGTAAAGCGTAGTTTTAAGATTTACACAGGTGTATATTACATCTGAAATGTATTTAATTATGTATATAAATTTATATATATATATGTGTATATGTGTAAAATAATATGTATATTATGTATGTATTCATGACAATGAATAACATATACTAATATAATTTTTGAGGCAGTTTAAATGCTGTGTATTGTTCTGTGTTTTTGGCTTAGGTTTGTTCATTTTTTTCTTTGTTCAAGTGAATTAGATTAATTAGCTATATATATATTACCAATTATAAGTGTAAACATATGTATAGTTTGGGTAAATACAATTATTTTGTATTTATAGAGTTATTGAATTCATACCTGAAACCAAGGTTACTTCTTGCTACTAGTTACGGATCAGTGTCTAGATTTGATCACTCTGAGTGAAAATCATCCTTTTTGTGGTCATGACAGAATTCATTCTGGTGGATTCCCTAATGGATGCATTAATTTCTTCATAGATTTTACTGTATTATATGTATGCAACCCCCCTACCCTTAAGGGAAATCTGCTAAAAAATGCTTTACATTAAATGTGTAACAAGATTGGATGTATAACTTTTTTCTATACAAATCAAAATAAAAGGGTTATTTATAATTTTCGAATTGCCTCCTCAGAACCCCTCGCTTCCCGGTTTAATTTTAGCCATTAACTATACTGAGTGATCACACTAATATTATATTTAGTGTTGAATGAAACGGTTAATTAACGAGTATGGTATAGATAAAATAAAATATTTCAACTCAAGAACGTAAAAACTTAATTGATAACGTATTTACATGCATATCATATAGTAAACGTCAACAATATTTGTTGTTTACGGTTGGAATAAGGCGTTCCATTATATATCGGATTGTTTTAAACGTGCAAAAACAAAAAGTGGAGGTTTACTGAAGGATGAGAACATAGAAATAAAAATAACTCGCTTAATGTTCATTTCAACCAAAAACTCACCTGTCAGCAACGCCTTCCCATCCTGGAGTTAGAGCCACTTACGCTTCTGTTACTAATCCATCCACATATTTTCTACCTGACTCCTGCTCGACTTCCTCTGACCTCTCAAATATAATTTCCTCCCTCCACTCCTTACTAAATGACATAAAAAATCTGATCCTCCCCTTAACTCTACTCCTTCATAAACTTAGCGACATCCCACTTTCCCCACCTCAGTTATGATTTTTCGGAAATTTCAACCTCTCTCCGTTCTCCTCTGG
The DNA here is from genome assembly GCA_019009955.1 of Riptortus pedestris. Lineage (NCBI taxonomy): Eukaryota > Metazoa > Arthropoda > Insecta > Hemiptera > Alydidae > Riptortus > Riptortus pedestris. The sequence continues at coordinate 16,951,526 of CM032233.1, forward strand.
AACTCCAATGGACTGTGCAATCATAAAGACGAACTGACAACACTTCTTCAAGACAAAAACATAGACATTGCACTTCTGACGGAAACACATCTTACCAGCCGACACACCTTTTTGCATTGACGGATTCAAAACTTACAGGACTGATCATCCGGATGGAACAGCTCATGGAGGTACTGCGGTGCTTATCAGGACCAATCTCACTCACTACCTGCTTCCTAATCAGTTTCCTTCTAACCCTTTCCAGAGCACTACCATAAGTCTTCAATCTGCATCCTAACTTCCAAAACACAATTATTTCAAGACTATTGAAGATACTTGGGCCCTCGATTCATCGCTGGAGGAGACTACAATGCCAAATATTGCCAATAGGGCTGCGCACGTGGACATACTCTCCTCCAGGCCCTCTCGACCTTTCCTTCTAACGTCCTTACTCCCTCTTCTTGTACCTACTGGCCCACTTCCCGTTCTAAACTCCCTGATATATTAGACTATTTCATTACCTCAGGCCTTTCCCGGATCCCTACATCAGCGTTCATACTAGATGACCTTTCATCCGATCATAGTCCTGTCCTTCTTCTGTTCAACTCAAATTCCCATCTATTCCGATTTCCTGACAAACTGTTCCTCACGCCTGGACCAGTTGATTGGGAATCGTTTTAAACGTACATCGACAAGAATCTTGATAAATATTTCTCTAAAAACGGAAACAGAGATAGACGATGCAGTACAATATACCCGTATAACAGTTACAATTCAAAACCCCTTCACTACTCGACTCAAACAAAACCACGGACAAACGCAATGCCAAAAGAGACATACCTTCCATTACATTTACGAACTCTACTCCAAGAAAAAAGACGAGCACGACGAATATGGCAAAACACTAGGTATCCTTCTGACAAGACAAAGCTGAACCAACTAACCAGAAACCCTAAACAGAATTAACACAGTACTACAATGATTGTTTTAATTCATACACCAAGAACCTTAACACTTCAGATAACTCTTTATGGACAACCACCAAACGCCTTCTCTCCTATAAATCCTCCCGCCTTCCCATACGTCGTGAGGACGGCACCTGGGCCAAGTCTGATTACGATGTAGCAACAACTTTTGGTCAACACTTGCCCTAGGTGTTTACTCCTCACGACGATATCCAAGACCCCCGTCATTCTTCCTTTGTCGCCAATCAACTGGACATATCTCTTTCCTTATCGATTCCTCCTCCTGCGTTAAATCCTTCTGAAGTTATTAATATCATTAAAAAGCTCTCTCCCAACAAGGCACCTGGTTATGACCGAATAATCAATAACATCCTTAAAAATCTCCCGAAAAACGCTGCCCTCTTTCTCACTTATATCTATAATACTGTCCTCAGAACAACCTACTTCCCTCTATTCTGGAAATTCTCTGTCATCCATATGATCCCTAAACCTAGAAAACCGACACAACTCCCTTCTTCTTATCGTCCCATTGCACTTCTTCCCATAATGGGAAAAATCCTTGAAAAACTCACCCTTAAACGCCTATATCCCCTCCTTGATCCCATACCTCCTCCCCATCAATTTGGTTTCCGACAATCCCACTCCACAGTCCAGCAATAGAATATTCGATTCTATCACCTCCTCATTCGAAAACAAGAAGGTACTGCACTGGAGTCTTCCTAGACATAGCCTAGGCGCTTGATAAGGTGTGGCACCAAGGTTTACTGTCCAAACTAAAAAATACACTCTCTTTCACATACTACCTCATCCTTAAATCATATCTCTCCGACAGACATTTTCAAGCTTCATTTGGTTCCTTAGTCTCATCCTTATTCCCCCAGCTGGCAGGTGTACCACAGGGGGGTATCCTAAGTCCATTTCTTATTCCTTACCTTTACTGCCGACATCCCATCACATCCCGAAACTTCCCTTCTCACGTATGCAGATGATACTGCAATCTTGACGTCCAACTCAGACCCAAATATGGCATCCGCATCTTTACAGGAGCACCTAGCTCTGCTAGAATCCTGGCTGACTCAATGGAGGATCAAGGTCAACAGCAGCAAATCAAGCCATGTAGCATTTACCCTCCGACGTTCCATTTGCCCTCCAGTTACACTCAATAGCTCATAAATCCCTCAAAAATCACAAATTGGGTATCTAGGACTCACATTAGACAAGCGACTAACTTGGAAACCCCTCATCACATTAAAAAGACAAGAAGTGAATCGACGGTACAGACTTCTACTAAGACTACTTGACAACAGATCTAAACTATCACTACACAACAAACGACTTATTTATACGTCAGTACTCAGAACAATATGGACATACGGACTTGAACTTTGGGGTTCCACTAAACCTTCAAATTCCTACAAAAACCAAACCCTCCAATCCAGAATACTCCGCAAAATTACAGATTCCCCTTTTTACGTATCCAGTTTAACTCTCCATAACGACCTCAACACTCCTTTTATCCATGCCCTCGCAAAATCCCGATATCAAAAATTCCACTCTCTCCTTCCCGCACATCCTAATCCTTTAGTCGAAACACTTTCATCTACCCATATTCCAGAAAACCCAAGGCGACGTCTGAAGCATAAGTGGCCAAGAGATCTTCTTGTGTAGTGTACTGTTTAACTCCATAATACAATCCAATGTTCCCTCCATTGTGGGTATTGCCAAGGGACAACTCCCCACCTCAAGACAATATTCAAGACATTCTTAGTATCACATCATTTGCTTGTAATATTTAAATATGTTGTTACAAATAAACGAATAAATATTAAAAAAAAAAAGCTTAATGTTCAAGATACGAAAACATGAATAGAACAACAATTATAATTAATTATAAAGCTATTTTTGATCTGACTCATAATGACGACGGATTGATTTTGCAAAGTACGTTTACATAACGAATTTGGTAACGATGAAACAATTGTTGCAACCACTCGGCGGACGTTAACAGACAAATATATCTCTATCTATCTGCCATAGATTGCGTCATAAGCACAACCTCAATAGCTGGTTTCCCTTAAGGGACATCTGCTAAAAACAGACAAAATGTCGCTCGTCTTAGCAACTTTTCCTTAAGGGAAATCAGGCATTGAGGTTGTACACGACGAGTTTTCCAAAATAATGTTTTCAAATACTGATCTATCCTCCTTAGGTGATTACCAAAATGAAGTCCGTTCAAATGTATAACTATGAATATATTGGTCTATTACCGCTTTAGCAGTCGTAAATTTACCAAATTTCCTTAAGGGAAATCAACTATTGACGTTGTACTCATGACACGATGTTCAATATATTTCCTCAAATATCCGTCTATCTTAACTAGAAGAAGGAGAAGAAGAAAATTGAGTCCGTTCAAAATTATATACATTGCTAATTCCGATAATTAGTCAGTTTATAGCGCTACAGGCTATGGCGGGATGGTTTTCTAACAACTCCGGCTTTGAGTGGAATTTTATCCACCTATGGCTATAGAGGTAAAATTCATAGGAATGGATTTTTCCTCAGGATGCCTTTATTGCTGGATGTTCTGACGTCTTTGTGCCACTCTTATTTCCTTGTTCGTTCCAGATAAAATCAGATTTACCCGGGATTAAACTCTACACACACACACACACACACACATATATATATATATATATATATATATATATATATAGTTTGAAAATGCAGCCGCACTGGGTCAATGAATAAAAACTCCTCCCCTTTCTTAGAACATCTCTTATTTAATTCCCCAATGCATTTCAAGGGCTCTATAGCACCTTATCAAGGGGTTCCTTTTAATCTAAAATTACAATTTCATTTTTTTTTGTGGTAAATTCTGAAAATTCTGTTTACATATATCTTTTATTATTATTTTCATGACTACAAGTGCAGGTTCACTGGAGGCTAAAAATTAAAAAGTGCAACATATCTTGTTTAATGGTCAAAATAGAGTAGAAAATCCATATAAAAATATTACATTTGCAATACAATTGATCCTATACAATTTTTCTAGCCAACTTTATAAATTAGAGTTAGCCCAATACCAAGTTTCATAAAATTCGGTTCAGCCGTTTATCCGTGAAAAGGTAACAAACAAACAAACATACACGAAAGAAACAAAATGCAGTTATGGTGTCTATGACATGAGAAACGAAAAAGTATCGTGAAATTTTGTAATGTACAGATAGAAGTTACAATTTTATATATATATATATATATATATATATATATATATATATATATAGTTTTGAACGGACCTAATTTTCGTCATCTCAAAAAGGATAACTGATAAATGGCCCCACCACTGAAAGTGAATCCATATTTATATGATTTAGGCAGAAAGTAAAAGAAGGAATGCAGTTCTCCGAAGACCTCTGGAATCATTGGTCCTCTTCTCGAGTCTGGTGACGATCATATCTACTTCTCTTGTTTTATACAAGTGCTTATTTGTAAAATGTTCGGGGGAGCGAAAAGTAGGTGTGTGTAGGGTGGGTGGGTGGGCCGAGTGCCCACGCCGAACTCCCACCTCCCTGCCAGTCCTCAGCCAAACCCATACATGGCAATACTCCGTCTACCTCCGTCCCCTTCACTCCCAGCCTCCGTTTCGGGACAACAACCCCACCTAATGGTTTAGGGAAGCCACTTTATTTGGAGGCACTTTTAAATAAATAAATATAACCACAGTGATACTTGCAAAAATAGGAGGTCCGTGGATCAGGATTCGCGGAGAGGACTATACATTTTACAATACGAGATGGTAACATGAATGTCCGTAATGAAGAGGCCACGTAAACTAATGGATGCCCTGGAGACGACACATTGGTCGGCTTATCTAACCATACATTCTCTATTTCTACGTAAAATGAGTTGATGCGAGGCTGTAATGAAGTCTCCTAACTAGGAAGTACGAATAACTCGCTTAATATTTGAGTTATAAGGAAATACCTAGAACAGCAATTGCAGAAGCCTAGAACAACAATAGTTTCCCGAGATTGGTATTATTAGCAGCTACTGAGGTCGTACTCATGATGAGATTTTCGAAATTTTTCTTCAAATGTCCATCGATCCTACCTAGGAGATTACGAAAAATGAGGTCCGTTCAAAACTGTATATATATATTTGTCTGTTACCGCTCTAGCGTTCGCAATTACTGTCGTTTTATGTAAAAAGAAAGATCAATTTCGTTAACGGCTGAAATTGGAAGAGGGGGAGGGGGGTTTAAAGGGGAATAATTTTGAAAAATTGAAATATCTCCATTATTATACGTCGAATCGAAAAAAATGTATAGAATCAATCTTATAGCAAAATAAATGTCCTATAAATATTGTTATATACATATATTCCCTATCTTGAAAATTAACCGAGATATTTGCATTTTTCAGTTTTCAGCCCTCAGCAAACCCCCACTACTACTCATGTTACATAAACAATACTGGGTTTTCGAAATATGTTTTCAAATGTTCATCGATCGTCCTCAGTAGACGACGAAAAAAGGTCCGTTCTAATTTGTGTCTATATATATATACTAGCTATGTTACCCGGATTCGCCCGAAAATTCGTTTGGGGCTGAATGATGATGGTACTCGTATTTTTTTTCCAGGCTTTACTTTGCACAATATATTGACATTTTTCCGTCCCATTGTTTGGTGTTTGTACCCGCCATTGCTGTGGATTGGTTAATAATAAAATTATTTGTTATGAAAGGCTTCACTGTTCTCAATATTTTTATATTTCCTGTCTCCTGTGCATGTAGTTTTTTTTTTTTTTATAAAGTAATCCATGAGCCATATATTTCATAATAATAGAAAGTATTCGGTCTTTCAAACCATACATGAGTGCAAGTTCCTTTGCCTTGTTACGGTACAAAGGTCAACGGTGACGCTGTTTTAGGTACGTAAAAGCCACAAATTGCCGATATCGTGTCTAAGACATGTGAAACGAAAAAGTATCGTGAAATTTGGAGAAAAAAAATCAATATACAGATAGGTTACAATTTTATATATATATATATATATATATATGTGTGTGTGTGTGTGTGTGTGTGTGTGTGTGTGTGTGTGTGTGTGTGTATTACGGTACTATTAGTCGTATCAGAGGTTGTCCACATGACTAGATTTTCAAAATATTTTCCTAAAATATCCATCGATCATATCTAGGAGACAACGAAAATGAGGTCCAAATATATATATAATATATAGTATATATATATATATATATTATATATACACACACACACACGTTTTTGTTTCATCGTCACCAAACTGGATATTTACCATATCATGTACAACTGAAGATTTAGATCGTAAGATCGTTAATGACTGGAATCGTACCAGGAGAAGAGGGGGTGGGAATCAAAAATTCTTAATATATTAATGAGTCAAATCGAACAATCTTTTTTGTAAATTAATGTGCCACTTTCGTTTTTCTACCCCCCCCCTCTAACTTTCATATTAACTGAGGCATTTTTATTTTTCAGTCCTATGTAGACTCGCACTAATTCTATTACGGTTTTCACTAAGAGTACCCAAGCCACTAGACATCCCGACTAAATATCATGTCCTGCTTGCCCCTGCAAGAAACTTTTTTAAAAACACATTTTAAAGTAAATAGTTCGACAGAACGGTACAGGCCGCGAGTTGGCTTCCTCTCCCATCTAAAATTTCCACTCCCAAATGTCATGTTAGTTATCCCTATACAACATATACAATATTTATTAATTTTTTTTCCAGGCATTTGTCTAGATTAATGAAAGCCCGTTGTAAAATTTTAAAGGCACTGTGTTAAGAATGCAATCAATATTACATGCTTTATTTGTTTACAGAACCAATAACTTCATTGATTGTACAAAATGAAAAATATTAATCGTACTCTTCTTGGAGAATTTTAAACAACTTGACCAACAGGATGAGTGTGTTTTTCACACGCCACATCTCTTCGGAAACTAGCATTACCATATCACGTTAAACTTAATTAGAATATACAGTTGAAACTGAATTAGAATATAAAGTTAAAACTGAATTAGAATGTACAGTTTAATGTGGCATCGTTGAGATACATACCAGATTGAGAAATTTGTTTCCTCTCTCTTCCAGTAATGAAGGAATACTTCACTAATTTTCTTTAATTATTTGTATTGATCGGTTTAAAGCATATCTAGCGAAAAACTAAATAGAATCAATGAGCACTCAACATGTTAAATGAATTTCAAGTTGATGAAGATCTCAACCGTAACCAACATTGTGGACAAAAACAAGTGGAGTGAGACAAATTCTCTCTCGTTCTTGCATAGTTGGAGTCCTCATTTTAATAGAGTACAATATATTTCAGGATGTTCTGTATAGATGTACTACTATTCCAGGTTTTGGGATTCTAAATTTAGTATTATTATTTTTAGTTTCTGATTCAAATGTGGTTGTGGTTGTCCTTGAGGCTTAGCGTGTAAGAACTGGCCACCAAAACGGTCTACCTAATAGAAGAAACAAATTCGACACGATTGTCCTTTGATTTTTCATTCCCTCCTACATGTAAGCCTTCCTGAATAAAAGTTTCCATAACAATATATTTCCTGCAACCACAGTTGGTTACTGCTCTTAAAGTACACATTAATTTAGAACCTTCCTAGACAGTCACATTTGAATGATTAACTCCCAAATGGTAATTAGGAGTTTATTAACTATTTTAAGACGTTGTTTAATCTCTAAGTAAGCAATATGAAGTAGGAATATGCATTATTGCGTACTGAACTTGTCTCTTGAACTCATTTTTTAAAGAAATAATCAATGTAATTGAAGACTCGTAAATTATTTTCTAATCGCATATTACTTTTCGGTCATCCGTAGTGTATAACGAAACTTCAATCTGTATAAGTTTAGTTGCATTTGTTTCACGTAAATAAAATGTAGGCTAAACATTACTCATGCTTTTCTTTTAATTAATTTTTATATTTAATAATTTATCCAAATAATATTAATTATCGTTTGGAGTGTAGTAGTATGTATTTAGTGTGTATGACCTGGTATCAAAAAATAATTTAAAATCTCAATATTTTAATTGACACGTCCTTCAATTCTCTCCGTTAAAAAAATAGGTACTCAAAAATATCAGAGTTTTCAAATGTTTGACATTTTTGTAATTACTATTTTTAAATCATGAAATCTAACGATATTGAATATAAGTTAAAAAAATTAAAAAGGTCATGTATGAAAAAAAAATCATACGACGAGAACCAAAAATGCAATTAACTCCATTAATATTCAAGTTAGAGCGAAGTATACAATACAAAATTTCTTTTCTAACAATATTTGTTATAAAAAATATTTCGATCCACATCACTATATCGGATATTATATTTGCGGTTCTTCACCTGAATTTACAATCTACAATTTCAACCCCACTAATTCAAGTCCGATTAACTCATTTGATCATTAATTTTAAAAATATCATGATTGGGACGTGTATAAATTTAATCTATCAAACAAAATTTGATAGCACT
>CM032233.1:16965000-17040000 GCA_019009955.1 Riptortus pedestris
AAGACTAAGTTCGTTAACGGGTGAAATCGGACCAGGGGAGTTTAGAGGGTAGGATTTTCGAAAATTCGAAATATCTCTGTTACTGTAAGTCGGATCGAAAAATTGTATAGAATCAATCTTATTGCAAATCAAATGTCAATAAATGTTGTTATGTAGATGTTTTCATTATCTTTAATATTAACCGAGATATTTGCCTTTTTTAGTTTTTGGCCTTCAGTAATCAGCCACTTCTATTCATGTCATATCAACAATAAGCTGTTATATAATGGACCACTTTATTTGAAGCCTAAATAACAAATATTGTTCTCATTGAACTTTTACGTCATGAAATAAATGCAAATAAGGGACGCAAGTGGGAAATCTGCTTAGTTAACGCAGCTCCTGCGTGACGGACATTTTTAGCAGATTTCCCACAAGATGCAACCGTATTGAACCAATCGTATTGCAAATTAAATTTAGTATAAATATTGGTATATACAATTATTCTCTATCCTGAATATTAACTGAGATATTTGCATTTTTCAGTTTTCAGCCTTCAGCAAACCCCCACCTGTACTCATTAATCATATTAACAATAAGCTGTTATTTCATGAACTACTTCATTACAAGGTTAAATACCAAATATTGTTTTCATTGAACTTTTACTTTGTGAGATATATGCATATACGTTCTGTTGAACCCCTCCCCCCCTTCATTGGATTACTAAAATGTGAGTTATTGAGATAAAACTTATTCAGATCCTTTACGAATTACAGCACTGGCTTTAGTATATTGTTTTCAATTAAATTAATATGTTGTATTCAGATATATTACATTAATTGTTTGTCCTTCCGGTCTATCTATTTGTTCAGTACTACGAGGTTGGCTGCGCTGTTTGTTTACAATCCAGCTGCTTTCCCCTGTAGAGATTATTAACTTGTATTGTAAATTGACTGAGAGGTTTCTCATAACTGTTTGTATTTATTGACTTCGCGGTAGTGTTACCTGTATGTATATTTATCTATTGTAAACCTTCGCGTGGGAATGCTGTTTAGTTTACGCAGCCCCGGCAAGACGGACTTTTTGTTATTCTCAATGATAGGGGTTTAAATACTTAGGTATATTTGTGTATTCATTCAAACATTTTCATTTGTTGTCTACGCTCTATCTTGGGCGTCAACAAAACAAAACCAAAATAGGGAGCGGGAAAGGTGAAGTTGTGGCGATCAACTTCCTACTTGGGGCGGTGAGTAGCTCGGTGACAGAAGGAGAGACCTACATCGTTGGCGGTGATATCACCTTGGTTGGGCAGATTGGCTTAAAGAGAGAGAGGAGACGTGGGCCGGTAGGAGGGGGCAGAAAAGGGGCTTTCCCTACGCCTAAACTCCCAGCTCTGACTTCAGTCTTCACTCACAGCTTGCACCGACAACAACAAGTAAGTCCCATACTCCTTATCTCTCTTAACACTCTACTTATCTCTCATCCTTATCAATTTTTATTCGACGACTGTCTATAATAACATCTAAGTGAACATTAAACAGTTATAAGTACAAAATAGTTCCCTCACAGCAAACCAGCGAGATTAGTGTATTTACAAATTCGCTAACAGCAATGTAACACCTATAATTTTAGATTAATTTTAACGAAATTTGGTATTTTAACTTTATAAATGAACATCAATAAGTGCTATATAGATCCTACCATATTTGGGGAAAGAGATATTTGCGATTTTGAGTTAATATTCTCACGAACACTCATCTAGAAATTTGAAATAAAAGTTAATATTCCGAGCTCCCTTGGATAATAAGCATTTATTTTAAAAATTAACTCATTAACTCAACAAATTCAGTATAATTTCACCCCATTCTATGGAGATTTTCCAAAGAAAACATTACATGACACACGTTTTCCTTTAATGGTTCGGGCCAAACTTTAGTGTGCAAATAGGTTCGAGGGCCGCTTTTAAAAGTAGTGTTCATAACGATAGATATCAGACATGAAGTTATAACGGCAATGTAATTATAATACAATTTATTAAAATAAAAAAATGAAATGAAAAAAATAGGTACAATATTATACAATTAATGACTTTGAATTTGGGAAACTAATACATTGATGTTTGGATTAATTCCACTGATAAAAAGACGAAAAGAACTTTCCAAATTATCGTCAGTCAGCATTGTACGATGTTTTGATTTATTAACTTTCATCAATGAAAAGAACTTTTCGCATTTATAAGTACTGCAAAACGCAGATATCTCTCCTCATCTTCCTCATTTGGAGTTGGTAGTGTAATATTTTTGTTTGATTGGGTTTTTCAAAATGTTTCGCGGGCCGGTGGTACATATGATCTAGGCTATTCTCCTGTTGCATAAACGAATGGTTCGAAGGATGGGATTTGCTCGTGGCTCCATAAGCAGGTGCATGACCGTCCAGGCTAGAATATAAACAATTCGAAGTTCATGTACTCCAGATCAGAGTCAAGATGATTTGTTCAAGTAAAATATTTTCATTTGAACAATAAGCCCACCGATCTTAGCTTTTCAGCACAGTCATCATTTGATTTAGACTCTGTTATGGTTATATATAATTTACTTTTCAAATACGAATTCATTCGTCTTCTAGTAATTAGATCCAATACATCCATCTAACCAGTACGATAAGCTTTCCATATTGATGATATTCCATTTGAGTGTTACATTCCTATTTGAAACCCTCTTTTTCTTGTAAAGAGAAAAAACCCACCCTTACGATAAAACTGAAATAAACAGATTTGGGTGAGATCATTAAGTAGGAACCGACCAAAGTACCTTATAAAACAAAATACATACTTAATTAAAAGTTTTTATTTATTTTTATGTCATTATAGATTGAGCATGTACACGACCAGTATTAATTAATATGTCTTAAATATTTGGCATTACAGTAGAAATGATTGATTAGGCTGTTACTCGAATCCAATCCTCACCATCCAAGATAATGTGCAAACCCAATTATGCCCAAACTAATTCAAGCAATTCTTATTTCTTCTCTCTTTGCTATTTTCCAAACGTAAATCTTCTAGGTTGGAAGACGAGACACTGCCATAATTTTATTCTTACTTATTAAAATAGATTACTGATACTAGTTGCAAATTCTTTTTCATTTAATGTTGTTATAGACGGATTCCAAAATCATAGTTAATTACTATTTTTAAAATATTTTTATATTACAGATTTTTATAAAACCAATTACTTAGTAAAGCCAAAATGTAGTACATGTAATATTACTCTTCTCTCTTTGGTAGTTAGTAATTCCAGGGAAAAAAGACTGAATTTTGATTAACGCTATTCTTGATCCTCTCAAATATATCCATTCCATGCAAAACTTTCATGAAATAATCCTTGCTGTTTATTTCAGCGCTAAGAAACGTTAATGTAGGACTTACACACTTTATGTGCGTGCGCGCGCGCGCGTGTGTGTGTATGTGGGAATTTTTTCAAACTACTTGACATCAATGGTTAGAAGTAAGTGATGTTTATATTTATTACTGTTTATTCAATTCCAATTTGACAAACTATTTCAGATAATTCAATGTCTTGAGAATATTTTTTTTTTTACGTGCACTTTATGCTACTAGGCAAATAGGGACGGGTTATCTACAGGTTACCATCCTTTTCTAGCCAGGGTGGGAATAAGGAGTTTATTCAATGAGTCCGTCATTAAACAAATTTCCACTGCCCAGGGCGGGATTCGAACCCGCCACTCTAGTTATGCCATGAGAGATTAGGACCAACGCCCTAACTCGCACGGGGCCAACTCGAGCCCCCAGAATAGTTTTGTTCTTGATTTTCGGGAGCATTTATAAGGGAATTATGTCTTGGCCAATGAACGGAATTGGATGATCATTTACTCCGCCTTGTACCATTGGTTCAATGCCCGCAGTCTTTTTCCAGTTTTCTTAAAACAATCCCGGATGCTTTTAAATAAATAGCCTACGTGTTTAGTTAATCATAGGGTATTTTAGTTATTTGTTTTAATTAAATTTCTCACTTATATACAATGTGATGAATTACTGCTGATGATAAGGAGTAAAAAATTAAAATTGAAGAGTAAGAAAAAACATTTACAGATAAAGATAAAAAGTAACAACAGATCCTGATTAAAATAAAGAATAACTCCTTGAAATAGCCAATCCGATTCTTCATAAAGCAAGACAAGAAAATTAAGCCTTATTTATAAAATATAATAATAAATTAATTTTCATATAAATTTTACCATCTACTTGTAGATAATGAAAAGTCCGTCACGCAGGGGCTGCGTTAACTAAGCAGATTTCCCACGTGTTTGCATTTATCTCAAAACTTAAAAGTTCAATGAGAACAGTATTTGGTATTTAAGCTTCAGACATAGTACTTCATAACATAATAGAATATTGTTAATATAAGATGAGTAGGAGTGGGTGTTTACTGAAGACCGAAAACTAAAAAATGCAATTATCTCAGTTAATAATCAAGATAGTGCAAAAAAATGTTCATAACAACATTTATAGAACATTTGCAATACGATTGGTTCTATACAATTTTTCGATCCGACGCATAATAACGGAGATATTAAGAATTTTCGAAATTCTCCCCTCTAAACCACCCCTCTCCCTTATCCGATTTCAGCCGTTAACGAACTTGATCTTTCTTTTTGTATAAAACGATTATATATCAAGTTTGATAACGATAAGACATAAATTGAGACCACTAGAGTGGTATCAGGCATATACATAAATATATATATATATATATATATACATATATATATATATATATATAGATAGATAGATAGATAGATAGAGACTGAGGTCCGTTCAAAACTGTATATATCTATCTAACTATCTATATCTATATATATATATATATATATATATATATATATATATATATAGACAGTTAGGTAGATAGACTGAGGTCCGTTCAAAACTGTATATATCTATCTATCTAACTGTCTATATATATATATATATTATTATATATATATATATATATATATATATATTATATATATAGACAGTTAGATAGACTTAGGTCCGTTCAAAACTGTATATATCTATCTATCTGACTATCTATATATATATAGATAGTTAGATAGATAGACTGAGGTCCGTTTAAAACGGTATATATCTATCTATCTAACTATATATATATATATATATATATATATATATATATATATATATATATATATAGATAATTAGATAGATAGACTGAGGTCCGTATATATCTGTATCTATCTAACTATATATATAGATCTATCGATATTTATATATATATATATAGATAGTTAGATAGATAGACTGAGGTCCGTTCAAAACTGTATATGTCTATCTATCTAACTATTTATATATATATATATAGATAGTTAGATAGATAGACTGAGGTCCATTCAAAACTGTATATATCTATTTATCTAAATATCTATATATATAGATAGTTAGATAGATAGACTGAGGTCCGTTCAAAACTGTATATATCTATTTATCTATCTATCTAACCATCTATATATATATATATATATATAGATAGATAGATAGATAGTTTTATATATATATATATATATATATATATATATATATATATATATACAGTTTTGAACGGACCTCATTTTCTTCATCTCCTGGGTAGGATCGATGGACATTTGAAGAAACATTTCGAAAATCGCGTCTTGAGTAAGACCTCAATAGAAGCTATAGAAGAATAGGAGCTCCCTGAAGGGAAATCTGCTAAAAAGCTATTTAACAATGTAACTTGAAAAGTAAACACATCCTTCACTCAAAAACAAAATTTATTGTACCTCATAATCGTATTTATTCATATTTAGCAGCCTTCAGGGCAATTTATCATTCTTCAGTATCATTCAGGATCAAAGCTCTGCTTAAGCTCTGACGAGTATGTCATTCAACTAGAGGATGGTAGTATAGATACTGAAAGCTGCTCATCATTAATAAGAATTATTGGTTTACCAACCATTTTTTCTATCTATCCACCAGCTTAAGAAAATAATATAAACAACGCCTTTCCCCAACGAAAGCAGTTTTTTATATTTTTACTATTTACGGAGAGTCAACTTTGAGATATTCCGTTAATTTTAGACATAATAGAAAAGAAAACAACTCCAATTTTATGTTCTTTCTCTTCCATGAAAAATGAATAGCTGTCCAGGATGGATTACTCTCTTACTGTAAAATAAATATTGCAGGAAGCGTTTCTAGGCCCTTTAGAGATACCGAGTTTATAATTTTTCATTTTCTGATCCACAGTCCACGTCTGAACTAACCACGAATTAAATAAGGGCAGCGAGACAGTAAAGGCTTAAATGAATGAAGAGCTCCATCTGCTAATGAAACTTGCTAACTAAAAAAAAAGACTTAAAACCAGTAATAAAATAAATATTGGTTTCGAACGGGATCCCTTAATTTATAATACTTTTGATGTTATAAGCACCTCGTAATATATAGAGTATGACACTAAATGTAAAACCTTGTTTTCATGAAAAAGATCTCAGCTTCCATTTATTTAAATTCACCAATATATTGTTACGTTTTATTACAAAACCAGTAATAAACGTTGTTAATAAGAGTTCTTTTGCATTGTTAAATTAAACACACACAAGTTTCACAGTTTATCACAGTACAATTTATTTCACAATGCACAATACTCTTGGTTAATTATTACTACTCACAGTATTACACTGATAGTGTCACTGTTCTTCAGATTACACAGTCCACTAATTCACTCACGGTCACTGAAGTACACCACAAGACGGCACTGCACTGTCTTAAACACAGCACTAAACTGTTACTTACAGTCACGGCACAACACTGTTCTTCTTATAAAAACACTTTACCGCAAGCACTGCACTGTCTCACTGTAGCACCGACGTGACCATCAAGACATCTGAGCGTAAACTGAAACTGAGGTACTGGCAGGGTCTCTTATAAATGCCTATAGAAGGGGCTAGCCAAGGAAAGGTCCAGAAGTTCCAAGAAGATATGCACGGCGGGCCATAATTATATTCTGCCGGCTCCACTAGGTCGAGCTGTACAGGCTCAAACAGAGAAGCAGGATGAGACCGAGGCTCTTCCAAGAAGGACTGGAAGGGACTAGTGCCTTCCACCAATTAGCGACACTTCTTTGAACTCCTCCGCACTCCCCAATCACGCGGTTCCTTCTCTGGTGTATTTAATTTTCGCAACAATATATTTCTCAATCCAAAAAAATAAATACTCAATCAAGTTCCAACTGGAGAGACATTTTGTCCAGTCTATTCACCCAGAAGCGTAAATAGCTTCGATCCACATGCACATGCACATACTACATCTGATTAATTGGGAATAGTTACTCAATTGTGAAGTAAGTTAAGAGTTTTATTCATTCTAAATCACAATTTGTAGTGTTTAAAAGAGGAGTAAAGCATGCACGCTGCAAACGTCTTTTGTAAATCAGGAAGGCGACACCCATATGTAAACAATTACATAACGAATCTGATGGCAGTTGTATTTATTACGTAATAACCGATGTTGCTGAGAATTAATTTGTTATTGAATATAATCTATTCAAAAGACATATAATATATTATATATATATATATATATATATATATATATATATATATATATATATATATATAATTGTGTTGATATTTTCGACCAGGTTATATTTATATATGGTGTTGTTGTTTTTTTGGAGGTTTGGTCATTGTTGGAGAAAAAAAATCTTAGTTAGTACACGTCCTGTTACACTCTAATTTAACAACAATGTGCAATATTATAAAGTAGCACATGTATTTTTACAGCCCTGAAGAAGAGAAAATAAAATTCTTGAAATATCGGTAGAAACTAAGATTTCTTATCACCAATACTGACCAAACCTCCAAAAAATCAACAACACCATATATATATATATATATATATATATATATATATATATATATATATATATATATATATATATATATATGGATGATTTTCACTTTTCAGCTTTGTTTTCCGCTACTAGAAACCACTCCTGTGGCAGGAGCGGATGAACATCGACGATTTATAGAAAACAAGTCCGTCACGCAGGGGCTGCGTAAACTAAGCAGATTTTCCACGTGAAGTTTAATAATAGATAAACCTACACACTGCTAATTCAACACCACCGTGAATATATGGTGAATAAATAGGAACGGTAATAACAAAACTTTCTCCTCCATGTGGGAAGCGTCTTAAATGTAAACAAACAGTTCTGCCAACGGCTCACCGGAAAGAAAAACAATAACTGAAATATATCTGAATATAACATATTAATTTTATTGAAAACTATGTCCTATATCTAGCACTGTTATTTATGATGAATCAGAACACATTTTATCTAAATCATTCAAATTTTAGTAGTCCGAAAATTTATGACGGGGGGGGGGTCACAAGAACATATTTGCATGTATTTCGTATAATAAAGGTCTCTGAAAAACAATATTTGGTATTTAAGCTTCGAATAATGTGGTTTATTACAAAACAGAGTATTGTTTACGTAACACGATTAGAAGTGGATGTTTACTGAAGGCTGAAAAATGCAAATATCTCGGTTAATATTCAAGAAAGAGATTAAATGTATATGACGCTATTTATATTACAGTTAATTTTCAATAAAATTCATCATATACACGTTTTCGATCCGACTTATAGTAACGGAGATATTTCGAGTTTTAAAAATTCTCCCCCTCTAAACCCCCACCTCCACCTTGTCCGATTTCAGCCGTTAACGAACTTCCGCTAGAGAGGTAACAGACAAATATATATATATATATATATATATATATATATATATATATATATATAGTTTTTAACGTACCTCATTTTCGTCATCTATTGGGTCGGATCTATGCACACTTTTTGAAGAAAAATTTCGAAAATTGCATGGTTGAGTACAACTTCAATAACTGATTTCCCTTAAGGGAAATCTGTTAAAAGAGAGCACTGACGATGAGGCGGGACCACGAAAGCTGGCTCTGAAATAAACATTTATAATCTAGTGAAGGTGTTGGACCTTTTTTTCAACGATTGGATTTTTATATCAACCCCCACCAGCCAGGAGATTCAAATGGCAACCTTTTTAGTTTTACCACCCGCCCCTGACCGTCCATCCGTCCCTACATCAACCACAACCCTTCTATCGTATCAACAAGTTATTTACAAAATTTGGCATGTATTTGTATATTGTAATTATTGATAGTTAATTGTCACTCCCCAAAATTCATCTCATCTTATAATTGAGAACAAAAAGTGGGAGGGGGAGGGGGTTAGAATGTTTCGCCCGAGTACCCCATCCTGTAATTTATCATTGGAAGGTTCCTTAGAAATATAATTATTTGAATTTTTCAATGCCGAAATAAATGAGATAATGAACACTGAATTGGGCATTTTCCTATCCGGCTCTACTATCTCCCATATTAGATTCGTTCAAAAGGTCACAGAAAATATTATTCCGCAATTATCTTGAGCTTACCTTACAGTACTTTTTAGCAGATTTCCCTTAAAGGGTAATCTGCTATTGAGGTTGTACTCATGACGCGATTTTCGAAAAATGTCTTGGAATTCCCATCGATTCTACGCAGTAGATGACGAAAATGAAGTCCTTTCAAAATTGTATATATATTTGTTTGTTACCACTTTAGCGGTCGCAATTTTGGTCTTATCGTTATCAAACTTGATATATAATCGTTTTATGTAAAAAGAAAGATGAAGTTCGTTAATGGCTGAAATCCAACCAGTGGGAGGGGGGGGGGGGGTAGAGGGGAAGAATTTCGAAAATTGTTATTTTGCGCCGGAGCGAAACATTATATAAGACCAATCAGATACTTGCAAATATATTCGAAATGTATACATTGATAAATGTTAGATTCTCAATTTTAGCAGATTTACCTCAAGGGAAATCAGCTATAGAGGTCGAACTCATGACGCGATTTTCGAAAAATTTCTTCAAATGTACACCGATCCAACCGAGGAGATGACGAATATGAGGTCCGTTCAAAACTGTGTAAATATATATATAGTTAACGTTCTAGCGGTCGCAATTTATGTTTGATTGTTACCAAACTCGACTATTAATTATATTTAAATGTTTCATGTAAAAAGACACATCAAGTTCGTTAATGGCTGAAATTAGACTAGTAGAAGGGGGGCGGTCAGAGGGGGGATTTTCGAAAATTCAAAATATCTCCGTTACTATACGTCGGATCAAAATATTTTATAGAACCAATCTTATTGTAAAATTAAATGTACTATAAATATTGTTATATGTCTTTGTTCTCTATCTTGAATATTAACCGAGATATTTGCATTTTTCATCTTTCAGCCTTCAACAAACCCCACTTCTACTCATGTTACATAAACAATACTCTGTTATATAATGAACCACATTATTAGAAGCTTAAATGCCATAAATTGCTTTCAAGAGACCTTTATTATACGAGATAAATGCAAATATGTTATTGTAACCCCCCCCCCTTCTTATGTTCTTGGACTACTAAAATTTGATTGATTGAGATAAAAATTATTCTGATCCATTACAAATTACAGTACTAGATATAGTAAATAATTTTCAATAAAATTACTATGTTATATTCTGATACATTTCAGTAATTGTTTCTCTTTCCTGAAAGAAGTTGGTACACCTCTTTGTTTACGTTTCAGGTGCTTCCCGTCTCGAGGTTTCTTATTATCTTTTGTATTTATTCACTTAATATTCGCGGTGGTGTTGTTTTACCAGTATGTAGATTTATCTATTGTTAAACTTCACGCGGGAAATCTGCTTAGTTTACGCAGCCCCTGCGTGACGGACTTTTTACTTCATCTATACTATACTCAATATTTAATCGACTAATATAAAACTAATAATAAAATTTGTTAATGATTTTAATCGCACTCAGAGGAGGCTAACATAAAATGTTTTAATATCTGCCATGTTATGCGTAGGATCAAAAAATGTTATCGAACCAATTACGTGATTGGTCTCTAATTCGAACATTAAGGGAGCTATTTGAATTTATAGTAGTCACCCTTCATTAAAAGTTTCATGAGCAAAGGGTTCGTTTTACCGGAGAAATAGGGAATTAAATTCTTCTCAGCTTGTGCCGCACCCGCGTGACGAACAATAATGAATGTAACGTAAAATTAAATATGACAAATATGAACCTTGATATAGATTATCATGTCATATAGTCAGTTTCGCTGAATCGCTCTAACCCACTATTAGAGGAGCATAAATGTGGGGGTTAGGAATCTTTTAGTATATTTACATTTAGGAAAATCAGCTACTGACGTCCCACTGACGCGATTTTCAACAAATTTCCTCAAATGTCCATCGATCCTACCAAGGACATGACGAAAATGGCGCCCGTTCAAAATGGCTGGTGGTATTCGAAAATTCGAAATACCTTCGTTTTTATGCGGAAAATTGAACTACGGTTACTGTAAATTAAATATTCTATAAATATTGTTGTATATGTGACCGACTTTTTGTTTATACTGTAATGCAAAGTTTGAATGATCTCTTCATAATTACGATAATTTGAATTTATAAATTTTAGAGTGGTGAATAGATTGTTATCCGAAGTTGACATTAACCTACAGTGGGATATCGTTTTTTGAATGTCTCATAAAAAATTATGAATTCCATGTGGGAAGAATATTTTCGTTATCGTACCAAGTTTACATGAGAAATTGAGAGAAAACCTTTAGGATTTGTTGGCATATTTATTCAGATCTTTTACTTATATAATTAATCATTTAAGGTGATTTGTTAGGAATGAAATATTTATAATCTTTTTGACATTTAAACCATAAAATTGGAGAGGTAAGTACTTTTCTGTTTTGACAATATTGTTCTTTTTAATGAAATTTCTAAAACATATTTTGTAAAATTAAACACCTGCTAGCACATTATTTCCATTTTTTATTATTGAATATTTATTAATGTCTAAAATTAAATGGAATTATTACTGTTAAAAGGAAAATATTATAAATTTATTTTTAAAATGAAAAGGAATAACATTTTAAAAAGAATGGCATTTTTCAGAAATTAAATTGCACAAAAA
This sequence comes from Riptortus pedestris, assembly GCA_019009955.1. Taxonomy (NCBI): domain Eukaryota; kingdom Metazoa; phylum Arthropoda; class Insecta; order Hemiptera; family Alydidae; genus Riptortus; species Riptortus pedestris. The sequence goes on from CM032233.1 coordinate 16,977,082, forward strand.
ATAAATCTTATAACTCTATTTACTTATAACTGAATTCAATAACTTGAAGAAACATAGTCCAATATTTAGAAGTTTTCAGTCGGATCACAGTCGCAGATTTTATTGTTTATTTCAGTCCCTGATGGATACTTGAAAATGAGTCCATCCAAGCTGAAATTTTCTGTCAATGAAACTATAACTATGTGATTATATTTTTACTTATATATATGTAAAATTAAGACAGTTATTTGATTATTGTGGTATACTGTAGATAATTAGGAATTCGATTGACTCAATAATTACAGAAGTCCGTCACGCAGGGGCTGCGAAAACTAAGCAGATTTCCCACGTGAAGTTTAACAATCGTAAAAAGTAAAAATAAAAAAAAATCAAGCTAATCTGCGTACTAGTAACAGTGGTAGTAACGATTCTCTAAACCAATTTCAGGAGAGCCGAAAAGTTACGGAAACAGCCGGACTAGCTTTCGGGGGATACTTAGGAATAGACCCGACATCAGCCGATCTCATATCTCCTGTTATCCTCACACACCTAATAAAAATGCATATATCTCGGTTAATATTCAAGATAGAGAATAAATGGGCATAACAATATTTATAGTAGATTTAATTTGCAATATGATTGGTTCTATACAAGTCGATCCGACGTATAGTAACGGAGATATTTCGAAAATCCCTCCCTCTTAACCTCTCTGCCACTGGTCCGATTTCAGCCGTTAACGAACTTGATCTCTCTTTTTGCTTAAAACGGGCAAATATCATGTTTGGTAACGATCAAACAAAAATTACGACCGCTAGAGCGGCATCAGACATATATATATATATATATATATATATATATATATATATATATATATATAATTTTGAACGGACATTTTCGTCATCTCCTGAATAGGATCGATGGACATTTGAAGAAAACTTTCGAAAATCGTGTCATGAGTACAACCTCAATAGCGAGTGCTCAGAGTATTTTAACTACATCTGTAAGGTAGCTTCGCTGATAGTTTCATCTCACCATCTATTCTATATTTCTCCCGTAGTAAGAAGCATATATAAATAGGAATTAACATTTAAGCTGGACAATATATGAGTTATTCAAAACGATGATCTGGTGGGTAAAAGTGGGTGTTTATGGAATGCTGGAATCGAAACAATTCAAATATCTTGTTTAAAATTCTAGATAGAGGAAAACGGAATATAAGAACATTCATAGAACATTAAACTTCCAAAAAGACTCATTATATAATATTTGTTGGTAACAGTAAAGGAATCATTTCGAACTTCCCTCCTCATAGGGTGATTTCACCCATCACCACCTTTAGTCTTTAGGTTTGCATGAAACGAATAAATATAGAGGTTGGTATTGATAAAATGAAAATCATGTACTCTAGAACTTATAATGTCAAATGATAACGTTACACCGAATATATTTGCTTAGATCTCGTATAGCATATGTCCAACACACACAATATTTGATATTTATGGTTCGAATAAAAAGTTTCATGACATATCAGCCTATTATTAATTTTAAATGAGCAGCAGTGGGGCGAATACCTAAAAAATGCTAATATCTTGGTTGAACTTCTAGACAGACTAAAACTGTATATGACAACATTTAAAAAGAATGAAGTATGCAACAAGATTGCTTACATACACATTTGCTCATAATAGCGAATATATTTCTAATTTTTCTCTACACTAACAACCCCCCCCCCTCGTCCTCGCTTAATTTCAACCATTAACGAAATTGCTTTAGTTTTATGTAAAAAGTTCAAATATCCAATTTCGTAACGATCAAACCAAAATTGCGACCGCTAGAGTATTAACAGACACACACACACGCACACAGTTTTAACGAACCTCATTTTTTCATATCCTAGAAAGGACCCATGAAACTTCAAGATTTTTTTCCAAAAATCGTATCATGAGTACATCCTCGAAAGCTAATTTACATTAAAGGGGAAATCTGCTAAAAGAAGGTCTCTTCGGTTTAGGTCATGCTGGCCCCAGAATCCATCCAACCCGTAAAGGGAAACCAGCAATTGAGACTGTACTCATGATGTGATTTAAAAAAGAAAATGTCATCAATTGCCCATCTATCATATCTAGGAGATGGCAAAGTGAAGTCCGTTTTAATTCATATATAAATATATCATCTGGTCTGTGTTTTTGTTTGATCGTTTAGGAAACTCGTAATTTAAGGGTTTCATGTAAAAAGAAGTATCTAGTTCGTTAACGGCTAAAGGCGGGCAAGGAGAAGTGGAGGAATACGACCGCTAGACCCAGATTGAGATGTAACAATTCGTCAGATGGTACACCGAGGAGAGGAGACCTAATAGCAATCCAGAATAATGAAAAGAAGGGCTTAATCCTGGATCCTACAGTCCTCTTTGAGATATAAAAAGTCCATCACGCAGGGGCTGCGTAAACTAAGCAGATTTCCCATGTGAAGTTTAGTAATAGACAAATCTATATGCTGGTAACACAACACCACGGTGAATAAAACAAACGGAAATAAGAAATCTTTCCCCTCCCAACGGAAAGCGTTCGAAATGTAATCAAACAGGTCTGCCAGCCTCACACTGGAAAAAAAAACAATCACTGAAATATATCAGAAAGTAACATATTAACTTTATTGCAAACTACTTACTATATCTAGTACTGCAATTTATAATGAATCAGAATAATTTATATTATAATAACTCAAATTTTAGAATTTAAGACGGGGGTGGTACGCCAGAACATATTTGCTTGCATCTCATATAATAGAGGTCTCTTAATTACAATGTTTGGTATTTAAGCTTTGAATAATGTGCTTTATTATATCACAGAGTATTGTTTATGTAACATGAGTAAAAGTGGGGGTTTGCTGAAGGCTGAAAACTGAAAAATGTAAATGTCTCGGTTAATATTCAAGATAGAGAATAAGTGTATATGTTAATAATTATAGTACATTTATTTTGCAATAAGATCGGTTATATTCGATTTTTCGATCCGACGTATAGTAGCGGAGATATGTTGAATTTTCGAAATTCCTCCCCTCTAAACCACCCCTTTTCCTATGCCGATTTCAGCTGTTAACGAACTTGATCTTTCGTTATACATAAAACGACTAAATATCGAGTTTAATAACGATTAAACAATAATTGCGACCGCTAGAGTGGTAACAGACATATATATATATATATATATATATATATATATATATATATACACATACACACACACACACACACACACACACACACACACACACATACTAGCTAAGTTGCCCGGCTTCGCCCGGGAATTCATTTGGGACTGAATGGTGATGGTATTTTTTTTGGCAAAGCTTTACTTTGCACCATATTTTGACATTTATTCCTCCCAGTGTTTAGGGTTTATACCCGTCGTTGCTGTGAATTTGTTAATAATAAAATTAATTTTTTATGTAAGACTTCACTGTACTCCATATTGTCATATTTCCCATCTCCTGTGCATTATGCAAAGATGTGAATTATTAAGGACAAAATATTAACATTGAATTAATTTTTCCAGGTGAGGTACCTGGTAGTTCATATTGGAAAGAATTGTTGAGCATATCAATATTTCTACGTAAATTACTTGCTTCATACATTGTTCCCGAAAAAATGTAAAAAACAAAAGTTACTCTAAATAACAAAGTAAACAACCTTCGTCACTGGCTGGTGGTTGAGTACCGCTGGTAAGCGCTTTCGATGCGATGGCATCATCTTCAAGCCTGTCAATAGTTGTACTGAGTTGGTTGTCCGTCAGTCAGTGGACGGACAACCAACTCAGTACAACTATTGACAGGCTTGAAGGTGATGTCATTGCATCGAAAGCACAATGCCAGCGGTACTCAACCATCAGCCAGTGACGACGGTCTCCACCGAGAGGTATGACAATTGTATCATTATATTGGCGGTTCTAATCCTTTATTTGAATTACTAAACACCTTTGTTATGTACACGTTTGTCGAAAAACAAATAGACAATGAAATATCTGGACTTTTTATTTCAGGCCTCCCTTATAACCCCCACTCACGTTTGAACCTAAAAATTTTAATATAGATTATAATCATGGAAGAATTAATGCTAATTGACATACCGAGTTCTGTTAAGTTCGGTTCAATCGTTAGTGCCCAAGAAAATTGTAGGCTCCGGCTAAAGTTTTAGTGTATATTTTGTTTATACTTTGTTATAAGACAAAAGTGGATATCACAAAAGTTACTTCAAATAAAAAAATAAACTACTTTTGTCATATGCATATTTGCAGAAAAACGAAATACCGCTATTTTTAATTCAGGCCTCCCTAACAACCCCCACTTCTGCCCGTCCCTAGAAATGTTGGTATGGCTTCTTATAATGAAGGCGTTAGTGTTAATACACATACCGAGTTTTATTTAGTTCGGTTGAGTCTTTTGTGCCAAATAAAATTATTCACTTCCGCTATAGGTTTTAGCGTATATCTCGTTTATAATTCGGTATACGAAAAAAGCGCATAGAGCAAAAGTTACTCTAAATAACAAAGTAAACAACGTTTTTTATGTTCGTATTTGCCGAAAAACCAATAGGAAACGAAATATCGCTATTTTTAATTTCAGGCTTCCCTTATAACCCCCACTGCTATTCGTGAGAATATTTTATTAGGCACTAAAGGTTAAACCTAACTTAACAAAACTCGGTATGTGAATTAGCATTAATTCTTCCATGACCAGAAGCTATATTAAAATTTTTAGTTTCAAACGGGAGTAGGGGTTATAAGGGAGGCCTGAAATATAAATTCGGGATATTTCATTTTCTATTTGTTTTTCGCCCATCATGCACATAACAAAAGTTTTTTACTTTTTCATTTAGTGTAAATTTGATTTATAATTTTATTTTGTAAAATTAGGTATGAAGTAATTTGCGTAGAAATATTGACATGCTCAATAATTCTTTCCAATATGAACTACCCAGGTACGTCACGTCAATAAATTAATTCAAATCCATTTTATCTTTAACAATTCAAATCTATCTTATTTTTTAACGTCAGTAACAGATTGCACCAAGTATACTGCCCCCTCCCCTTCTCTTCACCCGAACCTAGGGAGGTGTGAGGTGGGGGTTACTTACTTTGTCGTATCTGTTCTTCCGCTTCTCTACCGACCCCATATTAGTCTATGTTTACATGATAATTTATTGCTTACACATTTAGCAATGTAGTGTTATTCTCAGGAATGTGAATTTGTTTAATAATCATAAATAAATAATTTAAAAGGATAAACGCTGGGGAGGTGCACCCAGTTATTTCTGGTATTTATTAACTTTGTTACGTTAATATATGATGTATTTACTGCAGACGCTATGAACCAATATGATTATACAGTTTACAATCGAGACTTACAAAAGAGTATTTTTATTGGCGGTTACGACGTACCTAAAACAGCTGTCACCGTTGGGCCTTGTACTGCATCAAGGGAAAAGAAATATTATTCACACATGGTTTGGATGACAGAATACTTTCTATGATTATGAATTACATGGTCCATTATACTACATGCATAGGAGGCCGAAAATATAAAACTATTGAAGACAGTGAAACCTTACAGAACAAATAATTTTATTATTAACAAAACCACAACAACGACGGATATAAATCATAAACACTGGGACGGGGAATCTCAAAATGTTGTGCGAAGAAAAACCTTCCCAAAAAAATACAATCATCATTCAGCCTCAAATGAATTTCAGGGCGAAGCCGGGTACCTTAGCCAGTATATATAAAATTGTAACCTTTGCCTGTACATTGATTTTTTTCTAGAAATTTCACGATACTTTTTCGTTTCACATGTCTTGGACACCATAACTGCATTTTGTTTCTTTCGTGTGTGTTTGTTTGTTACCTTTTCATGCATGAACGGCTGAACCGAATTTTATGAAACATGATATGTATATTACTACTAACCCTTAATATTGATATGCTCAACAGTCTATTCCAGTATGAACTACCCGGTACCTCACCTGGATAAATTAATTCAAATCCATGTTAAAATTTTATCCTTAATAATTCAAATCTATGTTATTCTTTATCACCAGCAACAGATTGCACCAAGTAAAGTACACCAAGAAACGTCTATTTTCCCTAAGTGTATTTAATACCTTATTTAATTAAAACGTGAAAAATATTTGAACAAGCAGTATTAGTATTGTGAAGATAATGTAATCAGATTTGTTAATATAATTTAATGTATTAGAGGATTGATATCCTAAATGAATAGCAGTTTGGCACCACTGAGCCTAGGGAGGTGTAGGGTGGGGGATACTTCCTTTGACCTATCACTTCCGCTGCTTCCCTGCCGACCTCATATTGCTCTATGTTTATAAGTTAATTGATGCTTATACTTTTAGCAATGTAGTGTTATTCTCAGGAATGTGAATTTGTTTAATTATCATAAATAAATAATTTAAAATGATGAACGATGAGGAGGTGCACCCAGTTATTTCTGGCATTTATTAACTCAGCTCTGTTAATATATGATATATTTTACTATGTACCAATATGAATATACAGTTTTCAATCGAGACTTGCAAAAGAGTATTTTTAATAGCGGTTATGACGTACCTAAAACAGCTGTCACCGTTGGGTTTTGTACCACATCAAGGGAAAGGAACATTTATTCAGATATGGTTTGGAAGACAGAATACTTTCTATGAATTATGAATTATATGGTCCATTAGGTTATAAAAAAAAATACATGCATAGGAGACGGGAAATATAAAAATATTCAGGACAGTGAAACCTTAAATAACAAATAATTTTATTATTAGCCAATCCACAGCAACGACGGGTATAAACCCTAAACACTGGGACGGGGAAATGTCAAAATACTGTGCAAAGTAAAGCCATGCCAAAAAAATACCATCACTATTCAGCCTAAAATGAATTCCCGGGCGACGCCGGGTACCTTAGCTAGAATATATATATATATATATATATATATATATATATATATATAAAAAATTGTAACCTCTGTCTGTACATTGATTTTTTTCTCGACGTTTCACGATACTTTTTCGTTTCACACGTCATACACGCATGTGAAAATAAAGATCAAGTTTGTTAACGACTAAAATCCGACAAGCTGGAGGAATTTTTGACAATTCGAAATACCTCCGTTATTATGCGTCGGATCAAAAAAGTAGAATATATGTTAGGTAAATATTTTGTCGTTTGTTTTGGTCTATCAAAACTGAAGGTTTTCCACACTTCCCGCCAGAATGCATGTCATGACTTTTGTTCTCACTAACTCAAATTGAGCATGAAATTCCGGTGAAACACGTGTGTGTATAAGGGAGATATAGTTTTTTTTTTTTTGAAAAAGCCTATATTTTATCTAAATCTCAATTATTTTGAATTCTTTGATAACACATCTTAGATACATATTCAATTTTATCAATCAATTTATTTATTTTTATTATATGTTGTTTAATATTTTTTATTCGATTTCCCTGTTATCCAATGTGACTTTTACGTTTTGTTTTCCTTCAGTAATGTAGGACATTGGGGGGAAAAATAAAAGTTTTAATTTGGGATTTTGATTGTATTGTTAGTACCACATAAACCCTTTTCAATTGAGCAGATTGATTTTTAACCATATTATTGCAATGGTTTTTACATAATGCCTGGTTATAATTGATATGTTAAAAAAAGAATTGGCTTATAAAATTCTTCGTGAACTCATATTTCATTTTATAAATTATTGTTGCTTCCTGTACACATTACGGGTATTATAACAAATCAAAAACTGGCACAAAAGGTTTTTAAAATTCCTCTAATTTTTTTTTTTTTTTTTTACATCGAGCTGAAAATAATTTTATTTAATCGAATTCGCAAATCGCTTGTATTTGCTTGAAAAAATACCACTTGGCATGCTTTTAGGAGTATATTGTCTTATTTACAACGTCGTCAGATCTTGCCTAAACTTGCCTATTCATTAAATATTTTACTTTTAGTGTTAACACTTTCGGTGCGGAAGACGTATTTTACCTCCCACGGACCTTTCCCAACTACATTGCATATCGATTAGATTTCAAATCGTGGAGTTTTTGCTCCCAAGTTCATAAAGAACTTCTCCAACAAAGAAAAACGAAAATCATTAGTGATTTTAGGGGGCAAATGGGATTAATCGTTGACCAAGTGAACCAAGGATTGAGTATATCTAATGACGGAAACACGGTGTAAGTTTTTTGCGTTTCCTCACATTTCGGGGTCAATCACAGGAATAGATGTAAATTTAATTAAACGGTTTCCTATTATTTGCAAGCAATATCGTCCAAGGCTTTGATCAATACTGAAAAGTTTACAAGAGAAACAGCTGAGATATTTGTGTATTTGTATCGATGGTATTACATGCCAGTAACAGTTCACAAACTGTTAATACATGGCCCGGAGAAAGTCAAACACGCTATTGTACCAATTGGTATGCTGTCAGAAGATGCTCAGGAGGCTAACCATAAATACTTCCGCGCATACAGAGAATCTTTTTCTAGAAAATTTTCAAGGACGGCTACCAAAAGAGATATCCTGAATAATTTGTTAATTAATTCAGACCCTTTAATATCACATTTAAGGCCAACACTTAACAACGATAGCGATCACTTAGAAACAAGATCTTCGGAAGTAAAAGAAATTCTAATTGAAAAATAAAAAACATTTGAAATTTTAGAAATGTTAGATATTCTTTCAGCTTACAAATTCTCATTATTAAATTAAATACATATATATATATATATTTTTTTAAATTTTTATTCTAGATGTATTTTTGTTTACTATTTTAGTATTGCGTTTGTGAACTTCAATTTATTAAAAAAATAAAAATTTATAAAACATATGTTGACATTATGTGTCTACAAATCACAATTCTCTATTTAGTAAGCGAAACATAATCTGGTTTTACACATTTAAAATTCATCCTACCGTTATATCGCATCTGGCAAAATTGCTTAAAAAATTGCTGATCAGGTAGTCAAATAGAGTATTCGATGTGCTTTAAAATGACACCAGAATCAATATTCTAGGACCAGTAGAAACGGAGATATTAATGAATGTCCGGCTTACCCTATCACTCGCTCCAGTGTGCCCCGTCTTAAGTTCTTGGACTTCTAAACTTTGAGTGATGAGATAAAAATTATTGTGACTCATTATAAATTACAGTACTAGATATAGTAAATAGTTGTCTATAAACTTAATATGTTATATTCAAATATATTTCAGTAATTGTTTTTATTTCGGGTGAAGAATATATCTATCAATGTCTACAGCTCTGAGAGGTTTTCAGGCCTGTTTGTTTACAATTCCGATGGTTTCCGTTCGGAGTTAATTAAAATTGACTGAATGATTTCTCATTACCGTTTGTATTTATTAATGGTGGTGTTGAGTTTTAGCAGATGTTGATTTATCTATTGTAAAACTTCACGAGGGAAATCTGCGGACTTTAATGATTCGCGTTTTATTTCTCAACAGCTGTATCTGCTGATTCTGGGTACGATCATGTGCGTTCTTTTCAGTCTCAACGAACCCGTTCTAGAGGAAGAAATCCTCCCTTGGCAGCGACAAGCATTGACATTGATAGTCAAGTAGTTTTTCGCCCATAAATCTCATTCCACCTATCCAGAAAACACTTCAAGGAACGTGGGTAGATAAGGAATATTACACCTATCCTTCTTTGTCTGAGTAGCATGGGTATCATTAAGGGAGCCCGGCCACCTGTAAGAGTGTGTCATGAGCAATAATTTGACGGCTGACTCAGAGAATTGATCCCAGTAAGGAAAGAGCTGGTAGTCACCCACGCAGGGTCGCTAGCTGTGAAAGAAGACGTGTAGAAAGTAGACTCGTTTCCGAGCCCGTTGAGAAGTGGCTTTTTGAAACGGTATTTCAAGTGCACCTACGCAGCCCGCCCTCACAGGACCTTGCTTTATTCAGGGCAGCTACTTGATCAGCAAGTCTAAATGCAAGTCGGTTTTCCCATTCGTAAAGGTGAGAATTGGACATTTTGGCTTCCTTGTACGAACTACTGTAATTGAAAAAAAAAATTGGGTTTCCCATTAGAATTGAGCTATCCGTCCTGACTCTCCCTGAACCCATTTTGACTAGTTTAGGCACCGATCGTGTTCTCTAATTACACACGTTTAAATGTGTTAAACTGTTTAAGAATGTATACATATACATAATATATATATATATATATACATATATATATACATACACACACATATGTATACTCTACTATGCACTATATGCTTGGCATTTCCTGAAGGGAACATACGTAAAATCTTGTACTCTCGTAACTCCTTATACCTGATTTAAGAGTACTTTTCGAGCTGTAAATCACCAATTGAGGAGGTCTATGTAAAAAGGGCTGATAACTGAAAACCTAGTATTGAGATATTGTGAGTGCAAAATTTCTCTTGTATATATCGTTTAATCTGAAACTTGTGCAACCTGAACTTCAAGTAATGAAATTATGTTCAATTTTTGGTGATATAATTTATGCAGAAATCTAAAAAAAAAATCGTTAAAAGTATTAAATAAACTCCTTATAAATATAACCTTACGCCCTTTTTTGGGAGATGGCTGGCAGCCATGTTTTTCATAAGCCCATTTTACATTGAAAATATGCCCTTCTTGCATAGAGATTGCCAAGTACGTTCTGATATTATTGAATAAGAACTAAAATAAAAACACATTTACAGCTATATGTAGAAAGTTAGTTTTTTTAATAAAATAGGACTGTATAAGAAACGTTACTGTATGGGATCCCCTTTTCTCAGTGAAATTACTACCAGAAAGTATTTTTCCCTGAATGACACGAAGGCGTTTTTCAGATATTGACGTATTGTTTTCATCAGAGAAGTAGGAGTGGGTGTTCAGAGGTGCGACTAATTAACAAATCTGAAATATGTTCATTATTATTGACTCAGATCAAAAATTATCATTTAATCAATACTTTTAGTAATTCAATGTTTACTTGTTAGGAGATTTCCTTTAAGAAACAATTTGGTCCTTGACCCCGATTAAGGTTGTTACCTATCAGGTAGACGTGAAAAATGATATAAAACTAATCTTGCTGCAAATCAGATTTTCTGTATTGTGCATTTATTCTCTATTTTTAATATTAAGCGTGATTTGCATTTTTTTTTTTAGTTATCACCCTCCAGGAAAGCCCCCCCCCACTTGTTTCATAATAGGAATAGCCTGTTAAATCATGAAACGCCTTATTGCTAGCTTAGATCAACGCTGATCATCATATTAGTTAATGCATGAAATGGGATAACGAGGACGGGTGGCTTGGAGAGAGGGAATTCAAAAAATTCAAGAGTAATTATTCTTAGTCAGATGAAAAATGTTATAGAATCAGCCTCGTTGAATGTTAATGTTCTCCAATTCCTGTTCTATACGTTTTAGCAGATTTCCCTTGAGGGAAATCAGCTATTGAGGTCGTACTCATGACGCGAGTTTCGAAAAATTTCTTCAAATGTCCATCGATCCTACCCAGGAGATGACAAAATTTTATCTCTCTCTCTCTCTCTCTCTCTCTCTCTCTATATATATATATATATATATATATATATATATATATATATATATTTGTCTGTTAACGCTCTAGCGGGCGCTATTTTTATTTGATCGTTACCAAACTCGGAATTTAATCGTTTTATGTAAAAATGAAGATCAAGTTCGTTAATGGCTGAAATCGGACCAGTGGGAGGGGGGGGGTTAGAGGGGTGATTTTCGGAAAATTCGAAATATCTCCGTTGTTATGCGTCGGATCGAAACATTGTATAGAACCAATCTTATTGCAAATTAAATTTACTATAAATATTGCTCTATACATTTATTCTGTATCTTGAATATTAACCGAGATATTTGCATTTGTATTCTGCATTGGTCGGCAGGAGTGAGCTGTTTGGTACTTTCCGAAGAGAGCTCTGGCGGCCGTTTTCGTAACTATTCCACCCTCGTGTATAAGTTTAGTGATCCCTTAATACTTACTACACTTGTTATTGGGCAGATTTCTGTATTGCAAAACTTCACGTGGGAAATCTGCTTAGTTTACGCAGCCCCTGCGTGACGGACTTTTTTTCTTAACACCAATATTTAGCGATGTATGTTTATTGGTTTTGTTTTCATCCCTCACTTCTACACATCGAATTTTAACTTTTAGTAAGTGACTGAACATCTCAGGCCCAGTTTAAATAGAAATTACTAAGTTTGCATGAGCTTCGTACTTCGGGAGAAAGATGCGATCACCAGTATGTCATTCCACTGATGTGGAAATCTGCTTAGTTTATGCCGTACTTTCGTGGCAGGCTTTTTCCTTTAACGCGAATATTAACCTAATAACTACTATTCATGCGATTTTCAACTGAAGCGGCGGTATCAAAAACATCTCAAGTACAGCTATTCGCATGTCAAATCTGGTATCCATTAATATTATTAGTGTAATTACTCCATTGTAGCAGGTAGGAAATTTGCCTAGATTAAGCGGTGTCTTCGTGAAGTACTGCTGTATTAAAGGCATTCTGACATCATAACCATGTACAGAAGTACAAGTACCAACTCCAATCTTCTAGCTTATGGAGATCGATATGTATATCCATGGTTGAAAAGAAGGTCAACTCCTCCACTAAGTTTTAGCAGATTTCCCTTAAGCGCTAAAATGAGGTCTGTTCAAAATTATATATATATGTCTGTTTACACTCTAGTGGTAGCAATTTTTCCATCATTACCAAACTCGATATTTAATCATTTTATGTAAAAAGAAAGATAGAGTTCATTAATGGCAGAAATCGGGCATGTGAGTGGAGAGACGGGGAGTTATGCGGGGGAATTTCGAAAATTTCAAATATCTCACGCTATAAATTTAAAAAAAAACTTTTTCTATATTTATTAATATTTAATAAACGACCTAGAAGGAAAAAATGAAAAAAAATCCAGGAAAAAATTGTCGCTCCCTGCGAGTTTCGATCTCGATATTTCCGATTACAAAACTCTCTTTGAAACACATACATTGGGAACAACTCAAGACATTCGGGCAAAGTTTAACAATTTTTTTTAGACAAACGCTTGAGAAGTCAAGTTTAAGTTTCTTAGATAGTTTTGATATCCAACATGATTTTTTTAATGAAATATTGCCTTTGGATGTATGTAAATGTTTTATGTGTTACTGTCTCTACGGTTCCCCACCTTAAGAGTGGACTGGGGGGGGGCTTTCCTCGCAGGGAGCTGTAGGAGGTAGCTGATTAGAGCAGTGTAGCCTGGACCAACAGCCGGCGACTGAAGCCCGTCCCCGTAAAGATGATAGGGTCCATCACTGACATCTCGAAGCCTAGCCCCCTCTTTCTTTTTATAGTATTATAGAACTGACAGAAATTGTTTTACTTTACATTTTACGACTCATACTTAGGAAAAGAACATAAGGTCCCTGCGTTTCTTCAATGCATGAGGGATCTATAAAGATATTCATGTGGCATAAACAACCGCTTTTATTCGTATGGAGAAATGAAGAAAAGTACTGATAATGAGGCCGAGCCCTCGAAGGCTATCTCTGGAATATAGAGTTAAAACCTAGCAAGTGGAGATGTTGACGTTTGTTTGAACCATGGATAAGTTCCAGAATCATTAGGGAGAAGGGACTCCAGGGGTTGGGGCTGAAGGGAGCATGGCATCGATCGGGGGAAGGTAGATGGTACGGCTGGAACGAGGTCAGGAGGAGAGACCAGTCCAGATCTACCTCCTTACAGGTTGGTTCCCTTTCCTTACTTACTCTACTCTCTCCTTTCAACTTTACGCTCTGCACTTATCTAAAAAGCTTAGCACTCTTGATGCGGACGGGACTCAGGTGTTCCCAATGCCGCACAGTCTCACTAGCATATGGCTTAAGAATTAAAAAATCATATTTTTGTCTAGATAAGGTGTATTAGTTATTGTTATTATACATTTAAACCTACACATACACATAGACTGGTTAAAAGCCCATTCAGGAAATATTGGAAACGAACAAGCTGACACGTAAGCAAAGGAAGCAGTTCAAGATACAAAAAAATCCCAGAATTCTCTTTCATACCACTCTCATACATTATAAAAGACTTACGTGCCGACACAATACATAAGTGGAACAGAGAATGGACGACATGTAACAAATTTTACAGCTTACCAATCAATACATACCAAATATAACGCACAACAACTACAACATAATTAAGAGTCGCCATCACAAATGCACACAATTTCTAACGGAACATGGACAGACAGGACATTATTTAACAAGATTTAAAATTCAAGACAATGTACTTGCGACTCACAGACAACACAAACGTTTTTACATATACTTTATGACTGTTCAACATTTAATCAAAACAGATCAAATTTAATAATGAACATATATTAAAAGGAGGTAATTGGCCAGAACTACCTCATATTGTATTTAACAAATATAATAAAGAACTTATAAAGTTTATCAAAAGTATAGATATGGATGTAGCAAAAATACATTAGAATGTAAAGTTGATGAATGGGAATTAAAATTCATTATATTTACCTTACATAGACTCGCAAATTAAACATCGGTTGAGTTTAAAAATGTATTTAAACATAATCATACACGTAATATACCACGTGGCAATGGAACATGTACCATATTCAAATAAATAACTCCTCATAGGGTTACTATAAGGAGAAAAAAAAAAGGTTTATTATTTTTTTCTAAACAACACAAACATGGAAGAAAAAATGTTTTCACTTCAAAAAATAACTTTTTATCGCATAAACATACATAAATTGTAAATGGAAACTTGTATATGATATTTAGGAACTTATAGAAAATATATACAGAAAATTAGAAATAATATTACTTACTCCCCCACAGAATCACTATATTGTAAACAAATATTATCATGTTTATTTCAATTTAGTCTATATAATACGTTTTCTTAAATTTTTGTTTGTGTTTTGGAGGTAACCTTTCTTAAAGTTGACAAATATGGATCTGACGAAAGGAGACGCAGTTTCATTACGAGATTAATTATTAATTAATACGAGAAATTTTCCTTGTGTTGTGTTCTCTGAGATACCTTATGACTTTGTTTCGGCCCTCGAATGCTTCTTCTGATAATTGCCTAATTGGTGTAATGAAAAAGGAAATAATATCAGGTCCATGTAAAAGCTATTTATGTAAAGACTTTGACATATAATACCATGAATGGTGCCTCAAATATACATCTTTAGTTTCTCCAATTACTTCAGTGAATTTCGGCTGCTTTCATAAAGGACCTGGTTGGTTATCACTTTTACATATTTCAAAAACGTTATCGGGAGGTTTAATGATTTATTTAACCAATCTTCGCATTTTATTTCGAACAGAGCTCCCACTTTCTTTGAATATTCAAGCAAAAAATATTGTCCTTAACTTCATCAGAACATTCTGATAAATTATATTCCTGCATGACTCTATCAAATAAAGCATCGTATTGTTTTCATACCTGTCGGTAGAGACCGTCGTCACTGGCTGATGGTCGAGTACAGCTGGCATTGTGCTTTCGATGCAATGGCACCATCTTCAAGCCCGTCAAAAAGCTGTACTGAGTTAGATGTCGGTTGGTGAGTAGTAGGACTTGGACTAAAACGTAAAGAACCCACCACACGAAAACAATTTACCTGGACACTAGCTAACACCCTTCGCTTGACACATCTGAGGTAAGTAAACAGACTTGGACTAAACGTAAACAACTACACGTTAACAAACTAATACGGTGACCAAACGCATAAAACTTACTGACCAACAGACATCTAAGTCAGTACAACTTTTTGACGGGCTTGAAGATGGTGCCATCGCATCGAAAGCACAATACCAGCTGTACTCGACCATCAGCCACGACGGTCTCTACCGACAGGTATGGCAACAGTATCATTTATATTGGCAGTTCTAACCCTTTATTTGAATTACCAAAGCATCGTATGTTTGGCTCCTTACTGCGCCAGACGTCATACAATTGTGCATTGGTTATGAAAACCAAACCCACAAAATCACGTAGGAAGCAGCCAAAAGCAGGTAAACTAGGTACCAAAATAATTGCGAAGCAATGTACTATTTTTGGCTAAAGTATGAAAACCCCGTTATTTTACGTTGTTTTTTTAATCAATTCCAAAGTTGAAAAATTGATGAACATTTTTTATATTACCTTAATGAATAGAATTTACCCATTTTCGCACTGTCGGTCAAGAATAGTCAATGAATGAGTCACTTAAGACTGACATTTGATCAAGTAATAATATTGGAACTACTAAAGTAAACTTACTAACCGAACCAGTTTTATTATTTGTATTGGTATCAGAAATTCAAGTTAATCCTTAGCTTTGAGCCTTTGTTTTTATATTCTAATTCCGATGTTTTCTTTCTGTTCTAAGGTTCTAATTTTTATATTAACCCTCGAAACAAAAGTTTTCAAACTTCATTTTTCTTATTTTTGAACACAGCTCGTGGACAGTGTGTGCCAGAGGGACTTCAGGTGAGGTTGTACAAACTTTCATTTCCTTACCTCTTGTTTCGGGCCGCACGTGGTGGGCATTGCTTGCTTCAATTCACTAATCTCTTCTTTCTAATGGTATATTTCGGTTTCAAATCGAACACCAAGTTCTTTTTTTCAATAATTTTTCAAAGTTGACTATTGATTTATCAGTATTTTTGACTAAGAATATCGTACGTTTCAATCAATATTTCTCTGTCTGTCTGTCTGTCTCTCTCTCTCTCTCTCTCTCTCTTTCTCTCTCTCTCTCTCTCTCTCTCTATATATATATATATATATATATATATATAATTGTAACCTCTGTCTGTAAATTGATTTTTTTTTTCAAAATTTCAGATTACTTTTTCGTTTCACGTGTCATAGACACCATAACTGCATTTTGTTTCTTTCTTGTATGTATGTTTGTTTATTCGTTACCTTTTCACGCATAAACGGCTGAACCGAATTATATGAAACTTGGTATGTATATTACTACTAACCCAACTTAGACTTTGGGCTATACTAATATTCTCTGGGACGAACAGAAGTGGGGATTATAAGGGAAGCCTGAAATTAAAAATAGCGATATTTTGTTTCCTATAGGTTTTTCGGCAAATATGAACATGACAATAGTTGTTTATTTTGTTATTCCGAATTATAAACGAGATATACGCTAAAAACTATAGCGGAAGTGAACAATTTTATTTGGCACAACGACTCAACCGAACTAAATAAAACTCGGTATGTGTATTAGCACTAACGCATTCATTATTATAAGCCATACCAACATTTCTAGGGACGGGCAGGAGTGGGGGTTGTAAGGGAGGCCTGAATTAAAAAATAGCGGAGTAACTTTTGTAATATTCACTTCTGTCTTATAACAATGTACTCGTATAAATGAGATATAAACTAAAGCGGGAGCCAACTATTTTATTGGGCACTAACGATTGAACCGAACTTAACAAAACTCAGTATGTCAATTAGCATTAATTCTTCCATGATTATAAGCTATATTAAAATTTTTAGGTTCGAACGGGAGTGGGGGTTATAAGGGAGGCCAGAAATAAAAATTCGCGATATTTCATTGTCTAATTGTTTTTCGACAAACGTGCACATAACAAAAGTTGTTTACTTTGTTATTTAGAGTAACTTTTGTTTTATACATTTTTTCGGGAACAATGTATGAAGCAAGTAATTTGCGTAGAAATATTGAGATACTCAACAATTCTTTCCAATATGAACTACCAGGTACCTCACCTGGAAAAATTAATTCAAATCTATGTTAATATTTTGTCCTTAATAGTTCAAATCCATGCATAATACACAGGAGACGGGAAATATGACAATATGGAGGACTGTAAAGTCTTACATAAAAAATTAATTTTATTATAAAAAATCCATTGCAACGGCGGGTATAAACCCTAAACACTGGGAGAGAAGTAAAGCCTTGCCAAAAAAAATACCATCACCATTCAGCCCCAAATGAATTCCCGGCGAAGCCGGGTAACGTAGCTAGTATATGTGTGTGTATATATATATATATATATATATATATATATATATATTTGTCTGTTACCACTCTAGCGGTCGCAATTATTGTTTAATCGTTACTAAACTCGATATTTAGTCGTTTTATGTAAAAAGAAAGATCAAGTTCGTTAACCCTAAACACTGGGACGGGTAAATGTCAAAATATTGTGCAAAGTAAAGCCTTGCCAAAAAAAAATATCATCACCATTCAGCCTCAAATGAATTCCCGGGCGAAGCCGGGTATCTGAGCTAGTAGTACTATAAAACTAGTTAATTACACGCGACCGAATAATGCATTTATTGAATAATGTACTTGGGTACATAGATCATGATCCTCAAAGACATGAATTACCGCGAAATGGTCGAGACCCTTCCATAGAGTGAAATAATCTGAAGAATATGTTTTGAAATATTTATTACGGGGAATGGTTATTTTTTTTATTATTTATTGTGGCATAAATGCATGGGCGTTGCCAGGGGTCTGGCCATTTTATGTTAGTATCGTTAGGTATTCTACTTAAATACTTTAAAATTCTACAATTTTGAGCACTCTTATAATAGAAATAACAATACATAAGCAATATATAATAGTTCCGGAAAATCAACAAGAACAAAACAACAATTAATGGTTAATAAACTGACAATAATATACTCTTAATAAAGTAATATATTTTATTTAGCTTTTCAATATTGCTAATATTTAGCATAAATTCCAATGAAAGTTCGTCTCTGTTTTTAACTATATATGATTGTAAATATTGTTTGCTGTGATTTACAAGTGCAGGGCAATGTAGCATTACATGCTTAGGCTATTATAAATGTATTTTTTACACCACTTACATATTTCGTCTGATTTTATGATATGGCCTTTACCTGTATGGGATATTTTAATGTATTAATTTGGAAGTAATTTGCTATTACAGACTCTCAGTTGGCTTATGGTTCTTAACTTTTCTATGCTGACGTTAAATTGAAGGTAATTCGCTGGTTCCGGATGTGAAAAGTTACAGAATAGTCTATAAAAGGGATTGTATTTTGAGTTAAGTGCCCGGTCAATATCTCTACAAACTAAATTATTTCTGGCTTTTACTATTATATTATTTTTATTAGCAAATAGTGTTTGAGGGTTAGATAGATTGGTAAAATATTCCTGTACAAAATTTGAAGCTGCAAACATTTTAATTTGAGTAACCCAGTTAAATTCATCTCTCTACTATCCAAAACAACCAATTTTTCAAAGCACCTCCGCGGCAACCCATGTTCTGGGAGGGATAATATTTTTAAACAAAAATTAATTATTTTCTTTAAAACAAGAATCAACATTATTAAATATTATATATAACAGTATTAAAACAAGCTATGGGGCAACGACCTGATTCCAGCCTGACTATATAATCAGGAGTACATCTTGGACAGAAATATAAATATTTAAAAAATTTGTGCCGGGGAGTAGTTAATTGGCTTAAACCTTAGGTAACCGTTACATGTCGGCACTAGACGCAAAAACAGATACTTTAATTTCATAAAATAATCATAAAAAACTAAAAAAAAATCGTTACGTAGGGGCTGTGTAAACGAAGCAGATTTAGTGTGATAGCAAGACACACTACTGATCTCACCTCACCATATATTGTCTATTTTGAAATAAAAAATCCAATTAGAAGAAGTGGGGGTTATTCTGATGGCTGAAAACAAGAAAGTACTCGTAACTCACTATATATATATATATATATATATACATATATATATATTTCATTTTGAACGGAGCTCATTTTCGTCATCTGCTTGGTAGGATCGATGAACTTGATGAAATTAATCGAAAATCACGCCCTGAGCATAATCTGAATAGCTGATTTCCCTTAAGGGGTGTAGGAGCTGATTTACGCAACCAAGTTCCGTCTTACTATTTGGTTCAATCATTTATGCACGATACAAATCTTTCCTTTTGTATATCTTTTTTATACATTGTTATACAATAAAAATGTATTGTCAATAGTTACTGTAAATAACAAGTTAAGTTTATTTTAGCAGATTTCCCTTAGGGTAAATCAGCTGTTGAGGTTGTACTCATGACGGAATTTTTGAAATTTTTCTTCAAATGTCCATCAATCCTACCTAGTAGATGACGAAAATGAGGTCCGTTCAAAACTGTATATGTATATATATATATATATATATATATATATATATATATATGTATGTATATTTGTCTGTTACCGCTCTAACGGTCGAAATTTTTGTTTGATCGTTACCAAACTCGATATTTAGTCGTTTTATGTAAAAAGAAAGATCAAGTTCGTTAACGGCTGAAATCGGACCAGTTGGAGGAGGGGTTTACGGGGGAGGATTTTCGAAAATTCGAAATATCTCCGTTACTATACGTCGGATCAAAAACTTGCACAGAATCATTCGTATCGCAAATAAAATTTACTATAAATAGTGTTATATAAGTTTATTCTCTATCTTGAATATTAACCGAGATATTTGCATTTTTATTAAATTTGGGCGGCTATCGGACGAGAGTGACTTTCCCGCCAAAAGCTAGTTCCTTGACTGCTCGGCTCTCGTGAAATTTCTCTATTGTAAAACTTCACGTGGGAAATCTGTTTAGTTTACGCAGCCCCTGCGTGACGGACTTTTAAGTACGTATTTAATTTTGATTTAGTTTTGAAATTGAATGTGGATTATATTTTAGAATTCTTAAAATTTTACGTTTTATCAACAGGCACTGATCATAAACTTGTGCTTGGAATGTGCACGCAGTCGAATAAATATTTATTGAGGACAAGAAGGCCTTTTTTTCATTTACCCTTTCCACCAAAGGTGTCAATGAAGCAGTAAGCAGCAGGTTATCCCAAATTGTATTCCAAAAACGTTATAAAAGTACAAAGTATACTACTTTAAAATAGTGGCTACTTAATATACGCGTAATCTCTCCATTACGGAAGCTTTCTATTTAAATATTTGCGAAATTGCTTGCTTTGTATGCTCAAAAAGTCATTCCAATTTATAAACTACAACTTGGTCTGGTTGGTTAGTAACTGCCCAACTTTCCATGTAAACATTTAGACTTTTTCCACCACCTATAACTGTTCATTTCAATGCAAGCCTGCAACTGATTCGCTAAAATTAAGGATCCATTCCTTTACTGAAACCACACAAAATCTTGGACAAGCAGCTTCACCTCTACATTTTGAAACATTTGGTTCGGTTTGCCTGGGGCATTCATTTCTTTCAATGTTGTCACTTTATTTAAACAAGTACGTTCTCTTCAGGTCAAGCTGTCACAAGGGCGTTTCACCTCCTTTGTGCATTAGTTATTCTCCTTCTAAATTAAACAAGGAACCTGAAACATATAGGAGAGCCTATCGTGGGCATGACACACAACTGACAACCTTACATACGTTAATATATATTTATTTTTTCACTATTTAAATCGACGATTGGTTCGGGGTCGATGAGTCTTCCCATAAAAATGAGTATAGGGAGATGCCCCTTCGCCACATTTTGTGAATTTGAGAGAGTGGACTGTATAGGATTGATAGATTAGATGTAATTATGAGAAAATTGCCATTATATACAATATTATGGGACTGTACAATGGTTATGGGGGTAAGCCTATTTCGGGGACAATTGCGGTTAGGGTGTTAGTTGTAGCGATACTCGAGGAAGATGATGATGATGAATTTATTGATGGGTCTCCTCTGCATCTGATGAAGGTTGGTTGCGCCTTATATGCGGGCGAAATGTTTATAGTTGCCTTGGACATGTGGGGTTTGAAGTTATGATTTGGAATGTGACTACTCGCCTGATTTATATCATCATAGTTCTGCCCCGCATCTCAGCTGCATCACCCGACGGGTCTTTTGCGCCTACTGGCACATTTTGGGGGTTTGTCACCTGCGATGAGAAGCTGTCTTTCTACATGCCGCACTAGGCTTCTATGTTGTTCTGGCTCTTCTTGCCCTTTCCTGTCGGGCCCCCTCGTGGCTGGATGCGCTGGCAGCGAGCTCCCCAGTCCAGGGCAAGTATGAGTGGACGGTGGATGACAATTTATTTTAATGTTCGCATTTTAAAAATTAATGTTTGAATATCGAAAAGGTTCTCTCCATAATTACGGAATTATTTTGATTGTATAGAAATGTTTTTGCTTGATGTTAGCATTATAATTCAATGAACTAGTAGTTCTAAAGATTACTATGATATGTTTCTCATATTATTCTTTCCTTTCTAGGAGATGGGTGGATTCCAACAACGACCATGGACACCAACGAAAAGGCGAGGTCCAATCGCCGCCGAATACACAAGCCCCGGACCCGCCTGTGTAACCTTACCGAACCTTATTGGTGAGCAAATTTATTTTTAGTTGTATACCACATCAAAGTTACTATACACACCACAAAAAAAAAAAAAAAGTAACTATAAATTACAACTTAGGAGGCCAGTAGATATAAAAGAGGGTTTCTGGAACACACCCTCAAAATCCCAAAAAAAGGTAAACGAACTAGCTAACATTTTACAAAACCAAATATTTCTAAAAATCCATAAAAACAATTATTTTTTTCGAATTTACTATTAATTTCTAAAAATCAAATTTCATCATATTTCAACATTTTTATAATGTCCTAAAGCTCTAGTGTTGATTCCATCCTCCAAAATATATTGTTTATCATCATCTGGTGAATAAAGCTTTCTTACTAACTTCAACAGAATATATTTCATGATTAAAACTTCTGATTAGATTCATACTTATATAATAATCGTTTTTATTGAATACACAATCTTTATAATCTTCGAATGTTTCATGAGTAATTAACTAAAAAAGATATTCAATCATTAAATACACAAAAAATATCATTTGGTTATAATGGATTACAAGATATAGGTGATGGCAAGAAGATTCATATTATTTACTTTTTAGAAAACAAAGATACAATCAATAAAAAGGTAGTCAAATCTAAAAAAAGTGAAGGGATAGTGATGATTAAATTAATTGAATACATTTTCTTATTTTAAGGTTTTAACCTTATTTTTAAGATTTTTCATAATTTTTTTTCATTTTTTTATGGATTTTTAAAAATATTTGTATTGTAAAATGTTAGCTAGTTCGTTCTCCTTTTTTTAGGGATTTTGAGGGTTGTGCCACAAACCCCCTTTTATATCTACTGAGGCCTATCAAAATATACATACGGAAATAGGTGTTTTCTTCCAGAATAGTAGTATTTAAATAACAGTTATTCATGACTTATGTTATGTTTAGATTTATTTTTGAGTAATCATAATTACCAGAAATAAAATATAACCACTCAGAATCCAATTTATATTTTTCTCTCAATACACATTTTTAAATAAGACCAATTGGGTGAAATGTAATTTAGCACCCTTGGTGGAAATGACCGATGACGTATTTTGGAAATTTTTTACTGCGGTCACTAGAGTCTATCCTCCACAGTCTAAGGATCCACCACAAAAGATAAAGTTAAAAAAAATGGCCGCGGTCGCCATTTTCAAAAGTGCTCCGCCGCCAAGGGTGGGGTTAAACTGCATTTTCACCGACCAATTTATAAAATCTGAGTCATGTATGCAGTTTCCCAAAGTTCCTATATAATTAACAAATAAAGTATTTATATTATTTAATATTATCATTCAACGTATTCAGATATTAAAAAGCTCACTCATTATTGCAAAATTGGTAAGGATTACTCACTGGTAGACCACCATGACTGTAAGTAGACCAACGGTTGGTTGTAGCTGATTGATACAGCTGCATCTGGCACGCTGCAAGAGATAACTAACTACACAAAAGTCTCTTTAGAACGGATAGCATTACGAATCAGTTAATAACAATTACAAGGAAAGACTCCAATGAAGCCCATCAATCAATCAGAGCCATGCAGAAACTCAGTGGGAATGGTTAAGAGAAGCGAGATGAGAGGGTCCGTGAGGTGGTCGGTCAGGAAATCTTGAAGAAAAGGGCCCTCCAGATAGACATGATACAGCCTTGTCTCTGAAAAAAACAAAACCCTCGGGCCGGAAGAAATTCTCTATGACTTACTGAAGTATACCGAAGGTGCATTAGGCAGGATGTTTGTCAGTTGATCTATAAGCACGATGATGATGTTCTGATCAACTATTCGTTGGCTTCCGGCAGGCCCACGAAATTTCAAACATTCTAATTAAAGCAGGGGTTACAGACAGTCCGAAATGAAGTAAGGTTATCATATACAGTCGGGATTTTAACAGGAATATATATGTTCGGAATTAAAACATAGGTGAAAGAGGTCTTTAGGTTTGGTGGGGATGATGCTAAACCCTGGGGAATTTTGCCATATTGAAGTGAGATCCTGGAATATTGAAGTGCTGAAACTGCTTGGAGAAGCCAATGTGCATAAGAACTGACCGGGAATATCAACATGTCGAACTGGGGCGAGATCGCGTTTCATAGTTATAGCACGTGCTGGTGTCTGGGAGATATTGTTACGGAGAATAATAATGTGGAAGCTGGTATAAATGCCCAAAAGTTATCAGTTGTTTCTTTGCACTGCAAACCGTTCTTCGCTTGAAGAGTTTGTCCTGGAAGATAAAAGTGCAGATATGCAGACGATCATCAGTCCAACAGTTATATATCGCATAAAACGTTGACTCTCTCCAAGGTAAGCTGGAAAGCAGCCCTAGTGGGAGAAGCACCATCCCCGGCGTGGAGGACGGAAAAGAAGCAATGCCGAATTGATGAAGTTGTTTCGAGCCTGAAACAATCTCCATATTAAGAAGGGCTGACTAAACTAGTTAGTGCTCAACAGGTTACCCAGAAAAATATGGTTCTACAGATGAGGCGAGGAAAAGGGGAATACCCAAGTAGAGGTGGGCGGATGATCTGAGAGAGGAATCACGATGACTGGTTGCCAATAATTGAAGGATCCCACCCGCAGACCACGAATGAGTATAAATTGTGGGAGAAGAACTGGTCTTGTAAGGACTAAAGTACCTAGCATTAAGGAAAACCGGTGCTGGACTAGCCAGGTCTGCAGATCGGCCAATACCGACGGCTCACGTGCCTCAAATGAAAAAAAGAAAATAATAAATTTAAAAAAGCATTAATTTTATTATTAATTAAAACCCCCATAAATATATACTGTAAATAATATTTATTTACATTTGTAACTAAATCTCTGAAAAATATTTCTATTATTAAATGTTATGATTGTATTTTGCACTCTAATATTCTTACAAGTTTTTTTTTTTATTTTTTAAATTGGCAATGTTTTGTAAGGAATTAATTTTCTGAATTATTATCACAGGTAAATCTAGACTTATTAATTTTTGTAATAGCCAAAAATCCAACAATAAATATTTGTTTGATTTATATATGCGCATTTTATAATCTCAAAATCATTAGGTTAATTATTTTCTTAATTCCAATTAAAAATATTCTAATTAAAAAACTGCAAGTAAAGGTATTATGATGAGTAGAATATATATATATATATATATATATATATATATATATATATATGGTGTGTTATTCTTTTCGGAGTTTTGGTCCGAATAAGAATAAAAATAGCAACATAAATACAACATAGGAATAACTTTAACATAACACAACAATAATTATAATTTAAAATAACAAGACAATGATTGTAATAGTACATAGCAATAATTATTGTAAAATAATATAAGTTGCAAAAACATAGTGGTAAGTGGCAATAACATAGATTTAATAAAACATAGCAATAATTAAAATAGTGCATAGCAATAACCATTGTAAAATAATATAAGAACTACAGTACAACAATTATAATATAGTTTAACAAACAAATACACCATACTATAAATATATAAAACATACAAAAGGCTGTGACCCTGCTATGTAAACAAAACAAGGAAGGTTACTATAACCCTAGTCATAGTGCAATAAGAATGTATAATAGTTTATAGATATATTTAGTCTTGGTAAGTAATAATAAGGAAAAAACACCCTTTTACAACAATGTATAATAACAATGTGCAATATTATAAAGTAGTACATGTAATTTTACAGCCCTGAAGAAGAGAAAATAAAGATTCTCGAAATATCGGCATAAACTAAGATTCATTTCACCAACATTGACCAAAACTCCGAAAAGAATAACACACCACATATAAATACAACCTGGTCGAAAACATCAGCATAATTATATATATATATATATATATATATATATATATATATATATATATATATATATATATCAAATAAAATATTGTTTGTATTGTATTGCCAAGGAGAAAACCCATAATTTCTTCGCAAGATGACATTTTTTTTACTAATACAAGAGCCTTTATATTTATGTTCCTAAAGATATTTTATGAAATAACTATTTTACATTTATAAATGTCTCATTAATAACGTTTGGGTCATTCAATTTTGTTTTTACTTTTCAGGTCATATGACAAACGATTCGAAGAAAGGACGAGCACCTGCATTTAGTTTTGGAGCAAGGTGAGCCGCTCATTTATTTAGTTAGTAATTCTATGCAAGATTAAAACCGATTTTTATTTTTATTATTTTGATAGAATATATGTATTACATTCACACTTACAATTGATAAATGATCTCAAAATGTGTATTTTAAAAGAAAAATACTAGTTAAATGTGACTAATTTGGTAATAAGACATGCTAGAGTATAACAAAAAGATTCTGATCTATACTAAAATTATTGATCACAAACAGCTTGCACACACAAAACATCAGTGGTTAATGCATTAATTTAAATAATGAATCATATGGGAGAGAAAATGAAATGTGATCTTTTGTCCCTTCCCTCCTTGGCCATCTTGGAGACTTGGGAGAATATTGCATGTTCACAATAGAACTACCAATCATTTTCGAGGAATGGAGGTTGATGTGTTCTTCTATTTTTTTCGAATTAGAAGAACACGTCAACCTTTAAAGAACTGTTTGACCCACCATAGAGCTCAAACCTTGAACCACCTGATTACCGTCTGTTACGGTCTTTGATACACATTTGCATGAAGAAATGTATCATGATAGCCATGTTAGCCGTATTTGGCGGGGTGAAACAGAAATGGTTTCCCTGTGGAAACATAAAGATTGGATGCACGAAATAATCCCATCATATACCTCAATAACACAAATACCCTGTAATATGAACAGTAAACGCGCAGACATTCATTTCTCTTGCCCCATATTTAAGCATTAAACGAATATATGTTCATTCTGTCGAAAATGCATTGATATTATATTGGAATCCCGTCGAAATATAAAGATTTGAATAGCTGAAGGAGTAAATAATCCATTTATTGTCATCGTTCTTGGGACAAAATAAATCTAGTTTCCCTTCGAAATTAAACGATTGTAGCATCTTAGCATCTAGAGGAAAAAATGTTATAAAAGTGTATTCTGGCATTCTGCTGTAATACAATAGATGAATGGACGAGGTGTTGATTGAGATCGGAAGAAATTAGAAACATTGTTACCCGCCTTTGTCGGGAAACCAATAAAAATGGTTTCCCTTGGAAATCTAATAATGTTCATTCTAATCCCCTACTCCAATCATTGGTAGTGGGGCATAATATAGTCCACGTTAGAACACCTTAATCTTGGAAGAACTGTTCGATCCACTTGAAAACTTGAACCACCTGATCGCCGTCTGTTATGGTCCATGTCACCCAATTGCAAAAAGAAGTATATCATGATTTAAGGTCAAATGAAAAAAGTCCGTCACGCAAGGACAGCGTAAACTAAGCAGATTTCCCACGTGAAGTTTTACAATAGAGAAATTGTACGAGTGCCGAGCTAGTCAAGGAAACGGCCGAACTAGCTTTGGGCGGGAAAGTAACTCTCGTCCGTTAGGCGACCAGATTTAATAAAAATGCAAATATCTCGGTTAATATTCAAGATAGAGAAAAAATGTATATAACAAAATTTATAGTAAATTTAATTTGCAATAAGATTGATTCTGTACAATTTTTCGATCTGACGTACAGTAGCGGAGATATTTCGATTTTTCGAAAATCCTCCCTTGTAAACCCCCCCCTCCCAGCGGTCTGATTTTAGCCATTAACGAACTTGATCTTTCTTTTTACATAAAACGACTAAGTATAGAGTTTGGTAACAATCAAAATAAAATTGCGACCGCTAGAGCGGTAACAGACAAATATATAGATAGATTGATATATATTATATATACACACAGTTTTGAACGGACCTCATTTTCGTCATCTCCTAGGTAGGATCGATGGACATTTGAAGAAAAAAGTCGAAAATTCCGTCATGAGTACAACCTCAATAGCTGATTTCCCTTAAATCTGAAAATCTGCTAAAATGGTATCAATACCTGAAGACTGGATAAGGATGAGATTTGTAATCCATGATTCAAGATTGAACAAGCGTTCTCTAATTCACTGCAGTATTTTATGTCAGAGTACAGACTCTACCCACTTCCAGGTCTGCATTGGTGCATTGCATGATGTTCAGTATACAATATTCAACAAAATTTCAACAAAACAGGCTCTGATTTTGTGTCAACTCATATTATGAAGTCAACCCTTCAGTGGTATGTAAGATATTATCAATGGGCAGAGAAAGATTTCCCTAGGATTTGCTATAATAGGCTCCTATGATTAAATCAGACTCCCACAAATATACAAATATCAGATTTAATTGGGTATATCAAATTAAAAACTTAGTAAACACTTTAAATTTCATTGACATCTGGCTTACTCAAGAAAAAAACCTAATTAAATTACCCATTAGCTCAATAGTAGTAGCATACCAAAGTAAATTACTTTCTATAGAACTTGAAAACTCACAATTTCAAATAATAGTCCGTTACAAAAGGAAATTTTCACAACTCCCGGTTCACCTCAGGAATTTCTAACTATAGGTTTGCCATTCCAAATTGTAAAAACCATTGCTCAGCTAAGAACGTCAAGCAACTATTGTATAAAGTTTTCAATGAAAAATGTATACTATAATATTAATCCAAAAGAAATTTGCACATTGTGTAATTTAAATATGAATGAGGACATTTATCATATAATGCTTCATTGCCCTATTTACTCCCGTTTCAGAGAACAGTATTTACCATTCATCAAACAGCCAGCAGATAATTCACAACTTCATTATATTCTAAATAGTGCCACTAGACAAGTATATACTAGCATTTTTAAATAGTTAAGAAATAGTTTCAAACTTCGTGAATCTTATCTGAGTTAACTTTGTGAAATTTCTTTTCTTCTCTTAATTGTTTTTTTTTTTTGTATTTAGTACGGTTATACCTATGTATTAGTAAGAACAGGATCCAAGATAATGATAAGTTTAATAATACTATTATTTTGAAAATATAATGTTTTAATATTAGGTATGATAATAAAATATAATGACACTTATTAGTTTAGAATTTTCTAGAAATGTTAATGTAAATTCTAGTCAGTTATACTCAATTCTAGTTTGTAAAAATATGTATATATATATATGCTACTAACTTAGAAAAACTAACCTCATTATATAAAGCCTGCTCCTTGCTATAAGGAAAATCCTTGTAAGCAATAAATAATAATAAAATAACATCCTTGCCAATGCAATGCCACGCAACAAGTGATATTATTTCGTAGTAAGTAGGTCAAGTGCACTCACTTTTCAAAATAATCAATTTTTTTTTTTTTATTTTGAGTTTTGAAAAAATATTTTATTATAACCTGCAGTGTGTTATATCTCATGCGAATAGCCACGACTAACAAAGTGAGATCCTACCACTCTCACCTTCCTAACTCAATTATAACAGCATCTAGAGCAATTTTTTTAATAAAAAAAAAAACCCTGTGCGGCGTTGTTGGTCTCTTTTTGTAAACTTTACGAAGCCGTATTTCGGAAACAGGTTGAACTAAAATAATTAAATTTGATATTTTTTTTTATTCTCAGTACCTACTACCAGTATACAAAATTTTAGGAGATTCTAAAATAGTGAGGTAAAATGGGTTTGTTGAACTGGAATGGAATACCCAGAAGTATGTAATTCAGTTTCACTCGGTAGTTAATGGTGAAATTCCTATTCTCTCCCGCAATAACTAATTAAATTTACATGTGGATTAATAACATGTTACTACTTAATTTTTTTTTCCAGGCATGGAGGAAAAAACGATAGCATTGGTCCTGGTCCTGGTCAATACAACGTCACTGGACTAAGTGCAAAAGGTGAACATTTAATAACATTTGCCTAGATTACATCCATCGTTTTGGGCTTGAAAAATATATAATTTTTGGAGACAATGTAATTAGCATATTATCTTCTAGACATGCTTTGATACGTTGCAATCTTTTGGAAATTTAATTCTATCTAATCTGTCCCAACCAGTTTTAAATGTCAGCAGCGGTATTGAATCAAGAGGGAAACTTTACTCTACGGTTCACTACTCTGCGATTAAGCAAACTAAGCAGATTTCCCACGTGAAGTCTTACAATAGAGAAATTTCACAAGCGCCGAACAGTTTTGGCTGAAACTCATGACTAAAATGCAAATATCTCGGTTAATATTAATAAGATAAAGAATAAATGTATATAATAATATTTATAGTAAATTTAATTTTCAATAAGATTGATTATATACAATATTTCGATCCGACGTATAGTAACGGAGATATTTCGAATTTTCGAAAATCCTTCCTTCTAAACCCCCCCCCTCCCACTTGTCCGATTTCAGCAATTAACGAACTTGATCTTTTTTTTTACATAAAACGTTTAAATATCGAGTTTGATAACGATCAAACAAAAATTGCGACCGATAGAGCGTTAACCGCTGGCCGTGTCAGTTAAGGCGTTAGTCTTAATCTCGCGTGGTCAGCCTAGAGTGGCGGGTTCAATTCCCGCCCTGGGCAATAGAAATTTATTTGTTAACGGACTCAGTAAATGAATTCCTTAGTTCCACCCTGGGTAGAAAAGGGTGGTAACCTGTCGATAACCCGTCCCAATTAGCAGTAGTAGCATAAAGTGGACGTAAATAAATAAATAACAATAAATAAATATATATATATATACACATATATATATATATATATATATATATATATATATATATAATTTTGAACGTTCCTCATTTTTGTCATCTCCTGGGTAGGATCGTTAGACATTTGAAGAAAAGTTTTGAAAATCGCGTCATGAGTACGACCTCAATAGCTGATTTCCCTTAAGGAAAATCTGCTAAAAGTCAAACTCACTTCTACGAGTATATTTTATTGTACTAATGGTACTCTTTCTCTTTTTAAAAAAGTAAACAAAAAAAAGTCTTTTCCAAAACATTGTCACAATTTCCGGGGGGTAAATTTCATTTATTCGAAAATTTAAAAATTGTTTTGAACCAAATAAAAACAAATATGTATTCTGCTGATTTAATATTTATATTACCTCTTATTAATCTAATCATAGCAAGTTTTCATTAAAAGAAAGACTATATTCTGAATTATAAATATTTTAATCTCTTGAAAACGAACAGAGAAGAGAAATACATACAGGAATTTTTACAATAAAATGTATGCTTCTAATTGAAGCGAGTTAATATTTTTTTGTCGTAATGACTATAAATACGAAGTATTCTAAAAGATAGGCATTTACAGAAGCGTATTCACAAGTGTAAATAGTACACATGAAAGAGAGAGAGAGTCAGGAATATTATTTGATAGATTTAAACTTATGTCGTTATTTGATGAAATATAATGTTAAACAGGAAAGGACTGCCCACCAGCTGCATCGCTCCATTCCCGTGGGAAAGACGCCAAGCCAGAGAATACCCCAGCTCCTGGAGATTACAACCCAGAACGTAGTGAAAAAGTAATTCATGACAACTCTCCTAAATATACTTTTGGCCTTAAAACACAACTAGAAAAACCCAACAACACCCCAGGTGGGTACCCCAGGTTTTATATTAAAGAGCATATTCTATTTAATTTACCTCACTCACATTCACACACACACACCATCACACAAACCTCAAATCCGATTTCTGGACCACTAGAAAGAAAAAAAAAAAGACAATCTAGAAAATATGCTCAAAAATCTGGTTTCTAGCTCACTTATAAAAAAACTACATTTTATAAATATTTTTTTCAAATCAGCAAAAATACCCAATCTCACACTCTTTGTCGCTTCAACCTTACTTTGCTTATCCCATCTTTCTGGGATGTTCAACTCTGTTTATTAGAGTTGCTTAGCCATTCACTGACATACCAGGCGTTCATAGCCGTCGGTCAACTTTCAGGCATTTATTTTTGCAAAGCAAGGTGAGCTTAGAGTTAGATTAGGCATTTTTGAGGAAAATAGCCGGCATATGAGTTCACTTCATGAAACTTATCTTGAATCACTAGCTATGCGCATCTTGCTAGTGAGATAAGTTTCAGTCAGTTCTCTCATTTTTCCACAACTGAATAAGTAAGTTTTTTCTATATATATAGCAACATTGTGTTGAGCAAAATGGTCGAGAACTTAGGAAACATTTAGCTTTTTTATACCATTATTGGTTTATATAATTCATAATTATATCATTTTTCCATTAAAATACTTTGTTAAGAAATATATGTTTAAGTATTTAATAATTATTTTCCATTATTATAACAAATTCATTAGAAAACGTGTAAATAGAAGGATTCACTATTAGTTCTAGAATTATCAGATAGGTGGTAGCACTAACAAAGACACAAGCAGCCGTTGAGGAAACTACGTTCTGATTAGTTCATTAGGACACACCCCTTATGATAATGAGCCATGATAATCAAAATGGCGATGTAGAATTCTTTTAAAACAACTCAATTTACATTTCTATAATATTATTATTTACGAAATCATATTGCAAATTCTTTTCTGATACAACAACAACATAAACATTTGTATTATTAGGAGTTGCATTATGAAAATCAACATTAATAAGAATATTATTTTTACTTTGTGATGTATTTAATGGTCCTTTCCTTACATCTAAAACAAAAATCGGACGATTCGAAATGAATTCGTTTGGTGTATACAACATATTTGCATTTGAGCAAAAGGCCTTTTTATAATCTTTATACATTTCGTAAAGCAATGCATAATTTCCTTCACTAATTTCTAGATTCAACATTTCTTCTGGATAATAGGATTCATTAATTTTAACTCGAATATTTCTTACATTAACATGATCAAATTTTGATGTATCTTGTGTCTGATGGTTTCTATCAATTTGAAAAGCAACAATAATAAATTTGGGTTTATCAATATTTCTATAAATATTTGTGATATCATAACTAAAATGTGTTAATCCAGAAATATTTGATTTTTCAATACATTCCCAAGTTTTAAAATTAAATTTTTGAGAACCTAGTGTAACCATTTCATTAATCAATGAAAATTTCGATGGTGTTTGAAATTCCAAAATTGGAACTCTAATAAAAAAATCATTAATAGTTATTTTTCCTTCTGGTGCAAGAGCACCAGCAATTCTTTCTCTTAAACAAGCATCATGATCCCAACTTCTGATAAAAGTTATTTGAAAACCACCTTTATAGATTGGAATTTTAATGTCTCCAAAGAAATCAATTCCTAAATCTGATAAATTTCCAGTAACAAAGAATTTACCATATTTTATTGTTGAAATTACACCACTATTTTCTTTTGCTATTGTCTCATCTTTTGATAAAGTAATTGTATTTTTGATAGTACTAATAATTCCAGGATTTTCGATTCTATCAATTAATTTATTATGTTTTTTTAGTTCAATACTGCGAAATAAAAATGGAACAAAGTTATCTGTCAATTTAGTTCCTGAATTCGCACCATATTTTTCACCATCTTTTGCATTAAATTCGCCAGAAATGAAATATTGAAAATTAGAACCAACAAAATTATCTCCAACATCGATTAAAAATTCAATTCTCTGATTTTCTTTATTAAAATTGATTTCAGTATTATTGGAAGGTAAGAAATGTTTGAATTGATGTTTTTCAATATCGCTATAATATTTAGAGTAGTCCATTTAATAAGAAAAAAATATAATGAAAAAAAATAAAATTTAAAACAAATTCAATTTAAAAAAATATAATTTGATAAAGATGGGACACTTTCAACATTAAATCTATTTTTATAATATTTTGAAAATTCTTCATAATTATCTTGTTTAAATTCATTCGAAATATCATCCCTTTCAAAAATTATTACCCAATTAATTAGATGTTTATATTTTAATAAAGTTTCTGGAGAAAAATCTTGATAAAAAGACATAGTATTCCAATCTAATAACGAAGAATAAAACTTAATTTTTTCTTCATCAATCCTCTGATATGTTGAAATAAGTTTCCAATCTACTTTATTCGCAAACATTCCTAATTCTTCTAATGTAAATGGATGGTGTTGTGAAACAAGATTCCAATTTAATTTATTCTGAAATACCATTAGAAATTCAGTACTCAAAATTGGAAACGAAGATATTTCATCCCAATCACAATTATTTTGTGTTGACGTCATTTAATAAGAAAAAAAATATTTAAGATAAAAAAATAAAAAAAGAATCTTTTCATTTTAGGAGCGATTTTGCAATAATTAATTTTTCAAGATCTTTTTGCTCTTGTGATATTTTATCATTTAACTCCTTCTTTAATGGTCTAACTTCTTTATTAATTTTCTCAATTAACAATCCTTTAGATTCTTCTATTTTCTCAATTAACAATCCTTTAGATTCTTCTATTTTGTCATAAATCTGTTTTTCTCTATCTAGAGATAATTGAACTTTAGAAATGACATCACGAATTAAAACTTGAGAAAGTTTTTCAATCTTCTCGTCTAATTCTATTTTAGTTGCATATTCCAATAATTTTTTATTAATTTCCTCATCAAAATCTTTTATATCAATTGATCTTGTAATTCTCGAATTTTTAGTTTTAAAATCCTCAAACATATTTTTTACTTGTTTTAGAATGACAACATCATTATTATCTTTTGCCTCTGAAACACTAACAAGTCTTCTTTTATTAAATCCTATATACGATTTTGTAATTGTAAAAAAAGATGCAAGTATGTCATAAACTTTTGTTTTTAATTGATCATTTAATTTTTTATTAATATCATCATTTATTTTTTCATCTATTTTAGTCTCTAAAATTTCTAACTGAGGTTTTATTTCATTTGATAAATCTTTTAAAATATCGTTCTTAATATTTAATGGTACACTTTCTTGTTTAGAATCAAGGGGTGCTATCCGATAGCCCCCATCATATTCTATTTGATTTCCATAAATATCAAATCTTAAAATAACTGATGAATAAGATTCCATTTTTCTTTATTTATTATATTTAAAATTTCATTAAACGAACATTTATCAGAAAACATTTTAAGAACTAATAAACATAAATGTCCACAGATAGGTGGATCATTAATTTCTTGAAGTCTATCTTCGTTATATATTAAATTATCTTTTCCCAAATATATAACTAATTCCTTCGAAGGTTGTAAGTTTCCATAAGAATTAAAATAATATTTTTTATTTCCATTTTTATAATAAGCAACCCAATGTGTACCATTTCCAAAAGAATTATCAATGTTTACAATTCCACATTCTATATTTTTAATATTTTTAGGAAGTTCGTTTCTCATAAAAACTCCTCTAAAATTTTTTATGTTTAACTTTTTAACTAAATTTTCAATATCAAAATTAGATAAAGGAATTATTTTTTTTTTTTACTTTCAGTCTTTTTTGTTAAAATTTTTCCTCCCTGTTTCTTTTCCATTTCTTTATTATGTCTAATTTGTTCTTCAATTAATTTATCTTTATATTTTTTATCAATAACCGAATTTGCAACTGCACTTGCTCCACTTGCTAATGCAGCTAAAGCACCAATTCCAGCAAAAATTAATGGTAATATACCACCTTCTTTTTGATTTTCTCTTAATTGTTTATAAGTTAATTTAATTCTTGTCCCTTTCCCATCTATAGCATGTTTGTTAATCTTATCAATCTGTCTTTGAGTTAACAAAATAGAATTATTTCCTTTTGTTGTATCGATTGTAACATCAGTTTTCTTTTTAAAAGCATTAATAATTTTAGATTTTTGACCATCTGTTATAGAAATTTTAAAAGGTTTATATTCACCCATTTTAATTTATATTTATTATATAAAAAAAATAAAATAAATTTTTTTTTATTGAAATATATCAACTTCTGAATGTATTAAACCCATTCCTAAATGTCTTTTAATTTTCATAGCATTTGTTGTTAAATAAGCAGCAGTTCTTTCACCCAAATCAGCATCATTTGAAATAACTCGTTCCCAAGCTTTATTTTCTAAAACTTTATCAGCAATATGTCTGTCTGAAACTTCTTTATGATCTCTATAAGCAATATCATGTTCTTGTGCAGCTTCATCTAATTTATTAATTGGTTTATCACCTCTTTCTAATCTTTCATTTAATTTTGTACCTGGACCTAAATAATTATAACCTGGATAATGTAATTCAAAGGGTAATTTATTTAATATTTTATTAAACAATCCAGATCCAAAAGTTTCATCTTTAATTATTTTATGTGGAAGAGCATTAACTAATCTTATTAAATATTCAGTTCCTTTTTGATCATCAATATGTTTTTCTAAAAGATTTGTTAAAAATCTAATTATTCCAACTTTTTCATTATGAAAGTTATTATCTCCAGCTTGTTCAGATGCATATATTAAATTCAATCTTGAAATTAGTTCATTTAAATTATTTATATATGAAACTGAATGTTTATAATTCCTTTCCCAGTAATTTGTTTTGTCTTTAATTCTTCATATATTGGTTTTAATAAAAATTTATATTTTGGTGTATTTGGAACTTTTGGTCTATTTGATGATGATGTATTTTTATGATATAAAGCTTCACTATCAATTAGAATTTCTTTATATGTATTAAAATCTTCTTGGGTATATAATTCTTTATTGTTTTTATCAAATAATTTGTTATATTTTTGAGTTAAAAGAACCCACAATCCTTTAGTTCCAATATATTTCTTTCCATTAATAATTAAATCATTTCCATCAATCTTAACATAATTCTTCCCAATTTTTGGAGATGATTCATCATCATAATAAATTCCATAATGTTTATCAGTATTTTTCGCTAAATTTTTCGATGCAGTAGGGCTTAAAATATGAGAGAAAGAAGATGAAGAATCATTTAAAGAATCTGATGATATAGAACTTTTTGATTCATTTAAACTATCATCACTCAATTCAATTTCGGATTCATCTTCATTAACTTTTTCCATTGGAACAAATGTAACTTTTTTTTGTTCTTTTGTAAAAGGCGTACTTTTTGCAATTGGTGTATCTTTCGCGAATAATTCTTTTTCAAAAGATGTTTCTTCTTCTGAAGGAGGAATTTCCATTTCGGCTATGTTTCTTGTAAATGGTACAAGATCAGTAATTAATGTTTTATTTTGTTCTAATACATTTTGTATACTTTTATCAACTTGAGAAATTTTTTCATTAAAAGTAGTATCAAGCTTATCAATAGCACTTGTTATTGGACGATATTCTTTATTTTTAGAATCTTCTTCATATATTCTCTGTTTCCTAGCATGTTCAAATTTTTTAATTAAACTATCTCTTATTTTAATTATTTCTTTTGGATTCATTTATTATAGAAAAAATTATATAAAGTTAAAAAGTTAAAAGCTTAACTTTTTGAAAGCTTAACTTTTTGAAAGCTTAACTTTTTGAAAGCTTAACTTTTTGAAAGCTTAACTTTTTGAAAGCTTAACTTTTTGAAAGCTTAACTTTTTAAAAGCTTAACTTTCTTTATGTTTCATGAATCAGACTCAAATATATAATATTACTGACATTTTCATTATTTAATAATTCATGTCTTTCATTCATAATACTTAAATTTATTTTCTGAATTTTATGAATATCTTTTCTAATTGGAACATAATGAATTTCTGAAGGTTTTTCTGAAATTTTTGAAGCGAAAGGAACATTTGGAAAAAAATTATAAATTAAATCAGTTTCTTCATGAATGTGTTCATTCGATGAATGACTAACTAAACTAGATTCAGCCAAATTACAATGAATTTCAATAACATCAAAAGGTCTTAATTTTGGTTTAAATTTTCCAACATGTTTCTTGTTGTTTTCATAATATGTTGTAATTTCATTTTTAGAAGGTATTTCAAAACCGAAAATGTTTTTAAGATTAACATCTAAATCAAATGGATATGATGAAAATATTTCTATTTTTCCATCATTATTGCCTTTTATATAAAACTTATCGTTTCCAACTTCTTTCTTTATTAATTTATCGATTTCGTTTAAATTCCTAAATCCTTTTTCAATTTTAATATGTTTTCTTGATTTATTAATATCGAATGAAATATATGAATCTTTTTGTATATTAGGAATATTATTATCTGAATAAAAACCAACAAGACCTATTTTATAATTTATATTTTCGTCTAGAAATATTGGATGAGCCAATCTCAAACTCAGCTCAGAAGTTTTTCCAGTTACTTTTATTAATTTCATCTTATATAAATTATATTTATAATGGGGAAAAATTATCAATTAAAAGTTTATTACAAAGATGAAAATAAGAATAATAATAAACCTTTTCCATTACCATTAAGATGTATAATTATTGGAAGTAGTGGTTCAGGAAAAACAACTTTATTAACAAATTTTATTTATAGAAATTGGTTAGATTATTCAAAATTATATGTATGCAGCAAATCTTTAGATCAAGAAGTTTATCAAAAAATGATTGAGTTGTTTAGTGATGTTGAAAATAAAATAAATGAAAATATAGCACTTTTTTATGGCGATATTGAAGAAATGGAAAATGTTGATAATTGTGAACCAAATAGTTTAGTTGTCTTCGATGATTGTGTTTTAGAAAATCAAGAAATAATTAATGAATATTTTGTTAGAGGCAGACATAAAAATATTTCTTGTATTTATTTGAGTCAATGTTATAGTAAAGTTGATAGACAGTTAATTCGAAATAATGTTAATTTTATTTGCGTTTTTCAACAACCCAATCATTACACTCGAATGATATATGATGATTTTACAGGAAGTGATTTTCCCAATTTTGATAATTTTAAAAAAATTTGTAATGATTGTTGGCAAGATGATTATGGTTTTTTATCAATAAATACAAATAATAAATTAAATAATGGAAAGTATATTCATAAACTAGAAAAAATTATTTCTTAATTTTTTTTATAATAAATGGCTCTTATATATTGTGTGAAGTGTAAAACCAAAACTGAAACGAAGAATTATCATGAAGAAGTTTCTAAAAATGGAAAACTTATGGGTAAAGGAATTTGTGAAATTTGTGAAAGTAAAAAGAATACATTTTTATCTCAAAAAATAAAAAAAATTTCAATGTAAAAGAAGGAATAATTGAAGAAATTCATAAACCAGTTAGAAGAAATTTTGAAAGAACAAAAATTATAACTTATGGAATAAACGATCTCTGGCAAGCTGATATAGTAGAAATGGATACTGGAAGTTTAAAAGGAATATCTCAAATTAATAAAGGATTTAAATATATTTTAACTATAATTGATACATTTTCTAAATTTGCTTGGGCTATTCCTGTTAAAGATAAAACTGGTAAATTAGTGAGTCAAAATTTTAAAATTATTCTAAATGAAAAAAATAAACCAAAAAATTTACAAACAGATAATGGAAAAGAATTTTATAACAAAGATTTTCAAAATTTAATGAAAGAATATAATATTAATCATTATTCTACTTATAGTGAAATTAAAGCATCTATTATTGAGAGATTTAATAGAACATTGAAAGAAAAAATGTGGAAAGAATTTTCAAAAAGGGGAAATTATAAATGGGTTGATATTTTAGATGATTTGATTAAAGATTATAATAATTCGTTTCATAGCAAAATAAAGATGAAACCGATAGAAATTAATAAGAAAAATGAAAAAGAAATTTTCATGAATATTTATAAAGATGATAATACGAAAAAAGAAAAATCGAAATTTAAATTAGATGATTATGTTAGAATAAGTAAAAATAAAAAAATATTTGAAAAAGGATATACCCCTAATTGGTCAACTGAAGTTTTCAAAATAAGTAAAATAATAAATTCTATTCCTATTACTTATAAAATTAAAGATTTAAAAGATGAAGAAATTGAAGGTAGATTTTATAAAGAAGAATTAATGAAAACAAAATATCATCATGATTATTTAGTTGAAAAAGTTTTAAAAAGAAAAGGAGATAAAGTTTACGTTAAATGGTTAGGATTCGATAATACTCATAATAGTTGGATTAATAAAAATAATGTTGTGATTTAAATTTCTTTTTCAGAATGCAATTCTTCAATATTTATAATTAATTCTTCTTCACTAAATTCTTCATTCTTTATTCTAAAATAGTTTCCATGAAATTCTAAATCATTTCTTAAATTTTCTTTTATTCTAGAATATAAATTAATGCTGTTTGGTTCGTAAAATGATAATAATTCATTACAATCTTGATGTTTTAAAAATATTCTATCAATTGCACTATCTAAATTTAAATTTTGACATCTTATAACATAATAAGTATATTTGCATTCGTTGTCATTTAACTTACATAATACAAAACAGTGTCTTAAATTTAAATTTTCAGTTTTAGGTACTACATCTGGTTTGATATTTTTAATTCTTTCTTCTTGTTTATTTATAATTCTTCTTGTTGTTTCAAACATTATTTCATTACTTTTTTCTAAATTTTCTATTGTTTCAATTTGATTTTTTATTATATTATTTTTATGTTCTATTTCTTTTTCTAATTAATATTCGCCAGTTTTTCTAATTGTTTTAATAACATTATAAACCCATTTTTGAAATTCTTTTGCTTGAGGTAATTTCGATTTCATAATTAAAGAATATAAACCTAATTCATTTATAAAAATTGTAGATTTCTCATTACCTTTGAAAGTAGCGATTTGCTGTTTGAGATTTTTAGATTTGTTTTGATATTTCATCAACTAGATTGTTTTTTTATTTTTATTCTAATAAAATAAAAATAATTTATTATCCGTAAATATAAATAAGTTTAATGATATTGTAGTTGTTTATTATTGTTTAGAATGTAGAATTAATTTTCCATTACATAGAAAAAAAAAGATTTAAAAAGAGAATAATAGATTTTGAAAAGTTATATAAAAAAATTATTTATAAAAAAGTTTTAGCGAGATTATTTTTGTAATAGTGCATTATGACGAATAGTTCTTAAATGTTTACTTTTATTGTTATAAGTATAGCGTCCTCCACATTCACAAATATATTTTGCACAATTTATTTCTGTTCTACAAGCCTTACATTGATTGAATAATTTGCCAGTTTTATGAATTACATAAAAATTATCTAATGATTTAATTTGTTTACAGCGTTTGCACATTTTAGTATCCATTTATATAGAAAAAATTTTATTTAAGTAAATTTATTTTTTCTAAAAATCTTTTTAAATATAATCAATTATATATAAATAAGAAATTTTGTTATATTTAATTTAAAACATTTCTATAATGTCCTAATGCTCTCGTATTAATTCCGTCTTCTAAAATATATCTTTTATCATCATTTGGTGATAATGCTTTCTTATTAACTTCTATAGAATATATTTCATGTTTATAACTTCTAATTTGATTCATAGTTCTATAATGATCTTTTTTGTTGAATAAACAATCTTTATAATCTTCGAATGTAATTTTATTTTTAACAACATTTTTCTTAATACCTTTTATTTTCTTGCATGTTTTTTCCTCATTTTTGTGTGCATACATTTTAGATCGTAAGCCGATAAATTCAGTCATTATTAATCCATTATTTTCGTCTTTCATTTTTCCTATTACTTTTTTATTTATTCTTGGTATATTGTATTTATTATCAATAGGATAATCTGAAGTATCGAATAAATTAATCATATTTTTCATATCCTCATAAAAATCATCTGTTTTAATATCATATATAAGACTGTCAGTATCCATGTACATTAATTTCAGATTATTTTCATATTTTGGTTTCATAACATTATAATGGAAATCATACATTAAATATTTTGATAAATCGAGAATACACATTCCAACATAAATTGGTTTATTAAAATAAACTTTTGTTTTGTTCATATGAATAGCAGCTAAATGTTCATTAAATATAGTTCTCCCCTTAAAATTTGGTTTTGATATCAATTTTTCTGCTTTCTTATAATCATTACATAATTTAACATCAATTCTTTTTCTTATATTTTCCATTGTCTTACCGAACACGGAATTGTTCATTAGTTTATAGAAATCTTTTTCAAAATCATTTGTGGCTTTTGTTCTTTTTTCTGTATTTAGGTCAATATATTTTTTCAACCAATCTGATTGATTAAATTCTAATACTCTATGAATATTTTTAAGTTTTAATCCCATTTTTAAATATTGTTTTAAATTTCTATAATGAAGAACATATTTTTCTTTATCATATAAAGTTGTTAATAGTTTTGGTATTTTCGAATTATCTGGAATTCTGTTTTCTGGCGCTAATGGTAAATCTGAATGATTATCATGTAATTCTTTCGGATATTCTAAATCAACTTCGAGTATATATCCTTTTTCTGAATCATCTTTTAAATTTTCTAAATTTTCTAAATTTTTAAAATTTTCTATTTCATCTGATTTTAGCCATCTAAATCCGCTATAAGGTAAATATTGGCTCATAGCCCAACCATATAAATTATTTGCGTCTAAATACATTAAATAATTAGATGATAAATTTTTATCATAAGTTTTCATATATTTATTATTTGCTTTAGCATATCTATTACAACATTGTGAAACACCACCACGAGTTCCTTTTTCTAAAAATAAAATCATATCATAATCATTTAATAATTCTAATTGAATTTCTGTTGATTTTAACATTGCATCCCAAGATAATCCTGGTGCAGTATAATACCAAGCAGGATCAAGTTTATAAGTTTTTAAACATACATCTCTAAAATTTTCAAAAATGTCTGCTAATATTAAAACATCTGATTTAACATATAAATCAGAATATTGTCCTAAGTTTTCAATTCCGAAAACATTCCAAACTTTTTGAGCGTGTTTATAATCTTTTTCAGTTATATCGCATTCATTCAACTTACTATAAAATTCTTTAATTAGTGGTAATTCATTTTCTTCAAATTTTTCTTCAGAATCCATATAATCATAAGGATATACACCTTTTCTTGTAATCAAATCTAATTTTTCTTCATTATAATATTTACTTGTTTCACGAAAATTTGATTCTAAGAATTTATATTCTTTAAATTTTTGAATTGATGATGAATATGTACTAATTTTTTCTTTTAATTCTGCAGGCATATTTCTTAAATTTGAAGATAATGAATCTAAACTTGAGGGCATAAATCTGAATGAATCAAGAAACCTAATTTCTAAACCATCAACTTTCTGATTGAATGAAATATATTTCTCTTCAGTATTTGGGATTGCGTCTATATTTTCTTTAAATTTTCCCATCGCTTTAACAAATAGATGAGCATCATAACCAGTTAAATTATGAATAAATACTGGAACAAAATTAGGATTTTTATAATTCAAATTACAATTTTGATGAGCCGGACCACGATATTTTCCAGTTAAATGATCATGATCTCTTACTTTATCTTCTATATCAACATCTTCTTCACATATATGACAAATATCAGTTTTCTGAAAATGTTTTTCATCCTCATCTGACATATTGATAGGTATAATTTCTTTATAAATTTTTTGGATATCTTTAACTTCTTCACGAATCATTTTTACAAATTTATCAACACAATCAGAACCTCGATATACAATTGGTGGTTTATAATCATTATTTTCATATTTTATATAATAACAAAAACTACTTGGATCGTGTTTTTGATATTTCGTAGTATAAGAACTTGTTGAATCAGGCTGACAAACATCCAATTTTCTAGTTAAGCATTCAAAATCTGCATATATTACGAAAGGAACTCTTAACGATCTATTATAGTTTTTGAAATTTATATATTCTCCTTCAGACGGCATTTCAATTTTTACAGCAGCTTTCTTTTTACAATCAATTTCATGTATTTCTAATTTTTCAGTTGAATCATAATATGTTAAGCATCGTTCACAAGGATAAATTTTAGCTTTCCTATTTGTTATTTGGGACCCAATTAATCTAGATAGATCTTTTATCCAACAATAATGTTCATTATTTTCGTTTTTAAAATAAAATAAATTTATATGTGTATCTAATTTGTTTTTTGTAATTCTTAATGGATGCACATCAGAATTATATCCATAAACATTTATAGAAATATTGTTTTGTTTTTCAAATTTATTTATATCTGCAAAAGAAACAGGAAAGTTTATTCCATTGAAATTTAATTCATTTTGATAAATTTCATATTTCGTAACTCTCTCAGCGTTTTTATCTACTGGATGAATTGCTGATAAAAGAGACCACATAAAACACTTATTATCATTATTTTTTACATTAATTATTGCTTTCTTCAATTTTATTTCTTTTGGTAAATCAATATATGAAGAACCTTTTAAAGGATTATATTTATTTATTCGAATTTCTAGAAAATCAATACTTACAAAGGACCATCCGGATCCAACACTTTCAAAATCATCCATTTCTTTTAACAATTTATCAATAGAATTATCATAA
Organism: Riptortus pedestris; assembly: GCA_019009955.1. Taxonomy (NCBI): domain Eukaryota; kingdom Metazoa; phylum Arthropoda; class Insecta; order Hemiptera; family Alydidae; genus Riptortus; species Riptortus pedestris. The sequence continues at coordinate 17,021,837 of CM032233.1, forward strand.
TATTCATTTAGATCGGAAGACTGTAAAATGATTTCATTTTTTGTTTTGAATGAGTGAATTTCACCATCATCTAAATCATTACTTCTTTTAAATAAAGCATAAAGTTGTAAATTAACTTTTAAATCCATTTTTTTCACATTTTCAGCTATTTTGTTTATTACAATATCTCTTTTTTCTTCTAAGAATTCTTGAGGAGATAAATAGTCACTATCATCCCTAATGATATAAGTTTTTAAACGAGAATCAAAAGCTGTTTCAATTTCTTGAATCTCGTCCCCATTAAATAATGATTTTTTATGAATTAAAGATTCATTATGTTTCTTCTTTTGAGATGGTTTATAATATTTATTGCAACTATCACATTTGATTTGTTTTTCTCTGGTTTTATTTGATTCAAATAAACTATGATGAAAATTGAAAACTTTTGAGTCATTGATTTCCCTTCTTACAGCTTCATTTATTTCTCTTCTTCTAGCTCTCACCCTTTCTTCTTTATTTTTGATAAGACTTATAATATCAGCTTTTTTTGTTGTTGTATGAGAAATTTGAATATTATTCAATTTACAATAAGCTCGCAACTCTTTCACAGTTTTAGAATCAAAATCTCTATCAGGTTTTGATTTAGAAAATAAACTTGAATCGAAGTTAAATTCATTTATAAATTCCTTTTTGTGTAATTCATCAAGAATATAATTTATAAGATCATTTTTTCTCTTTTTGGAATAGGGTTTATTAATATTATTTATTCGACAATAATCTTTTAGTTGTTGAATAGTTTTCTGATATAGTGTTCTGTACGTTTCCATTTTGTTCTGTATTTATAAGAATAAAAAAACATTAATAAAAAATAAAAAATATAAAAAATAGATTTTTTTAAAAAAAATCTATTTTTTATTTTTTATTAATGTTTTTTTCTCTATATAAATGGAAGCATTGAAAAAGATTCAACAAATTGGATTGTGTTCAAATATTCCAACAATTAAATTAACTGATTTAAAATGTGGGCAATCTTATCCAATTAATGAATTTAAAGAAGTACCGACTAAATTTGGAAAAAGAATAATTGTTACAATATTAATTGATGAAGATAAATCTAATGTTTTTCTACCAGAAAGATTTAGTGCTAAATTAACCAAAAAAGATATTTCTGAATTAAATTCTCAAAAACCATCTTTAGTTTATAATGGATTAAAAGAATTTGGTGTTGGAAAACAAATGCATCTTATTGACTTTATAGAAAATAAAAATGTGAAGAAAAATAAAATATCTAAAACTAAAAAATCAGAAAGTGATAGTGATGAATAACTTTTTTCTATATATGTGTATTATATATTATTTCAATTATTTTTTATATTTCAGATATTTTGAATGCGGTTGATATAGAATGTAGTTTTTTATAAGTGAGCTAGAAACCAGATTTTTGAGCATATTTTCTAGATTGTCTTTTTTTTCTTTCTAGTGGTCCAGAAATCGGATTTGAGGTTTGTGTAGGAGTAGATGGGAAACACGGGTTTTAGATTACTTGGCAAAACTCCGGAAAAAAGTCGTCGTATGGCGATGACTTTTTTTTCGGGTTTTGTTAAGTGAGCCAGAACCCGTGTTTCCCATCTACTGTTTTATTATTAGTATTAATTAATTACATCTAATCCTTACTGAGACCAATTAAAGTATTTCAGGACAAAAGAAAGGATCTTTAGGTCTCAAACAGCTATATTTATTCTCCTTATTTTAGAATCACAGACGTTTCGCCCTCCTGGGCATTAACAATGCTAAAAACATACAGGGTAAACATTGTTTATCTCACAAACATTAAGGCAAATAATAATTCTCTTAGATACATAGAGTTCTAACAAACCTTATAAAATTATTCTTCTCAGTCACTTTTATACTCACTAATGAGTCCACATAATAAAAATCTCCTTAATTTAATTTACCCTTACAAAGAGGTAATTTGTCAACATCTAATAATCTGACAATAGCTAATTTCTTACCAGGTAGGTTCTATAACCCTCATTTAGTGCTATGACATTATTAACTTTGCTCATACATATATAACAATCATAAAATCCTAGACTATATTAGGCAATTATAAATCCATAAACTTAAAAATTAAAAGGTTAATAGTTATTTAAAATTATCACACCCAAAAACATTTAAATTAAGGAGATTTTTATTATGTGGACTCATTAGTGAGTATAAAAGTGACTGGAAAGAATAATTTTATAAGGTTTGTTAGAACTCTATGTATCTACGATCTATGCGATTATAAAAAAAGGAGAATAAATATAGCTGTTTGAGACCGAAAGATCCTTTCTTTTGTCCTGAAATTAGTATTAAGGTAATAAGATGTGTCGTGATATATTAAATTATTATGAAAATCAAATAAGGAGGAGTGGAAGTTCACTGGCTCAAAATGCTTACACGTGAGTAACGAAAAATGTGTATAACATAGTTATTTATTATACAAGTGACGAAAGTAGATCATTTTACAACTCGAGTGAAACGTTTACCCACACGAGCGAAGCGAGTGTGGTATTTTCACGAGAGTTGTAAATTCTACTTTCGTCACGAGTGTAATATTAATTTTTTTCTGTAATCGTGTAATACATGATCAGATCTAACCAGAATATGAACAAAATTAGGATGTTGTGAAGATTATGGTATGTTGTTGGTAGGTTATAAGCATGGTTGTGAAAGGCTATAAGCATAGTTATAAAACAACTAGTGATGATTGTGAAGTAGTGCACTTATAAACAAGTGCAGGTTATAAACAAGGAAGGTAATTATTATTATATTTAAATTTTAAAATATATTGATTATTTCCACCAATAATTCATTCACATTTCAATTTATTTTGTTAAAATAAATTCTTACAATGTTAAGAAACATTTAAAAACATTTAATTTCCAACTTGAAATTATTTTTTAATTTATACTTATTACTAATTAAGAAGGAAATTCACTTTCTTCACTCTATTGCAAAATGTTTCACTTTCTTCACTCATTTCAGTTTAGTAATGTTACCATTATTCAACGATTACAGAAAAAATTCTTTATAAAACGCTTGTCCATTAAAAAACGGGTTTTTAAGATTTTTCGATCCCCTACCTCCTCTTTAAAAGCCTTATTGCTCCTGGTTCTTTTCCCAACGATTATGAATTACGCTTTTAATTTCACAAACAACGAGAACAAAAAAAATAATTGTGACCGTTAAGACGTTTGAACAGAGGTCATTTTCATCTTATTGGTAGGGTCGGTGGAAGAAATATTTTTACAATCGCGTTATGATTGCAACCTCAAAAGCTGATTTCGCAGAAGGGTAATTGCTATGAGCGTGCCAATTTTAGTCAAGTTGTCAGTTACCTCACATGAACAAGAGATGGTTCCTGAATGCTGCAGAAGAGCTCATTAATAATGTTTACAAGACATATATATTATTTTTAACTGAATTGTTACAAAATATTTGTTCCCATGTAAAGTATGTGATTTCAATCCTAAGGTTAAGAAAATGAAGTACACGAAATTCAAAATTTTAGGTTTAACGCATACATTAACAATAAGAAAGCGGGGATACTATTTATTTATTTTTATTAACGAAGTGCAGATTAGACCAAAATAGTGTGATAATTAGATTACTTATTACTTAGTAAAATATGTTGGTAGATTCCGTCGTTACTGCATGATCGTCGAGTACTCAGGCCAAGTGCATTCGATGCGAGGCCACCATTTTCTTGTTTCTTAGGAATGTTACTTTCAGATACTATTATAACACCACAATACTAGTATAAGTATACACTGATGGAACCAGCCTCTACTTGATGTAACTGGGTACTTCTTCTTCTTAAATTGCGTTAAATCTATTTAAATAAATTGTTTGAGAAGTATTTTATTAAATCCACATTCGGCACCCTATTAGATAAAAACAATAATCAGCATGCTATTACAAAACACTATGAGACGTAACTTACTCAATAAATATAAAAGTCCGTCACGCAGGGGCTGCGTAAACTAAGCAGATTCCCCTCGTGAAGTTATACAATAGAAAAATTTCCATGCGAGAGCCGAACAGTTACGGAAACAGCCGACTAGCTTTCAGCGGGAACGAATACAACCGACCTTAGCCGAATAGAGCCGATCTCATCTCCGCACTCGCGTAATAAAAATGCAAATATCTCGGTTAATATTGAAGATAGAGAATAAATGTATATAACAATATTTATAGCAAATTTAATTTGCAATAAGATTGGTTCTATACAATTTTACGAATTTTCGAAATCCCCCCTCTAAACCCCCCCCTCTCCCACTAGTCCGATTTCAGCCGTTAACGAACTTGGTCTTCCTTTTTACATAAAACGATTAAATACTACTGAGTTTGGTGACGATAAAAAAAAAATTGCGACCACTAGAGTGTTAACAGACAAATATATATTATATAAGTCTATATATATATGTATATATATGTATATATATATATATATATATATATATATATATATATATATAATAGATATACACATAGTTTTGAACGGACCTCATTTTCGTCATCTCCTGGGTAGGATCGATGGACATTTGAAGAAATTTTTCGAACATAGCGTCATGAGTACGACCTCAATAGCTGATTTCCCTTAAGGGAAATCTGCTAAAAAAGGAAAATCATTACAGACCTTTTTCTCAATGAGGGCAGTAAGTGGAGACCTAATTGAACCTGGTTTATTAGGTTCCGTCTAACAACAACCGTCCGGTTGTTAAGTTACGTCTCATACCGTTTTGTAATTGCATGCTGATTATTGTTTTAATCTAATTGGGTACCGAATGTACATTTAATAAAATACTTCTAGCACTCAAACAATTTATTTAAATAGATTTAACGCAATTTAAGATCACATTAAATTGTAAGAGATTCTCTTGATAAATAGAAATAATCCAATGGATTTTAAAGTTTTCTGTTTGAAAAGACTAGATGATGCGACAGAGTGAAGTATTGAAACAGAAATATGATCCTAGCTACAAGAAAATTCAGTCTTTTTTGTGTTAACGTATTATTTGTCAGGGAGCAAAATACAGTGTGAATAATTCCAAAATAATTTTCTAAATATACATTTCATATTAAATATTTGGTTTTAACATTTCAGGGCCAAACGTATACAAGATCCCCGGAGCACTGGGAGGAGAAGGGCCAGCTTACAGTTTAGGGGGCAGAACAAAAGAACCTACTGATGATAGACTCTTGACCCCGGGGCCAGGGAGTTATAATTCTAGTACTGAACTAATACTACCAAAGTCACCAGCATACTCTGTTGCATCAAGGATCCAACCACCGACTAGCAACCTAATCAAACCAGGACCAGGCTCATACTCTCCTGAAAAGGTAATAATAAATGTTAGAAATAAGATTGCCGGGGTACCATGCGAGGTAATTTATTTTGTCAGGAATGGGCATCAGGCAGAAATCATTTATTAAAGACTTTGTGACCGTTAGATTTAGCTTATTAAATTAAAAAAATCACTTTTGACTCATTACTTGCCTAGCCTTCTAAGAAAAGGTTTTCTAATGTTCTTGGAGATTTGACGGTCTCCTATACAGAAATCGATTAATCTTCAGAATTCATTTTTTAGCCCTCTCTAACAACTGTTATCTCTAACAAGCGTGCTTAATGAATTCAGTGTTACTAGGTATATATCACTGACTTTCAGGATGAGTTAACCCTCCGTTAGGCGCGTGGCTACGGGTGTAGCCATGGCAAAGTTTAAATGTTCGTAGCAAGCGCATGCATGGGCTGGGAGCTTTTGGCGGACTAATACCTTCCTAGGCAGGATATGTCTATTAGTCAGTATGCAAGTGGCCTTGACCCTGCTTACAGCAGATCTTTAATTCCTAGTGTGTTACCGGTGTAGCCAACACGCCCAACGGTGTGACCAGCTACGAGAATTGGCAATTTCAGTTTATCGTTTTGTTTTGTTGTTTTTTCAAAGTTATCATAACAAATAAAGTTAAGAGGGCTTTTTCCTCGAGCCAACACAGTTCTGTGAAACGCACCAGTGATCCAGATATTATTTCTCAATGGTTGCGAGAAGTTTCATCGGGTAAGGAGTCTGAGATGGAAGATCAACAGGAGTGCGAAGGAACTCTTGAATTTGCCAGAAGAACATACCCAACCCATTATAATCCCTAAAGACACTATAAAAAGATGCAATTTCTGCGAAGGACCGGCAAAGAAAAATAAAACATCTAGAAAAATGTGTGCAAAACGTAAAAAAATTATATGTAAATATCATATGTGGCAAATTTGTCCTGACTGTTTATAAAAGCGGCTGTATATGTATTTACAATATTTTGTACATAGTGTTTTATTTTCCATTAATAAGTTTTAATAAAATAAAGTTCCATTACGTTTTTTTGCTTATAGAAAGTATATTATTGTGTTTTCATTAAAAACAAATAAAAATGTTATTCACTTCAATAAAAACTGATTTCGATTTGTTTACCGATATAATTGCTTAAAAATTGTATACATTAAATTGTTTTATAATAAAAATTCATTACATTTGATTTTTTTCTTATGTAAATCATTTTTAAGTAATGGCTACACCTGTAGCCAACGCGCCCATGTGTGTCATTAACTAGGACGCGCCTGTCGGAGGGTTAATAAATTATAGGTGATAATAGATCTAATTATTTTAAACCAGTGGCAACCTTAAATAAAGTGCCATTCTCGTTAATCAGATAAACTTGTTAGAACCAGTGCCTCCTTTAATTTAAGCATTTTTAAACTGTCATAGGCCTTCGGTAATCAATTAAAAGGAGATGCAGATCAACACTCTACTTACAGTTGTTTATCAAGTAATCGTCTGATAAACAAGAGATTGTCTGTGATTGATCTTCCTAACCTCTTTTTTCCTACTTTCCATTGAAGCCTTCTTTGTGGTTCCTCATTATTTACCTCGATTTAAGTCAAGGGTTTATTTTCTTCACAGTTTGTTGGGTCAACACTTCAGGTGACACGTGTTTCAACATATTTCTCAAGCTTGATCTGCTCTTAGATATTCATGGATCTATTGCTGGCACTTTTATGGTTTTGTTCCTTGTATGTATTCTTTTCTCATTTTCCTTAAAACGTATCCTTTCCAAAATGGAAAGATTTTGTGTCGTTGGATCTCTTTCTCAGTATCAGCAGCTGCCCATATCGTATCAAAACGAGAAATGTACTGTCCAGCTCGCTGGCACTTTTGAGCATCAGAAACATGAAGAAGGGTTGGGCGTTCAACAAAATGTGGTCTTTTAGGTTCCGGGTTCGCCCATCCATATTTCTTTATCCTAATAAGGGAAAATGTTGCAAATGACCAGCATATGAAACTGTACAGCTCGTATACCATTTTCACTAGTAAATTTATGTTTGCTATGCTGTCCTTTTGTAGGTTTAACGTTGTATATCTGGACATTGAAATAGCCACGCACCAACTTGTCGTCCTACTTTGGAATTTCATCGTAGGTCTGTCCTAGAGGTGCAAAACATTTTTTTTCGTCACATAAGAGGGATGCTCGAGCTCCTGATCATCTAACACCTATATTCTTCTTACATTCACGTTTTTAACGATAAATATAAATCATATATAGTAGTGTTTTTCTCTGAGTTCTGTAAATATTTTATTTTTCTTGATATAATTATGTCAATGTCTAACACGTAATTTAATATTATTATTTAAACGCAGGTAGTCTTAGATAAAACATTTGCTCCAAGCTACACCTTTGGAATTAAACACTCCAACTATATGGGATTCGTACAGCTAGATGAGCCGTACATTAAAGGAAGAAATATGTTTCAATTTCTAAGTATGTTCAAATTTTTCTCCCGTCACTTTCAATGCACAGCATAGAACGTTGCACAAGCCACACACCAATAAAATGTAGCTTTTATTTTTAGTTTTATATACTTTAGTTCCTTGGTTATTGTAAAGTAGAAAAATAATGTTGTTTTATAAGCTATTACAAAGCACTCAAACTTACCATAGTTCATGACTATGTGTGGAATTCCTATTGTTTAACAAAGTATCTTAGACAAATACTTCACAAAACCTACTTAAGAGACTGGACCCAGTGTCCAAGGGATCGTCAAAGTTTAACAGTTGTCAGTAGACGAAAAATTAAGAATATGCTAATAGTGGGAGACGTTAGTAGCTGTGTTCAAAAAATAAATAAATGAAACTGAGCAGCCGCCGAGGGGATGCACTAGGATTAATCACCTTTCCGCCGAACTGCCTCGGGAAAGTTAAGCAATGCAATGTTGGTAGCGCCGGAGACTTCAATTTTTCTGTCAGTTTTGCTACAAAATTAAATAAACAAAATGTATTCACGTATTTCATTTGAAAGTAACTTAATATACCTCCGTTCCAACGTATCGGATCAAAACATAGACCATAATTGATAGACCTTTTCATGATAATCGACAATGGCCTTATTCTTTGTTCCTGTAAAAGGTGTGGAGGCATTCGTAATTTCTTACTAAACCCTCCCCCCTCCCCTCTTAGTTGATTTTGATCAGTAAGGGACGTGCACAAATCGAAGGTAAAATAACACTAAATAGAAAAGATCAAAAAGCAAAAATTCTAATGCTAGTTGTTTTCGCGTTATGCGCGCTATGACGTACATAGACCGTTTGTGCAGTTGGCATGCTGAAACTAATCGAAATGGGTCCAGGGAAGGTCAAAACGAATAATACCGATAAAATCTCAAAACTGAAAATGTTTGCGATAACAATACTTCCATTACTAGGTTCAAGAAAGTACAGAATTAAGAGAAATAATGACATCAAAATTATAGATAAGGGTTTGTTGAGCTCAGTTCGGGGCGAGAACCATTGGCTCATCTGATGGAGTGTCTGAAGTACCTGACGAAGAAGTATCGTCCAAATGTGACCTTAATTCAATTTTCATTGAAGGAGAAATGGCCGAAGGTCAATAGATGAAAAGCAAGTCATCTGATTTATTTACCTCTATATGTTTCGCGTCCTCTTCATCAGGATAATACACTATTATCACGAAAGAGGAATTTAGGATTTTTAGAAGTATCTGCCGAATTCAGCCACTGCCATACGGAAAATGAAATCCAGAGTAAAAATCTACGAAATGTTTCCGTCTGACGTATAATAACGGAGATATTTGAAATTTTGGAAATCCCCCACCCCACTAACCACCCTCCCACTCCCTTCCACTCGTTCGTTTTCAGCCGTTAACGAACTTGATAGTTTTATATAAAATATTGAAATTCGAGTTTGGTAACGATAAAACAAAAATTGCGACCGTAGGAGCGTTAATACTCAAATACACACATACATACTCACACACACACACACGCACACACACACACACACACACACACACACACACATATATATATATATATATATATATATATATACAAGCTAACACGTTCGCTGCTGCAGTCTATATATGATATACTCCACCACCATCTGCACCGGTCCCCGGCGTCCCATGTCTCTCCTCTTGTTAAAATCTGTATCGGACCCCGGGGACCTATGTAGTTTTCGAAAGTAACGCTATCTCTTGGCAATTCTAGTGAACTAAATGAATGAATTAGCAGAGCCATCAGTCCTCCAACCCAAGAACTAGCACTTGCAAAGCCAGGAGTGGTCCCCAGCGTCCGATGTCGTCTACAACTAATGTACATTTTTTATCACATTGTCAGCTGTTATTTTCAATAAGCACTCTAAACTCGTAAGCTCTTCTAGGTCAGTAATTGAACTAGAACATGAAGGCAAATAGTTCTTGTCTGCAAAACTATCGTCACGAAGTCGTATCACTCTCACTTTCACTGCTGTCGGCAAGAGTTACAGATAGTGCTTACTCTACTAATTTCCGACCACAAGACATATTAGCAACACAACGGAAAATGAGCGAAGGAGGGCCATGGAAAGTAAAACAGATTCAAGTCAGTTCATTTTTGACCAAGTTCTGACTGGAATTAGCATCGGGCGCCGGGGGGTGGTGCCGTACCCAATTCGAGTTTCTCAATTTCTAGACGGTTACGGTCCCCGGCGTCCTATAGTATTTGTCTGGATTAACTAATGCTACAGGTTCTAAGAATAAATTACATCCAATCCCCGTTAAAATATCTCTCATAATAACCTTGCTACAGCCTTCGTTTTTTGGAGTAGACTGAAGGAGAGGGGACCCGTCCTGATAGACTTGATGACGATTGGAAACCGTGGACCGATACAACAGCGAACGTGCTAAGGTACCCGGAGATGCCCGGGAAATCATTGTTTACTGACTGTTTTTATAGCAAGACTTCAATGTGTACAATTGCACTTCCCTCCACGACATATTGTTTTTCCGAAATAGCCAATCCTAAAATGTAACTTTTGGTGAATAATAGAATAAAAATTTTAGTTTTGTAGAATTAATGAAAATGAGTTCCTAATCTATCTCTCTCGACATTTTGACTCGCCGTTATTGAATAATTCAAACCATAATAATGGATAGCATTTATTACAATTAAAACCATCTATAATGAACATATTTCCTGTCAAAAACCAATCCGAGCACATATAGTTTAAGCATAGTTTTGTAGATAAAATTATATTCGTAATAGTAAATCTCAGTGGAAATCACTTCCCGTAATGCCAGCATTTCACACGAAATAAGTAAACTCAATTAACTGTTTTGCCTCCCGTCAATTTCCGCTCTCGCATGAGCATTATAATCATTGTTTTCCTTAAATTATTGATTCAGAATATTATTTAAATAATTTATCCACCTGATGGAACTAAATAATAGTCGTACCCCAAAAATAATTTCATTTATATGCAAAACGCTAGATGATGGGAAGAGAGCCCTCCTTGCAACCAAAGTAATACTTTAAACATTCATATCCAGTATATATTAAATACCGGGAACGCTCTTATAGTTTACATTTCCATTGGAAATAAATAACAAAGTTATTTTATAGGGAAAATAAATAAATGAGGAGGAGGTGGCGGAGATTTATAACCTCATAAATCCGAATCATTCTTAGAACTATCATATAAGACTAAAACATAACATCATTTGTCATAATACGCATTTATTAAAAACACCTAAATAAGTATTAATAAAATTAATGACTCCCGCTATAGTTTTAGCGCGTATCCCGTGTTTATTTCATTTTACGACATAAGTGAAAACAAAAAATGCTAGTCTAAATAAAAAAGTATACAGCTTTTTTTATGCGCAAGATTGTCGAAAAACAAATAGAAAATGATTTATCGCGAATTTTTACTTCAGGCCTCCCTTATATCCCCCATTTACGTATGAATCGAACATTTTTAATATAGCTTATAATCTTGGAAGAATTAATACTAATTCACATATCTAGTTTTGTTAAGTTCCGTTCAATCGTTAGTGCCCAACAAAAAAGTTGGCTTCCACTTTAGGTTTTTATGTATATCTCGTTTATACTTTGCTATACGGCAAAAGTGAATATAGCAAATGTTACTTTAAATAACAAAATAAACAACTTTTGACATGTGCATATTTGCAGAAAACCCAGTAGAAAACGAAATACTGCTATTTTTAATTTCAGTCCTCCCTTACAACCCTCACTCCTGCCCGTCCCAAGAAATGTTGGTATGGCTTATGATAATTAAGGCGTCAGTGCTAATGCACATACCGAGTTTTATTTAGTTCGGTTGAGCCGTTTGTGCCAAATAATATTGTTGACTCCCGCTATAATGTTTAGCGTATAACGCTTTTAAACTTCGGAATACGACGAAAGTGTATATAACAAAAGTTACTCTAAATAACAAAATAAACTACAATTGTTATATACATATTTGCTGAAAAACCAATAGGAAACGAAATATCGCTATTTTTAATTTCAGGCCTCCCTTATAACCCCCACTCCTGTTCGTCTCAGAGAATTTCAATATAGCCTGAAGTCTAAGTTGGGCTAGTAGTAATATCCATACCAAGTTACATAAAATTCGGTTCAGCCGTTTGTGCGTGAAAAGGTAACAAACAAACAAATAAATAAACAAACAAACATACAAACAAACAGACACGAAAGAAACAAAATGCAGTTATGCAGTCTATGACATGTGAAACGAAAAGTTATGGTGAAATTTCGCGAAAAAAATTAATGTACAGACAGAGGTTACAATTTTATATATATATGGATATTTTTTTATATATATACTAGCTCAGATACCCGGCTTCGCCCGGGAATTCATTTGAGGCTGGATGGCGATGGTATTTTTTTGACAAGGCTTTACATTGCACAATATTTTGACATTTACCCTTCCCAGTTTTTAGGGTTAATACCCGTCGTTTCTGTGGATTTGTTAATAATAAAATTAGTTTTTTATGTAAGACTTCATTGTCCTCCATATTGTCATATTTCTCGTTTCCTGTGCATTATGCATAGATTTAAATTATTAAGGACAAAATATTATAATAATATATTATAATTTAAATTAATTTTTCCAGGTGAGGTACCTGGTAGTTCATATTGAAAACAATTGTTGAGCAAAGTTCTCTAAACAACAAAATAAACAACTTTTGTTATGTGCATATTTGCCGAAACCCAAATAGAAAACGAAATATCACTATTTTTAATTTCAGGCCTCCCTTTATAAGGATATAAAGTAACGCATTTATACTTCGGTGTTCGACGAAAGTTTATATAACAAAATTTACTCTAAATAACAAAATAAACAACTTTTGTTATGTGCATATTTGCCGAAAAACCAATAGGAAACGAAATATCGCTATTTTTAATTTCAGGCCTCCCTTATAACCCCCACTCCTGTTCATCTCAGAGCATTTTAATATAGCCTGAAGTCTAAGTTGGGTTAGTAGTAATATACATACTAAGTTTCGTAAAATTCGGTTCAGCCGTTTATGCGTGAAAAGGTAACAAACAAACAAACATACACGAAAGAAACAAAATGCAGTTATGGTGTCTATGATATGTGAAACGAAAAGTTATCGTGAAATTTTGAGAAAAAAATCAATGTACAGAGAGAGGTTACAATTATATATATATATATATATATATATATATATATATATATATATATATACAGTTTTGAACGTACCTCATTTTCGTCATCTACTAGGTAGAGTCGATGGACATTTGAAGAAAAATTTCGAAAATCCCGTCATGAGTACAACCTCAATAGCTGATTTCCCTTAAGGGAAATCTTCTAAAAAAAGAAAAGATATTATGCTTTAAGGAACTAAACAAAAAATATATGGTTTAAGAACTTTTTGTTTTTTTTTACTTCCTGCCCTTAGTTGGTTAATACGAGTATTTTTGCCAACTAATCTACATATAGTATAGTATTTAATTATGTATGAAACATTATGAATTGTTTTATTTAGATATTTGATTTCTTTCTTTTTTCAGATTCGAATTGATGCCCCTCCGGCTCATACCTTTGGAATCAAGCACACACCATTTTTGGGTAACTTAAAGGACGCCATGCTGTGAATGTAGAACTAGAGCCAAGTTCACCATCAATCTAACCACCGGCTATGACTGCATTTTTTTAACCACAGAAAATAGCTTTTCCAGTTTACTTTGTTATCCCAATGCTCTGATCAACAGCTTCCAATTATAAACAAACAATTAATGTGTGTACTAATTATGTAATATTATGTGATATTAATGTTTTGCCCAATAAACTAAGTGAACATATAGACGTCATACAATTTTCAAATCCTCCCTTTTATTTGCTATTTCACAAAACTCAGAACGAATCGCTTTGGAATTCCATGTAGCTTGCTTAAACAAAAAAAGGAGCACTGTACAGTATTATAAGCCTTACTTCAATTTCTTTAGCAATGTGCCATGACAACAAAGACCAAATGAATTGGTTTTTCCATATTTCTGTATATTTTGTATACATATTACTCAACGCTACAATTCCTGAGGGACCTGAGGCTCTGCCACCACCATTTTTAGGCATTATTATGATTTAAATTATTGACGGTGTGTCAAACAGTGGAGAGGGACTTATTTTCATCTATTCTTACTAATTTTCATTTCTTTAAAACTAAAATTTCTATCCTTTAAGTCGCCTGCCCGACCCTCACGGGAAAGCAATGCCCCCAGACGGGAATTGTAGTTGTAAACATTGATGAAAGCTTGCCAATAAAAAAAAATACCATGATCATTCTGCATCAAATGATTTCCCGACCGATGTTATTATTTCCCGAGCTAGTCCTTATTTAAAGTGAACCTAAGCTGCAAACTCTTCAACAGTAACGGCCAATACCGCAATGGTTTTAGCCCAAGCAATGATTTGCCTCATTATCGGTATAGTCATATGCTGCGTGATCTTGTTGCATCTCACAGGGATATCCACAAGGATAAGTTTCGTATTTCTCAGATTGGTTTTTCATGACCAATGTTAACAAAGCGCAGCAGGTGATAATGAGATATATGTACAAATAAAAAAAATACCTTCGGAAAGTGGAAAAGCGGCCATTCAGAATACAATAGAGTCGCGCTAATCCGAACAACGTTAATCCGAATGTTCGGTTAATCCGGACATGGTAAAATAAATTTTAATTATGAAAAATAGTAAAACCATCAAAACAAAATTCATAAAATAACAACAGTTTAGTCTTAGGTAACAGTAGCCGCTAATTCAACGTCAGTTAGGTTCTGCAAACTTGCACTATCCGCTGCCATCTATTCGTCTACGTCTGTTTCATTAGCTTCTTCATATACAGGTATTGTCTTCAGGGAGATTTTACAGTACGCTCTGGTCCTTCGGCTGTAGATGTAGTGTAACACCTAACTCCTCATTACTGGGGAGCGATGGCGTGTTATCAATCAAAAGGATAGGACGGGGAGCCAATAATTTTCTTTGCAAAATCCTCGGACAGAAGAAACGAACTCGTTATGAAAACATTTGAACAGCTTACTACCGTCCGTTCAGCACATTTCATTCTATTCCGAATAACCCGAACAAGGACCCGTCCCAATTAGATCGCATTAGCGGGACCCAGCTGCATTCATTAAAAAGGCAAGCGTATCTCTCCGCACCTTGTTATACTTGGAGAGTAGAGAAGTGATTTTCGCTCAGAACCTCGACAACAGATCATCATATCTTTGTTATATACATTATGACAGTGTAGATAAGTTAAAATTACTTGAGGCCCTTGGAATGCCTAGCGAGATTCTCAGATTATCGAAGATGACACAGGATAGGAATTTTCAGCAAGTGTGGGCGTCTCGAATCTCTCTAATGGTTCTATAATCTGGAATACACAGATACACACCCACACATATTTCTATGAGCTTCACCCTCCAGTTGAACATATCATCTCCGCTATTAAAAGTCAATTCGAAAAATGTTAATAACCAATCTTATGGAAAAATTTCTTAAATTGTTGTTGTGTACACTTTTTTTTCTAACTCTAATATTAACAGATATATTTGCATTTTTTTATTATTATTTTTTTATTTTAGTTTTCAGCCTTTAATTAACCCTTCTACCTCGACTCGTGAGATGTTCGTTTTAAGCAATTGTTTTGGGTTTACTTTTAAAAATTAATTTGGGTCTCTACTTTTAAAAATTAAAACTGTTTATAAATTCTTTGGTATACGTTTATTATGCCTGTCTTACGTTTATTACAATCATTAAAATTAAAGTATTTAAAGTTAGTAAATGGCTAAATAGGGAATGAGACCACTAAATACTAAAATATTCAGCTGGGAAAAGATTATTTCCAAGACAAAGCATAAATTCATCAATGTGTCCACTTGTTATTAGATTTATCAAAACAGTGTACTACTTCACTGGTACTACAAGAAGAATGTCAGAACAGAATTACACTATTTTATACAAAGCATATCTTATTACTTAATCTTATATTTCGCAGATTCTGGGTAAAATGAACATATTATCAATGTACTAGGACACATCATCTCACTCTCCATTCCCTTTTCCTCCCGTAGTGAAGTAAACCAGGCTTCTGGCTATAGGTATTTAAGTAATGCAATGTTGATAAAACTCAAGCGGAAGCGGAAGTTGTCCGTAGGCTAACACGGTTAATTGTATTAACTAATTTCCTGTGAAATGTATTTTTTCTTTCTCTCTCGCATTTACTATTGTGCATATAATGTTCTTCTCAGGTTGGTTTTTGACAGAAAATATGTACATTTAATTTACTTGAATTTAATTATAATGAATGCTATCCATGATTATTCGTAGTGTATAAAACAGTGGATTGGGATTGAT
This sequence comes from Riptortus pedestris, assembly GCA_019009955.1. Taxonomy (NCBI): domain Eukaryota; kingdom Metazoa; phylum Arthropoda; class Insecta; order Hemiptera; family Alydidae; genus Riptortus; species Riptortus pedestris. The sequence continues at coordinate 17,038,083 of CM032233.1, forward strand.
TTGGGACTAATTTTCATTTATTCTTAAAAACTAAAATTTCTATAGTATAAGTAACCTACCTGACTCTTACGGTAAAACCATTAGCCCAGACGGGAAGTGTAGTTGTACACATCGTAGCCTTGCCTGGATGTGGGAAGTTTAGGTGGTAATGGGGGTTATGTGAAATCTCAAAACAGAAAAAATCTAATAAGTAGGACAATATACGAGTTACAGAAAAATGTTTCGAACAACAATTGTACTAAATTACATTTTTAATAATTCCGTTTATGTAAACTTTCGTCGTCTATGACATAATAAGGTAGATATACACGATTTTGCATTTTACTCCTTCTCTAAACCAGCACTGACTGTCCAATTTCGGTTATTAATGAACATAAACTTTTAAGTCTACATGTAAAGGTCGAACTAACGAAATGTGTTATCGTATAAACAAACATTTAGTCCTCAATGTCATAGAATTAATCTCCGTATTTCACTTAGTGCAAACTATACATTGCATTTAATCTTGAAATAAAACATTTCATAATGTTAATTCCTGTTAATATGATATGAATTGAAGTGGGGGTTTATTTATTCGTGATAACCCAAGAATATGCATAATTCGCTTAATCTTCGAGTTATAGAAGCAGTGAATTGTTCAAGCATTGGCGATTATTTCATTTGGGACCAAATTTGATATATAACATTTTTCGATTTGACTCATAATAGCGGAGGTAATTTGAATTATTCATTTTACTTCTTCCGTAAATACCCACTCATCCTGAACTACTTTCAGTCATTATCAAAATTGATCTTTCGTGTTATATAAAATGCATATATGTTAGGTTTGGTAATGATTCAAACATTACTATTATTAGTGATTTAAGACAGATATGCTTCTAATTTCGCAACATAAGTACCACCACAATTGGAGGTCTGCTAATATTGCTAGTTGATATAGCGTGTATAGAAATTTACTAGTCACAGCTGCTATAAAAAGGTCTCTTATTTAGGGTCTGAACTCACTTCGAGGTGACACATCAAATGTTATCGAACCATTATCATGAAAATATTTTCTCTTTGCAAAATGAAATAGAGCAAGTAAGAAAGTAGGCTAAATGGGCTGAACTATGATAAGCTACGTACAACTGCACAATGAAATATCCGATGTTCAATTAGATTCCAAGGACAAATCAAAATGCTGTTCGGTCTCTAGACTGACAAAGAGACGGCATAATATGGTTATGACAAATGGTATTTAATCCCATTTTTCTCCCTCAGCAAAAGCTCAGTATGTGCCAATAAACCCAGCATTATGCGTTTCATATAGAATTAGGCTATTGTGAAATACAAATGAATAAGTTTCTGGGTTAAAATGAAATAATAAAAATACCTTCGTTAATGTTGATTACAGCAAAACGTATCTAATAACAGTTGCAACAAATGATTAAAAAGATCACTTAATTAACATTTTTTGGTAAGAAAAATAATAAGAACGAAGATATTTCCTATTTCTTCAGTTCTACTTGAAATCCTTCAATATCATATTTCCTTAACTGATATATATATGATTGTGTTGTTGTTTTCGACCAGGTTATATATATATATATATATATATATATATATTGATGTTGTTTTTTTGGAGTTTTGGTCAGTGTTGGTAAAAAAATCTTAGTTTATTCAAATATTTCGAGAATATTTATTTTCTCTTCTTCAGGGCTAAAAAGTATAGGTACTACTTTATATATATATATATATATATATATATATATACATATATATTGCACATTGTAGTGTAACAGATAGTGTTTGTGTTAATTCTACTTACCAAGACTAAAGATACTTAAAAACTACTGTACATAACTGTTGTGTTTCTGGTTACATTAGAAGAAGGCCATGCTCAATGTAACAGACTTGGGTAGGTTATACTCAGTACTTC